>CAMPDV010000279.1:0-466724 GCA_946699065.1 Loxodes magnus
CGCGATTTTAGAATTTCTCTATTAAAACTGGCAGTTAATATCCTTTTATTTAAATGAATATTATTTTAGTTTATTTCCTTTACCTTTATGTAATTTCGTATCTCAATTTGAATTTTAAGAAGATTTCTTTTGAGTTATTGTTTCAATACTATATCCACCAGTTTATTTCGTTGCAAGTTTTTAATACTTTTATTCATGCATCTCCATCGTATTCCATATTCTTTTTCTTACAACTTAATTTACAGCAACATTTTCGCTCATAAATTTACAACTTCATATTTGGAGAAAATTTAATACCTACACTAAGAATATGGAATAATTTAAAATAACTAACTTAATTTAGGGGCTTAATTCTATTATATCTTATTCAATTTATAAACTAATTTTATCTTCTTTTTAAAATCCAGAGCTAACTTTGTAATTTTTCTTAAGATATAAATAGCAAAATATAATAAATTTAAATACTATAATTGTTAAATATGTCTGTTTATTTAAAATAGTTAACTACTAAGTTTTCATTAAGAAATTTTAAAAATAATATACAATCTTTAAAAATTAAATAGAATCATATGTATAACTTAGTAACTTAATTTAAATAGTAAAAGAGAGCTAACTAATTTATCTAAAAATAGATCTTATATACATTTAAAAAATAAACTATTTATTTAACACTTTGGTATGTTTATACAATCCTTAAATCTACAATTCTTAGTGAACTTTGTTTAATAAATAAATTATTTTCATAAGATTAAGAATTAAAAAAGATAAATATATACAATATAAAGATTTATTTACGTCCCTTATATATTTTTTTTAAATTTATATGGTTTTAGATAAATTTTTCATATAGAATTTTAGTTAAATTAATATAAACAAATGGGTTTTAGATTTGACCTACAAAAATCTTTAAAAAATTATTTAATTTAAATTAAAAAATTCTTAATGAATAAGCATGTATTTTCAGGTCACTTCTTCTATGCTCCAATAAAGATAAATTGTTTTTTATTTAAAGATTGATTTTTATCCAAACCTGGTTAAAAATCTAACTACATAAAGTTTTAATACATTAATTATTTCTATCTTTCTACTTTTAAGTTACTTTATCCAATTTAGTTGTTGTTTGTTTATTTTTAATCAATTATTTTTTTAAATTCTTGAGCTGCTTTCTTTTCATCAGGAAGTTCTATAATTTACATGCTTAAGTTTAAATTTGAATTATCTAAATGGTTAGTAATTTCCATTGATTAGCCACTTTCAACTTTAAGAGTATCTTAATTTTTTTATTTAATTTTAACTTTTTCGATTTCTATTTCCTAGATACCATTTTCTCATTCTTCACTATCAATTTCATTTTAAATAACTAAATTTTTTATTTATATTAGACTTTGTTTTCTTGCTTAAAGAAGCGCCGCTTTTAATCTTTCTTGCTAGAAATTTTCTGGTTTTTCAACATTTTAATATAGATTTTTTCTCATTAAGCTAACTCTTCTCTGCTAAATTTTAATATTTTCTACTAGTAAAGAAACATTTGCCCAAGGTCTAAAAGCAAATCTAAAAAGTCTTATTAGATCAGGTTTCAGTTACTTTAGAAGATTAGGAAAATACTTTTAGAAGACGACTCCTACTATAATGATGATAGTTGAACCTATAGCGTAAATAATAAATATATAGATATGAGATTTGCCCAATACTTTTATTATTGAAATGATTAATGAAGTATAAAATATCATTATTAATGAAAGAAGCATCAAAAAGTTTATCTTCATATACGTGAAAGGCTTTACTTTGTAAACTCAAAAAGCAAATGTTAGGATTAAAAAGGAGTAAATGAAACTATGCTAGATTTCGTATTTTTCCTTAGCTAGTTTATTTAATGTAACTAACAGAGCTTAGAAGCCAGTTTTTATTATTATAAGTTTAGGTTGATATTTAATGTGCAAGTATTCATGTAATTCTTGTCAGTGTGGCTATGAAAGAATAGTCATTGGTAAATAAAGTCCTAAAAAAAAGCAAGACACAGCAAAAGCAATAATGTGAAACTAAGAGAAGCAGCCTCTTGAACAATCTGACATCAGTAAACTTTCACTTCAATTGAGTTCAAGATCAAGATTTTCATCTCTTCCATATATACACTAGAAAGGTTCCAATAAATATACAAAACTGGCAAAAATGTAGTTTCAGTCAGAACTAGAGACAAATTAAAAGAAAGACTTCCTAGTTATCTCATAAAGAAAAATTTATTTTCGAAGATAATTTCAAACCTAAACAAAAAGGCCAAAATAAAAATGATGGTAACAAATGCAATGATAACACATAAATAAAATAAGGTTCAAAATACCTCAATTGGAAAATTAAAACCAATTATATCAAATACAAAAGTTTTTATTAAAATATCTACTTCTTTATTAAATAAATCAGAAAGATTTGGCCCAACAGCTAAAATCTATAGCAAATTTATGACTAATAAAAAGGTAAATAATTGATCTTAATTTGAAAGTCATACTTCTTTCTCTAAATTTGGTAATTTTATTTTTTATCAAATTCTATATCCAACAATTGTAATAATAAGAGTTCAAATTAAAATAATTAGCATTCCAATTAAATTTAAATGATATCCTTTTGTGAAATCCTTTACTTTTCGTTCGGAAAAATCGCAGTTTTCATTATAAATTGGAAATATATCTGAAGGAGTCTGAGTTGTATTATCATTTCAAAGTGGTGAACTTTTTAGGAAAGTTCAAACAATAGCACATGTTGGGCAATATTCAAGATATGGTACTAACTATAAATTTCATTCTGAATCATATACATTGTTAATGAAATAAAAATTTAAATCTCCTCTAAAAGTATTACTCTATTAAAACTTCACATTTCCACTACATCCTATAAATTTATTAAGTCGCATACTTCGAGTTAAACTTTGAGGGTTTGAATAATCTTAACCTTGGTTGATGCACTTTGAAATTCCATGAGCTATTATAAGAGTTTCTTCTACATAGTAACATGATGAAATTTGAATATCCAAGCAATCAGTTTGAATTTATTTAATCTTTTGTCCTTCTTCTCCTATATATTCTATTGGAGTTATAGTCATTGAGCCTTGCAAAAGTTTTTTTATCCTCTATAATTGATTAACGTCATCAGCTGAATTTTCAATTACGTTAGCCGTATATAAAATAATAAAATTAGTATCACCTGGCTCTCACCCAATTTACATTAATTTGGTGCTAATTGATTTAATTACATTTATAGCAGGAAAAGCTAAAATGATTTTTATTTCTTTTTACATTATTTATCAAGCTAACTTATCATAATTATCTTAATCGTATGTAAGAGCATTAGTAGTAAAAGTAGTTTCATTGGTATTAAGGATGTTTTTATGGTTTTATTAGGCTCATTATTTAATTTAGTCATGAACTTTCTTGTTGGAAGGTTCTATTTCTTCGAAAAATAATCCAAAGCTATTTCATTTATTTTTCTAAGTATATTTAATGTACATATCTCCAAAGAACTTCCAAGAGATATAATTATTAAAGACATTTGAGTGCTCTTAAATGTTCTGTAGTTCATCTTCTCTACTAATATATGTATATGGAATTATCACATTCATTCCTTATAACACATAATAAGCTGACAGTCAGCTTGATATCACTAAACTTCCAAAGTGAGCAACTCCTAATTCGAAGTAGTTTTCTAAAAACACTTGCAAAGTATAACTAATATTGTATCTCAATCCTCCATAAGAAAGAGGATTAGCTCTTATCAAATAGTTACTGAGCAGGCTTTTATCTTTATTTATATAATCAATGAAGCAAGGAATATGAAGAGGAGGAATTGTAAGCACCATATAAGATGTCTGGCCATTTGGTTCTTTATCATTAGTAGAGTAAGACATTTAAATTGTGATTTTATCAGGTGGAGGGATGGAGCTAGGGCCAGGATATATAATTGATGATTTTTGAACAATATTATTGTTAACTATTTAATAAACCTCTATAAGCTCTTTGTTCTATACATTATAAACTGAAAACTCTGCTAAAATCTGTCTATTTTGATTAAAGAATAAGCTTTTATATATTTTGAAAAACTCTGGATAAGTTTTGTCCAAGTTGAAATCTCTAAATTAATTGATATAATCTATGAATTTTAAGGTTCTTAAAACATAATATGCAGTTAGTTCCAAATAGTTTCCTGGAATAAATTCTTTTGGTGTTAAAGCGATCATTCCATTATCTAGAATATTTAAATGAATCTTGGAATTTTCTTAAACTAACTGAGTTATTTCAGCTTTTATTAAGTTCGATGATTCTAGTCCTATTACTCATGCATACTAACTTCCCGCCATTTAGTAAAATGTTGCTAGGTTTAAAATAAAAGCTTATCAGCATATATCTGCTTGCATTAAGATAGTCGAAGATCCATAAATTCTGATAGCTTTAGGAACTTCATTGAACAGCCTATTTTGGATTTAAGTATTTTGGCATTGCTTTTAATTCAAGCCATAATAAGAATTTAGCGGAATATTAACTGAAGTACTTATTCTTATTATGGTCTGATCAAAGTATTCACTTGGCTTATAAAACCTCTACTCCTACTAGCTTAAGTAAGATATTTTTTTAAGATTTAAAAAGTGAAATAGAGTTTGCAGAGCCATTCCTTCTTACTGATAGCTTGGCATTATTTAGTAAACATTTTGGATTTAAAGTTATTTATCGCTTCTATAAGCAATAAAGCAAAGGCATAGCTTACTTAACTAACTAATTCTTTGTGTGTAAAAGTGATTGAAGCTAATATCAAGAATGATTTAAATGTCTAAAACTCTTATTTTAGTTTCAATTTTAGTTAGTTAAAAGTCTTTATTTTCTAAGTATAAAGGAATTAGTTAAAAGTTAGTTTATTCAAACTTACTCTAGTAAATTTGATAAGTTAAAGCATCTGAAATGTAAGGAATTGTATGTGGAGAACTTACTATAAGTACATTTAGAGAGTCAGCTTTGAATAGAATAGCAAGGAGTATAAACAAGGGTAGCATTTTTATTTTATAAGAAAATAGTTTCTTCGCTTATTAATTAATAAATTTAAAATTACCTTTGCTTTAATCTAGTCAATATAGCAAGGAATAGAAGGTATATCCTACTTATGGAACTTAGAAATAATAGAAATAACAATGGAAATAATAAAATTAGGAAAAATCTAAGAAGAAGTAACTAATAGTTAATTATAAGCTTATTAGTTTTTAATTGCATGACAAAATAAACTTAATAAATGAAAGTGTCTTTTATAACTAAAATGGAAACTATACTCACTGCAGAGTCCTTTTACTCACATTTAGAAATTAAAATTAATTTGTTTTTATTTGATTTTAAGAAGATCTCAAATAGAAAAATATTTGAGCTTAATATATTCTAAGCAATTATAAATTTAATTATCATCCTCAACAAATAATTTAAACAATCCTACTCAAATAAACTAAAAAGGAACAATAATATTCCAAGCTTCATGTTAGAAAAGCAAGAGATTTATTATAAGTTTATAAGCAGATAATAGGGGATTGGACAATAGAGTCGAGTACTAGCAAATTAAGTTTAAAAGCATCAAAGCAGTTATATTTTGAAAAGTTTCAAAGTAGAAAAAATGAAATTTAAGAAAAGAATGCTAAGAATATTGAATTTCTGTTTAGATTAAGAAAAAGAGTTATAAATCAAGAGCAAGATGCCTCAGTGTTTTTAAGTTCATACTAGAAGAAATAATTTTAAATTAATAAAAAGTTAAAGCGAAAAATTAAGCCTTTGCAGAAAATAGTTATCTTAAAACCAATAAAAAAGGAAGAACCAATAAATTTGATAGAGAAAACCATAAAAATTGAGAATCTAAGGAATCTAAGCGGTGAACATCTACTAAATGTAAATTCTTATAAAAAATATGAAAAAAGAGAGACATTTAGAACTAAAACTATAAAAATAAAGGGAATTATGCTTTTTACAAATAGATTATGCAAGTTTTATATAGAAAGTATGTTATTAATAGAAACAAGACGCGATGATGACTTCAAAAGTTAGAAAAAAATAAAATTTGATAAAAAGAATCTAAAAAAGTGTTTTGATCTTGAGTTTTTAGCATAATAGAAATAAAGAGAATATAATTCTTCATAATCATAATAGTTAATAATATTAAATTGGTTTACTAAACTATTAAATTAAAGTTCTAGATTTAAAAATTAGAAAATAGGGCTTTAATCTGCTTAAGCTATCTAAATTTATTTGAGCCTATTTGAGCTCTCTATCAATTAATTTTTGTAATAATTTGGAAATATTAGTAACTCTAATATATCAAAAGAGCATTTAATTTTATTCGAAATTAATTAAGCAATACCTATATAGAAATATCTAACCAATTTAGTAACTCTTAATAGCTTGACTTATCTATATAGATTGTCAGGTATTTTACAATATAATAGAAAATTCTAGCAATCTCTTTAGCATTGAACATCATACCTTTAATGTTAGGATACTCTATCAAATAACTAAAATAGCAATTTATTCATAATATTATATTGATTAAGAAACAACCTTTGCTATAGAAAAAACTTAGCTAAATGAAAGCATAAGAAATAATAAATAGTAAGTTAGATATTTCATAATTGTTTAATAAAACTAGCAATAAAGCAAAATTCAATACAATCAAAAGCTTTAAAAACAATTATAAGCTTTATTTAGTTTGATCATGTAAATAGCCACCCTTTAATACTTCTATCCTCTCTTAAAAGATTTAAATCTAGATCTAAGGTTAAATTTTATAATTATTTTATTATGATGTAGTTTAAGAGTATTAAAATAAGCATTGCCTCTAAAATTCAATTTAATCATTTTGATGTTATCACAAGCTAAGGAAACTCCATAACCTATTGATTATTTAGAAAAAAAAATTAAGCAATTGTAAAATATCTTAATTGAGGCAAAGCAAAATGAAAGGAAATTTAGCAATTTACTTAAAGCTGGAAATAAGTAGCATATTTGAATGATTAAGCTAAGTTTATTACTTTCCTTCATATATTAGTTGCTGTGTTTTAGCACCCTTATTATTTAATAAAGGAAATAAACAAATGGAACATATTAAAAATTAAGGTACTTTGTATAATTAATAGTTTAGTTTTTAAATAAGCAAGCAGTGTATTAATTAGAATGCTTGGCTTTATTATAAAGTTAAAACCTATTTTAGTAAATAAATTAGTTAAAGGCAAATCAAATAAATGTATATCACTATTAATCAAAAATAAAAAGCATAAGCTTATCAAAAATTATTGTTATAAAAGATTTAATAGCAAGAATCATTTCAAAAAGTGGAGCTATTAAAGTTATAAAAAATCTTGGAAATGCTAAATTAAATCATTAAGCTACACAGTAGTTTTTATAATAGCTTTATGATATTTACTAGAACTTTTAAGTTAAAATTAAATAAGTATTAAAGAGTTAAGTCAGCAATGTTAAGAGTGCCAATCTATTTTATAATTCTTTATAAAAATACTAGTAAATTGCAATTTCTGCACCAAAATCATTTTAGATGCTAATAATGCGATTCAAACATAGACATTCATTAGATTATTTTATTGCTATCAATCCTATTAAATGTACTTGCTTCTCTTATTTTAATTAGGAAATTTAAGTTAGTTTAATTTATTAGCTACTAGCTTTGCATCAGAAAATGTTACAATTATAAGTCAAAGTTAAAGAAGAAAGAATTATAGAAATTAATTATTGCTTCCACTTATTATGCTTAGATAGCTTTCTTCATAGACCAACTACATGGACTATTTAAAGAAAGAAAAGACATAAACTGTACTATATGTGACTGGGATCATTGCAAAGGAAAAGAAAATTAGAAATTTACAGGATACCGATATTATTTAGAGTTTTAAACTATATTAAACCAAAATTTTCTTAAATAAAAAGGAATAGAACATTCACTTGCTATATTTGCATGACTAGCTTTAAGGCCCAAATTTAATAATACTAAAATTTATTTTCAAGCCAAATATTAAAACTAAATTAGTATTCTTTGCTTCTAAGCAAGTAATCCTAATTAGATTTACTAAAAGCATTTGAAAATAAACATTTAGCTAACTTTAAGATATTAAGCATTCAGTTAACCTTAAAATACTAATAATGCAATAAAGTTGAATAAACGAGTTTAAAAATCCTTTAATAAGGTTGATAGTGTGCAACAGTAATTTGGTAATGTAAATAAATAGATTAAAGCTGCGGAGAATTTTATTCTACTCATAAAAAAATTCCAGCTTCGTGATAAACTTTCATTGATCAGTATAATTCTTTTAAACTAATTTAGTAACAACAGGAAATCATACAAAAAAGACATATATAGTTGGATGCGTCAGATAGCTAAAAAATTCCAGATTTAAAAAATTGAATAAGTTAATAGATTAATTTGCATTAGCATTATATTCTTATAGCTAATATTAAGAAAAAGACTAAGAATTATCAAAAGGATGTAGAAAGAAAACTGCTACTTCATAGGAAAAAGAAAATTAATCCTCTAATTATTGTTCAAGAAGAAAAATTAAAAGTGTAAAGTACTTTTCATAAAAACTTTATGGTAAATGAAATCACTTTGTTTAAGAGTGTAATCAAATAATGATTATTACTATGAAAATTATTAATTGGATGCAAATTACTGAAACTTGATGATTTCATAGTAGGAAAATTGATTTTTAAGGAGATTAAGAATGAAAATTATCTTAGCTGGTGTTGAAGGAAGTTAATTAATAATTTAAAAGAGTTTTAATAAGATATGACAGTGTTAATAGTTCAAACAATCATTTAATATTATTCGAAAACATCAGATGCTATCCTAAGTTTTCGATTCATATTTTGATGATAAAATTTGATTCTTAAATATTTGAACTTAATCTTTAGCCAATAAATAACAATAGTTCTAAGATGGAAGATATATCTCTCAAAATGTTCTTTAAATTTAAACAATCGTAAGCAATCTTCGTTAATTTAAAGCAATAATAAGTCTAAAATATCAATCTAATAATTTAGAAGATGCTAATAAAATTTATTAATTGGTTATATTTAATTTTAATTCCAAGCTTAGTTATTAAATTTATTTAACTTCTTAGTTGTTTTAGTTACTATCCTTTCAACTATTATTATTTTAATTTCTTTTATATAAAATTTAATTAAAATATACAACTATGCTTATATCATATTACTGTTGAAAGATAAAATAGAATAACTAAATATCCTTGGCTTGCTTTAGTAATTATATTACTTTAATCATCATAAAGTATTAAGTCTTATATCTTAAACTCTTAAAGACATTGCAATAGCTTATTGAAATACTTGTCACCTTTAATTTTTTTTATTATTTTTATCTCCTTTAAGTAAAGCATAAATGTAAAGGGTAATTTATAATAAATAAGGGTAAATTTATTTAATCAAATTAATAGCGAAATAATAAGAGATAAAAGGTAAAACACATTTAAGTAATTTCTACTATCTAGGCTATTTTAAAGATTTGTAATAGAATTATGTCTAAACCATTTATTGTCAAATGTCTTTTATTAATTTAGTTTTTAAAGCAAAAACTTTGCTAATTTACACTACACAAATACCTTGGAATTAAATTTAACTGATAAATAGAATCAACTATAATTGAACAACATTAGAAAATTTAACTAAGAAATATTAGAATAACTGAGAAGTAGTCACTACATCCAAAGGTTAATAAGAATCTAATAATATAGAACGAATATCTCAAATTAACGTAGAAGAATCTAGAATTAATGCATCAATATAAAAGTTTCTTAAAATTAAAAATAAATACAAATTGAAGTTCGTGCTATCGTTTAGCTTTTGGAAACATTTATCTAAGCACATAAAGCTTTAAATTTTTTGGATAAAAAACTACTATATTAATATCATAAAAATAGAAATGTAAATACTTAAATGAACTAATTAGCAAAGCGAAAATAAAGAAAGCCTTTTGGGGAAGTTATTTTAGGTTAAAAAGAGAATAATGTTTAGATTTATATTTATCTTCGTTATATTCAAGTTTGACAAAAAATTAGAAAACTAATAAACTAATTTAAACTTTTTAAGAGTTATATTTATTTAATTGAGATAAAATCATTTTTCCTAAGCTTAAATAAATTAAATTTTGCTATGAACATAGAATCACCTTAAAACTAATTTAGAATTAAGATTCTTCTCAATTAATTAGAATCTTAATAATTTTAAAAATATTTAATGACAATATAAATGTTTTGTTTATATATTGCTTTATTATAATTTTAATAGTTATTTCTTCTAAATGAAATCACTCAATTAGAATGATATATCACATTTAATAAAATACTTAATTAAATTTAAAGTGCCTTCATAATTGAAAATTTCTTATTTGTTTATTTTATTGTTTTCATTAGTTAGTAATATGTTTTATATGGTAAATTTTCTTCATTATAAATCCTTAATAATTATAGTTGCAATTTTAAATCCTTAATTCATTTACATATAGCTTCAATAGCTTGAAGAGCTAAATTTATAAGTGATCAGATAATTAGTTTTATGAATTTGCTTTCTTTACTTTTATCTTTTTAGATTAAAGCTCTCTTAGCTAAAATTTTGGTCATAAACTATGTTAATTCCTCTCTTGCAAATAAAATAGTGTAAGTAGAAATATGCTAGTAAAAGATAAAGTGAAGAATCTAGATATTTTTAATAAATTTTACATTTAAAGCATCTAATAAATAAAGCTGAAACTATCAAAAGCAAGATATTTATTTATAGAGATAGAATATTAACACACTTATTTTAAATAAATTGTGTTTCATAGAAATTATTGTCTGCTAAATATATCTTTGATTTAAACCTCAAAAATAACCTTAATATTCTAATAAATTTCCAAATAATTTAATCAACACTCTTATAAAAGTTAATTATATTTGCTTTAACTAAAACTTTTTTAGTCAGAGAATTTTAACTTTTATTTGATTTTCCTTATTTTATTATAATTAATTATATTATATTCGTTATATTCCCATATTTATCTTAACCTAATAAAACTTTAAGCTGCCTTTTTCTTAATATTGTAAAGTATATTCTATAAGAACTTGAAAAGAAAGAATGTAAGTAACTTAAATATAATCTCTATGTAATATTTTATTAATTTATTATCTTATCATATTTTATCTCTATGGAATTATTAATTATTACCATCTCATTATTTCAAATTTATTTCCTATTGAGAAACATTTTGAAGATTAAATTTTAACCTAATTTTATTAAGAAGCTATTTACGTAATAGAGTATGCAAACGAAATTAATAATACAAGAAAAACTAGAAGGAATTTAGAAATTTCCTAACGTTAACTATATTAACTTGTAATAATGGAAAAATAATCTCATTCTTTAAGTTGTGAACCGATTCTTATAGTTTGCAGATTTACATTTACAGTATTTTACTTTGGAAAGTTATCTCAGTTATGAAAGGAGAAAAAATATGTTTAAACATATCTTCAAATGTTTCTACTCTTTGAATTTACTTTAAAATCTTTCTAATATATTTTCAGGTAGAAATTTGCAAATAATAACAATATAAAACTAAATCTACTAAAACTAGCAAATTACTTCGTTTCAATAATTAGAAATAGACCTTAAAATTAAAATTTTTCATAAGAATTTACTAGAAAAAGGAATTAAATATTTGGAAAAGGCATATAAAATTAAATAAAGCCTTAGTTAGAATAATGAAAAGCTTTAGTAACGCTGATGAAAAGAAAGAAGCTTAAAAAATGAAATGAAAAAAATAATTATATTAAAAAAAAAATGGACGAAATATAGAATTCACTAGTTTTTAATAGTGACTCTTCTTTAATTAATTTCAAAGAAGCTGCAAATTCATAGGAAAAGCATAGGCAGGTGCATTAAAATCTCCAAACGAAAGATTTGGAGTAACTACAAATTAAATAAGTAAGCCTAATAATGAATTTATTAAGACAACTACTTAAAAATTGTAGTCAAAAACCGGAAAACAAATTCATACGTGTCCCATTAAAACTACTTAGGAACTCTCTTCAACGTGGATATTAATTGTAGCGTATTATGAAAGTGAAATCAACCTATAAATAGATGAACAGATTAACCGCCTAAAATAATACCGCGAAAGATACGAAACGATTACCTAAGAAATCTTTCCAAAAATAAGATATTATCTTAGATAGTTAGAATTCAAAAGATATACCTTAAAATCCTAATTAAAATTCAAATAAAGATATCCTTTTATGGTAGTCAAAAATAACATAAACTTAAGATTCATTTTTGAATAATACTAATTAACAATTCTATTAAATTTCAAATAACGAAATTAATCAGAAATAAAATAATACTACTAATCCTGATAATTCAAATAATCATTATTTACCTGATCTTCAGAGCAAACAAGCTTAAAATTAAACTGCTGATTTAAGAAATGTAATATAAAATCAAATAATTAATTAGTCTAATGAGAATTTATTTACCTTAGAAATAAAAGAACTTAAACATAATATATAAAGACTTATAGATAAGAACCAATAATTAAATGAAATGTTAATTAATATAAAAGCAAAATATGAACGAGATATTGAAACATTGATAAGTAACTAAGAAATATCCAAAATATATTATAAAACTTATATAAATAAAATTTATTAGAAATATAAACAATTATAGAACAATTTTTAGTCAATCAAATCTGATATATAGCAATATCACAAAAAAATGCTATCAAAATAACTAGTTCATAAAATTACTTAAACAAACTTCTCCACTTGTTACAGTAACTAAATAGTTTAAACAGATGAAATAATTAGTATATTTCAAGAAATTTAGATATAATAGAAAAACTATGAGAATTAAGTCAATTCAAAATATGAAATATAATCTAATTAAGAGATTCAAATTGAAGCCAATGCTAATTAAAGCTTTACTTAAGCTTAAATGATAGGAGCAAATAATTCACTATGCCAAAACTTTAATAAAATTAAAAATTTTACTTAAATTGAAATAGATAACTTTCTAAATAAAACTTAGCAAGGATATCAATAGACTATATTAGAATAGAACTAATATTTATTTCAACAAATTACCTAATAAAAAATAATAAACGAAATTTAACTCCAAGAGTTATATTCTTAATATTAAAAATTATAAAACTAAAATAAGTAATTTATAGATTAAGAATAGAAAGCTTAAATGGAAATTTTAACTTTTAAAATCGAATTAGATAAGTAAAGATAATAAAAATATGAAATAAATATAGCTTTTCAAAATTAAATTCTATTAAAAAATAAGGAAATTCAAATGTATAAAGAATTATTTTAGAATTAAATCTAACATAAAAAAGAATTCAGTAATTAATAGTAATTTTAGAAGAAGTAATTTGTAGATGCATAAACTTAAACATTATATGGAAATATTTAAACAAAGGATAGTATTATCTAAACAGATAATATAAATAAATAATAAACAGCTTTTTTGTGTCAAAAATTTACTCAAACAAATATAATCAAGCAAGACAAGTTAATGTAAACTTAAAATAATTAATAGGAAGCATAAACTAATACTATTATAACATAACATAATAACTAATACTGTCAAATAAAATTGCCAGATGAAGATTTTGTTTTACTATAGCATTAATATCACTAACTCAACTTAAAATTCATTTAAAGTACCCAAAATATGTAGACACTTGAGATAAAAATAGAAGAGTTTTAAAAACTTAATTAAAATTTGAAAAAAGATATATTTAATTATTCTACTAAAAGATGAAAAAAAGATTAATAAAACTAAACAGATTCGATCGATGCTATTTATCAGAATTAAACCTTATCTTCCAATATTAATCTTAATATTCTTAAAAGGAAACATGAAGAAGAAGATAAAACAATTCCGCCAGCAAAACGTATGAGTAAACATAATAATAAAAAAGAGTGCGATTAAATAATATGTTATTTCAATCTGACTAGTCTATAACTTTAAAAGTTTATTAAATCCGAAACTTGAAGACGTCCATAGTACGAAATGCACAATATATAAGGTAGATATGTCACAGTTACTTAAGATTTAGAATAAGGTACATGTGATAGTGTGAAAAGTAAAATTGATATAGATAGAAAGCTACTTAAAAAATATACGACGTAAGTAATATATATTTTGATACAATATTTTCATTAACATCCTGAGTATGGAAAAAGATTAGTACATATTTAGATTAACCAATAAGGATAGAAAAGCATTTGCATTTACGAAAGTGGTCTATCTGCAGGCTCGGAAAAAATTAGAAAGGACTAATAAATTTAAAAAATAAAGATGGGACATATAAATATTAATGGAATAGCGAGCAAGTGCTTGAATATTGAAGAATTTATCAGAGATAACAGTATAGATATTTTATCAATAAACGAAACCTGATAAAAAGATGACTTTCCTCCAATATTGATAAATGGTTTTAAAACATATTTTAAGAACTCAGGAAAAGGAGGAGGTGTATGCTTAATTGTAGGAGAAGAATTTAATAGTATAGAAATACATATATAAGTTGAAAAAGAAATAAATAGATTCATAACAATTAAACTGGATAATATTTTAATCACGTCTTGTTACATGCCTGATAATGGAAAAAGTTAAGATGTTAAAGATTTAGCTTATGAACAACTAAATACATTGCTGAATTTATATAATGATAATCCACATATACTAATGGGATATTTCAATGCTCTTTTATAAGGCTTCGGTGATAATCCTGAAAATGCTTATGATAATAACATTAGACTATAAGAATTCTTACTATAAAACGATCTTGAGATAGTGAATGATAGCAACATTAATACATGTATTCACAAAGGAACAGGAAAAACGTATTGTAATGATTATATCATTATAAACAACCATTTGAACGTTAATTAGTTTGCAAATTTCACTGCTCATAATAATAGTTTATTTTCTGATCATATTCCAATCACTGTCGACTTTATCAATAATTCTATAGTATATTGGGAAAAGATAACTCAGAGAAAATATAAAATAAATAGGTTATAAGATGCAATAGATAGATAAAAATATTAAGAATCTTTCCTACAAACTTATCTAGAATTCTTTTAAATAGATTAAGATAATCTTGAAGATTAATATGAATGCATCAAAAGTAATATTTAAGACAATGCTGATCAAACATTAGGTTCGTTTATTCCAGATTCAAATTATAACAAGCTTCCTCGAGCTCTCACAAAGAAATATATAGAGGCAAAAAGAACTAACTCAGAATATAAGGAAGCTCACGTAAAATTTGGAAGAATAAACTAGCAAGTAACTAATCTTCATGAGGAAGCAAAACGACTTTGGAAAGACTTCAAGTATAATCTATGAAAATTAAAAAAAAACAAAGCAAAAAAGAAATTTCTACTTCTTAATGGAGACTCTAGGGAAATTTTTTCACAGGCTAAGAAAATTCTAAATCCTTTGAAGAGAAATACTATGAACTTTAATTAAGAAATCAAAAATAAATTCATTGAATCATGGGAAAATTGTGTTTTTAACAAGCATTCTAATCTAACTCAAGAATAGATAAATCTTAGTAATTAAAAAATAGATAAAATATACGATAATATTTAAGAAATTAAAGATTATTCACTCTCGTATTTGTAAGGATTTGATCTTTTTACCATAAAAGAAATATAAGAAATTATAAAAGAAATTCCGAATGGAAAAGCAGCTGGTCCAGATGGAATAAAAGGCGAACTTCTGAAATATGGTGGATAATATTTATTAATAATTCTTCATTCTTTTCTGAATAATATGCTAAGACTTGGAAGAATCCCTTAGGAATTAAATATATCGGTGATAATTCCAATATTTAAAAAAGGAAATAAAGATGATTGGAAAAACTGACTACCTATTTCTCTTATTAATACTATTCTAAAACTATATGATAAAGCTTTAACAAAAAGACTATACAATCTGATTTATTAGAGAAATTTGATTCACCCTTCATAAATGGGATTTATGAAAAACAGATAAACAACTTAATAAATTTGAATAATATAACAAATAATTGATAACTATCGGAAATGTGCTAAAGGTAAGACTAAATTGATAGCAACACTGATAGACGTTGAAAAAATGTTTGACTCAATAGAAAGAAGACTCTTGTTTGATTAACTTAAGAGAGTTAAACTACCACTTGGAATAATAATAGCTTTAGAATCGTTTTATAAAAACCTAAATTCTTCATTTATCATAGATGGTAAGAGCACCAGAACTTTATAGTTCAACAATGGAGTTATGTAAGGAAGTTCTCATGGACCAGTTTTAGCATTATTGTATTATGACATAGTAATTAGATATCTGGAAAGTAAAAGTAACTAATTGGGATTTAAATGCCAGGATTCAAGTATTAACTTCGCTTGTAGAGGATGGGCAGATGATCTTATTCTTCTTTCCAAATCTGCAAAGTAGATGTAGAATTTAATAAATGAAGCAAATAAAGTTTTTGCATGAACACATTTAAAGATTAATGTTACCAAATCTGAATGCATCTAATTTCTAAAGAAGAATCAGAAATAATAAATTTTAAATTTATAATTAGGAAATTAGCCAATTGCTTAAAAAGAACAAGTAACATATTTAGGAGTTATTCTACATTAGAAGAAGAACTTAAATCCCCATTGCAAAGAAACTGCATTCAAGTATATAGCTGCAATGAAGAAAGCTGTTTTTTAACTGATGAGATATAAGAATGTAACTCCTTGACATTTTAAAACTTTATGTAGACTTTTTACATTACCTAAAGCAGAATATGGAGGAGACTTAGTACCATGAAGTATTCAAAAAGGAGTAACTGGAGTTCTGAACAGAATAGAATCAAGCATGAGATTAATTTCAAGAAAAGCTTTTTAAGTAGCAACTTCAACATTTAATGAATCATGTTATATAGACCTGAATTGATTACCCTTTAAGCACATTATGGCTATAAAATTCTTCAGATTCTACCATAAAATTAAATAAGAAAGTACTGATTTTCCAAGATCAACAATAGGCTCTCTTTTCATTAATATATGGAAAAAAGGATTTCAATACTACGATTAAGTGTAGCAATTATCAGACCTTTATAATATCGATCTGCAGAATTAATAGAATAATACCAATCTTAAAACTTTTACTAAACATGTAAGAGAAAAAATACAACAATATTTCTACAAAGTAGCTACTAAAAAATTTATGAGGATGAAAACAGCTAGAGTATATACTGAATAATTTGGTAATCTTTAACAATTTCCACAAATTACTTATACTAAATTAAACAAATAGTATAGACGAGAAATTATCAGTATATATAAACTTAGAACCTAAACTTATAATTTCCGTAAGGATCTTTAAGATCGTCATTACCCCATTGATAATCCCTATTGTATGTGTGGAGAGTATGAAACTTTCGAGCATATCTTTAAATGTGTGTACTATTCTAATATAATGAATTGATTATCGGAAAATATCGGAAATTATGACTTAAGACGCCTTATACTATACGATCAAGAATATCTAAACTCATTTTCAAGGTCTAAATTGGAGTATTTAGACTTATAGATCAAAATATTTCATAAGAAGCTAATGACAAGGAGACTTGAGATTCTAGAAATGGAGAAAGCAAAAAAGGAAGAAGCTAAAGATGAATAGAAAGAAGAACTAATTAAAGAAAAATGATGAGATGTAAACAAGATTAAAAAACTATTTAAAAACATTTACTAACGTCTATAATTGAAAGAAGCAATTCTTGCAATTAAAGACGTCAAAAAACTCTTTTAGTTTAAATTTAATTTAATTTAAAATAAGTTATATTTAATTGGAGGAATTAACTAATAATAAAATAAAGGAATAAAAGAAACTTGATAGTTCGATTTCGAAGGTAATAATACAAAACTTAGTGATCTAAATGAGGGAAGATATTATTTTGGATTAGCAGTAGCTTAAAATTATCTTTATGTGGTTGGAGGATTTACTAGTATAAATCTAGCTTTAAAATCAGTAGAAAAGTTAAAGATAGGAAACTAAAGTAAATGATAAAAATGCTCTTAATTTCCATTTTAAATAGTTTGGTAAACTTTAGTAGTAGATAAAGATGAATAAAATATTTATTCAATTGGAGGTGCAAATTAGAAAGGATAAACTTTAAAAGATATATGAAAGTATAACATATAGAATGATAGATGGTATAAGTAAAATTTGAATCTTCCTGAAGCTGTTGCTTGTCCTATAGTTTCTTTAGAGCCTTTTGTCGTAATCGGAGGTATAAAAAATTGTTCTACAGTAGAACATTTAAGAAGAATATATAAAAGAAACAAATAATAATGGCAATAAAGTTAAATTTTTAAAGATGTTGAAGCTTTAACAGAGATGAAAATAAGGGGTTTCTATGGATATGTTTTTGCTTACGAATAGGAAAGAGTTTCAATAATGAGGATTGATTTAGAAAAGTTGAGTTATAGAAGTATTAAAGGGCATAACTGAGATAATAATAATATTGATATGATTAATATTATTGATAATAAATATAGTTTTATATGTAAGTAGTTTAAATATCTATAGTAAATATGTTACTACTTATTAATATGGTTAATCTATACTTATTAATGTTGTATTTTTATAGCTAAGTTTTTTTGTATGTTTAAGTGTATATATGATGTTGATATGGTAATGTAGTTATAGCTATATAGTTGACAATAAAGATTATTTTCCTTACTAGCTCTTTTTAAAGCTGAAATAAATAAAGAATCAAATTTTATCTAAACATCTTTAAAAATCTATTATTCAAATATTATCATTATTCAGATACTAACATACAGCTTATAACATACCAAAACATATTCAACAATGTCAAAAAACTATCTTTAATATATCCTTATATTTAAATTATACAAGTACAGATTACTATTTATCTAATCAAAACTATAATCAAATTATCATTAACCTATATCTAAATACAAGTCATTATTACTATCATACACTCTAAAATACATACTTTAATACCAACTACTAAACTTTCCTATACACATATATCAAATCAGGCCATTATATTCGAGGGTTCTCTCGATCGGTACCAGAATATAACTAGGGTGCTGAAGTCCAAGTCTCAGAGTAATCCTGCCTCTATGTCGTTTATCTGGCTAGGAATTGGAAAAACCTGAAGACATGACTGAGACAAATTATATCTTTAAGTATAAAATTAAATTCGATTGGGAAATTTGGCACAAGAATTGGATTTTATTCTATTCCCTTTTAACTTTAGCCTTCGGAAAGAAATACAAGAATTTTGAGAGTAAAGGTAATAAATTTTTATTTAAAAAACTGAGAAAAAAGTGACCAAAAAGATCAGACGAAGCCAGAAATATTTCTAGACTATTTTAACAACAAAATTTGGTTTTTTTATTAATCGTGGTGAAGCTAATAAAGATAGAATCACGTTAATTTATTTATCTTTAGAAACGTTCTCATCAGATTATTAAATCTTAGCCTCCTTATACTTAGCAGATAAAGCTTCCCTTTTAAATTTAGTCTTCTAGGTAGCCTTCAAATTAATGCTTACTTCTGTGATATTCGATTTTAACTTAGAAAAAGATGCAAGAGAGTAGAATTTACATAGTTCAAATTTTAAGTTGTCTAAAAGTAGTGTAATATATTACTTAGTAGCACATGCAGGTTAATTGAACCAGCTAAATATTATGAATATTCCTTGAATTAAATTAAAAGTTCTTAAGAGTCTAACTAGAGAGTAAAAATCTCCTAATGGCAGTGTATCAGGAAAAATATTGAGACCTTTGGCATTACGAAAAGGCTCTGATGTAGTAAAATGTATTCCTGATATTGATATTTTTGTAAGAGGAAAATATATTCATACTTTATTTCAATTAAAAAGGAAAAAATGCTCCAATTTAAAAAAGAAACTTTTAATTCTTGATGAAATATTTAGATGAAGTCATGCTAATTAATTATAATAATTAATATATCAGCTCTAGAATTGAAGACTTAGATTTATGAAATTTTTGGTAGTAAAATTTATGATTTAAAAAAGCAAAATTATTAGCAAGTTCACCTTTAAAGATTTGAGCAATTTTATAACTTAAAATTATACGTAGACATGGTCTAGTGGCTATGACAGCTGCTTCACACTCAATAGGTCGTGGGTTAGATCTCCGCTGTCTGTATAATTTTGCTAATTTATAATATTTTTCTAGTTAATATACTAAATACTGTAAAAATAGAAAAATTATCATATTAATAAGTTATTTTGCTTGTAAGTTAACTAAATTTAAGCAATAGTTAAAATTAAGTTTTGCTTTAGGAATAAGAAAGATCTTTCATTAATTAAGTTAATTCTATATAAAGTATTTTATTTTACACTCAAATCACTATAAATAGCAATAACACTTCGTTCTATAATTTCCTAGCAAACAGTTGAGTTATTAAATAGTTATCTTATTTATATAACTAATAAATAAAAGCAAAATTGAAAAATAATTTATTCTATTCATTATATAAGCTATTGATTCTCCGAAATATAATCATAATACAATAATGACTCTAATTTTATAGCTTAAAGAATATAAATATATAAAATAGATAAGTTTATTAGATATTTTCTTCTCAGAAAAGTATACTTAAAATTATACAATATATATACTCTATATTAAACATATATTCCTATCTTAAAAATTTAATTTATATAAAACTTTTACTAGAAGAAATTTCTACTTTTCTAGCACTAGTTTAATAAAACTTTTAATTCTAGTAAATTTAAATTTAATAAGTATCCTAAAATTTTAGCTTTATTTAAAAGAACTATGGTTTAGTTATCTAAAGCTATGATTATGATTATTTCTAAAATAACTAAAGATTTATATTTAATAGTTTTATGATTATATTTAATTTAATATTTTCATAAAGCTAATGCTAATTAAATGAGAAAATATATTAAAAAAATATTTAGATGGAGATTCCCGTGCTTTACTTGCTTAACTTTCTTTAGAAGGTGGAAATTCTGAAGGAATTTAAATAATCAGACGAGGGATGAAGAAAAGGATAGTTTTCATCAGAGGTTAGCGAATTAAAAATCCAAAATTAACTATGTCTTCCACTGCTTTGGCTTATTATTGGAACCTTGAACGAAGTAACTTTGGTTTTAGCAATTATTAATCTTGCAATCTGACTTGGGGTGATATGTAGCACTGCCTTCGTGTTTTAAGAGATAAAACTATGATTCTATTTTTCAAGATGTATCCTATTTACAGTATTGAACAGCTAAAATAATGGTTAACCTAATAATGATAAAGCCATGTTATCTTATTTTGTATGCAACTTTAATTTTATAAGAGTATCTTCATAATAGAAAATTAGATTATGTTATTTCTCATATCATTTCACTTAATATAAAAAATATTTCGTTTCTTTAGTTAAAACTAGTCATTAATAAGTTTAAACTATGAATAATTGAAAAGATGGTGGGAGCTGAGAGGTATCTTCGTGACTAAACATCCTGGTTTTATGGCAAGGAGCAAGTTTCTTTCCTGTCGCTGAGAAAGTCCCTGGTCAGAGTAATTTTCTGAAAGGAACGCTGTCTTTGAGATTATCAGCTCTTGGTAGGGGCTTGAAGCCCGGCTGTTCATAGCTATGTGCTCCCTAGCAGCTGTGTCTGGAGCACAACAGGATATCCCCGTTTTTCCATAAAAAGAGAGCGTCGGGTTGTGTAATCGTAAAGGAGATTCCGATCCAAAAAACTTTTAGTTGAAATGAATTAATTAATTAATTTAAATTGTCTAAATAATTTAATTTCGTTTTCTTAGGCTTCATAATTTTTAACAAGATTAATAAAATTTTAATATAAGAGAATATGGAAACAGATAGTCATTTATTATTTTATCTCACATTACTGAGAATTGAATTTTTTTGGATTATTTATTGCTATATTTTAATTTTAGCTTTCCAGAATAATGTCTCTTTCTGATTCCAAAAAAAATAACTTAAAAGGCGGTTATTAATATTTTTAATACCTTAAATTTAATATAAATTCAATGATCTATTTTTTGTGACTTACAGTTTATGAGCATCAAACTTCCATAATTTTTAATTTAGTTAATGAAAAAACAGAAAGAAACTGCTTAATTAGATAAAATTTCAAATATAATTTAATTAAAAAACTTTTGATCTCAATTATCATTAAATTTATTTTAATGCCTCATTTAAGGAAAGTTCAGAAATAAAGTGTTCCTAAGATTTCTAAGATAAATAGTTAAAAAATCAATAAAAGAGAATTAAATTTAAATTAACTATATCAGTTCATCCAATAAATATGGGCTAAAATAATTAAAATAAGCTACGACAAGCTTTATAGCAATGATTCAATGAAATGAATCTTTCAACTTATTCTTTTGATTATACTTTTGAAGATCTCTTCTATTACTTTGGTTAAATTATATTTAATAGAAATCTTTTTATAGTGATAAAATTATAATATTTGAATCATATTCAACTATTGTGATTTAAGTAATTGCTCTATAAGTTTGCAATCCGTTCTAATGAAACAAAAACTTAGAAATGAAAATTTTCAATTTATATGAATCTTTTATACTAAAGAAGATAATATATACTTCCTTACTTTAGATTTAACTTTATCTTTTATTTCAAACATTAATATATTTGGTATAGAGATATACTTTATAGTAATAAAAATATTTAAGAGGCTCTCACTTGCTAATTGTCTAACATTTGAAAGGTAAAAAGCATTTTAAAATAATAAATTAATATTATAACTAATAATTACTTTATAAAATATTTTATATATTTAGAGCCAAGCTACCAGAACATTTTTATTAAGTTAAAAGTATTAAAAATATAATTGTATAACTTTTAATAAATATAACTATTAACTTAAAACAAGCTAGTAAAGTAGAAAAACTAAATAAAAGATAGCAATATAATCAATCATAATTAAGTCAATTTTATATTATAATATTCATATACTTGCTACTTTAAAAATTACTTTATAAAATTATTTTTAAAATCATGAAACTTAAAATAGCCATGAAGAAATTACTCAAGCGAAAGAATAGTCTAAATAAAGAAGCTTCTAAAAAATAGTAAGAAATAGGCTAGTTTTGTGAATAGCAAACATCAGGATTCTATAATTAAACTAATTGATATCCTCCTAATTTGAATTATCAAAATAAAGGAAAATGTGGAGCGTAAAAGGATAAATATAGTTTCTATTGTTGTGAAAATTGCTAGTATATGTATACTTAGAGATCTGCTTTTTAGTCTGAATAAAGTAATATGCGTTAGATTTATTCGCTTTAAAGCTTCAAATAAGATCTCTTTTAAAATGAAGCTTAGTCTATTTTAGTAAGTTCTAATGAATTTACTAAATAGTATTCCATTGGCAAAGGAGGATTTGCAAGAGTTTGGAAAGGATAATGAAACTAGAAAGAAGTGGCGATAAAAGAGATAAATAAATAAGAGCTAGATAAATAAGCTTAAAAAGATTTTATGTAGGAAATATAAAACATGTATCTCTTAAAGCACGAAAACATAGTAGAAATATATGGATACTGCCTTGATCCCTTTTGTATAATACTTGAACTTGGTGAATAGTCTTTATATGATTTTTTAAAAAATAATCAAATTACCTAGTATAGAATATTCTAGATTGCTTAAGATATAGCTTAAGGGCTTTAGTATTCTCATAGCTAGAATATTTTACATAGAGACTTAAAAAGCAAAAACATTATTTTAAATGAAACCAGAAAAGCTTTAATTGCGGATTTTGGACTATCCCATGTAAAAAGAGAATCCAAATCGATAAGTGATAAAAGGAAAGTAGGAACTATAGCATGAATGGCTCCAGAATTGTTTGAATAAATCCCTAAGTATAGTAAAAAGTCAGACATTTATGGATTAGGTATGATTTTTTGAGAGTTAGCTACAAGAAAACAACCATGGGAAAAAACTTTAAATGATGTGATCGTTTATAAAGTTCAAAGGGGAGAAAGAGAAAATATACCTGAAACATGTCCACAATTATTCGCAGAAATAATTAAAGGATGCTGAGATTAAGATCCAAATAAGAGATTTGAAATAGAAGAAATAATTTAAATATTAGAGATTTTAAAATAAGAACCTGATATATTAGTATAAGAATTAATAGAAAAAGAGGCAATAGAAGAATAACTAAAGTCCAAAGATTATTTGAGATAAATTCAAATTTCTTAAGATATAGAAAGGGATATATAAATCTAAAAAAATATTGCAGCAAATATGATTAGTATAGTCTAACCACATTTTTCACATTTTAGATGAGATAAACATAAAAGATAGGAAATATAAACTTATTTTACGTTATTTTAAATTAAAAATATCAAAAATATTAAAATTCTTTAACTAATTTCTTTATTCTTGCTTTAAGTTGTATAATTTAAAAATATTTGAAGAAGCTTAAAAGCTAAAAATAATTTAGTCGTTACCTCATAATTTTCTAAATAGTTTTATTTCTGTATTCTAAAAAACTTAGATATTATATATAGTTTACTAATAAATCGTAGTACTTGATTTATTTTAAAAGAAGTATATAATTAGTTATTAAGCATTAAATTATACTTATTTTTATTAAGCTCTTATAGAAATATGATTGGGGAGTAATTATATCATGCCTCACCTATTTAAAGTAGTTACATTCCTTAGATAGAAAAGAAGTATAAAAGTGATGGTTTGATGCTAGTTAATAAATCACTAATAATCTAAAGAATTAATTTCTAAATTAGGTACTCAAGAATAAGCTTTACTTGTATATTTGAATGATATGGAACTTTCTAAGATTTTTAATTAAGTTAGATAAAATCAAGCTGGTTGATTTTCTAGCTAAGTTTTAAACCCTTAAAATAAATCTAAATTGAATCACATAAATGGAATAAATAAAAGGGACTATCTAATACTCTAGTGATTTTTTTAAATTAGCAAGCGCAAAATCCCTTACAGAATATTTCTTAATATTAGACCAAAGCAAACCTATTATTGAGACTTACTATATTAAACTAAGAAGTATTTAGTTTCTTTAAATTTATGAGATACCGTTATCTTACCACTGACACTATAATCTTAATATTTTATAAGTGAATAAATAGCTATTAGTATATATAATAGACAACATTTATTTCTTAAAAGATAATTGAAAGAGTATCTCAATACCAATGCTAGTAAAGCTTAAATAATAATTCAAGAGTACAAATATTTTTACAGTGTAGACAAATAAATTAAGAAAGGAAAGAAAGAAACTACTAATCTCAAAGCAAGTTTAAAACAAAGAAATTAACGATAACTAATCTTTATACTAGTTCATAGCTTTACTAAAATGGATCAGATATTTAATGGATATATCTATAAGATTTAACAAGGCTGTTTATTATTTTTAATATTTATTTTCAAAAGTGAAGAACCATAAAAATAGCAAGAAGGACTAAAATGCTTGAGTATGTAATTTTATATCTAAAATATTTTCCCATAAAGAAGTAAAGCTTCTCAGTTACCCTCTATCATAAAATATAAAAATAAACATTTTAATAGTTATAATAGAAGCTATTAAAAATGAATAAAGCTTTTATACTGTAAAAAATTATTATGTTTTAAATATCACTTTGCTATAAAGGAAATTGTATAAAAACTAAAGAAGCTTTATAAATTCAGGTTTATACATGTAATATGGTAATTTATAAGAATTTTCAAAGATTCATATATATAATAGAGATTTAAGTTTCGAAGAAATAGTGGATAAGATTTAAAATTTATCGTCTAAAGTTCTTACATCTAATTTTATTAATTGATAGCTCTTCTTCACTTAAAATAATAAATCCAAGATTATATCTTCAATTAAAATCTCTTTTTTATTATTTACAGCATCTTTACATTCTTCGTTGCAAAATATGAATATTTTAATTTATTTTTACTCTTTCTTAGCTTGTAAGTTTATAAATTAATACTTATCTCTAAAACACTTCAATTTGAATAGTTAAACTTATTCTGATTTTATTTTCTTAAGTAATTTAAATTAGATTTTATTTAATGTAATCCTTAGCTTATGAAATTTATTGAAGTTTCTTAGTTTTTTTTATTAATTCAAACTTCTTTTTTTATAAAAACTTTCTTGAAATTTACTCGAGTTTTACGTAATTTTTTAACTAGAAATATCTCTAAAATTTGTATATTCTACATTAAAAATTAGGGTATATCTAAATGAATTTTAACGCAAGCCATATTTTTTTAAGCTTAGTAGAAAAAGTTGATCCCAGTGTAATTTAGTGCTTTGATATAAAATAAATATAATACTATAATTAAGTTTTTATTTTCTCTAAAGATTTTAGCTTCTAATATCAACAACTATAGGATTAGACTTTAAAGAAATTCTTGCTATGTTTATAAGCTAAACTTATATAATAAGAAGATAGAAAAAATCTAATTTAAAAACAGTTCTTAATGTAAGGAGTTTTTGTTAAAATTTGTTTCCCTTAATAGGAGAATTTTAGTCTAAAGGTAAAAAAGAGTTTTATAGCAAAAATAGAGAAAATGAATCAAATATGCCAGTTTATATTAATTAGGAAGTATTAAGAAGGTATTTAAGAAAAGATTGAATTGATATAAAATGTAAAAAAAGAATTGAAAGCTATTAAAAGCATCAAAATTACTAGCAACCAACTTAAAGTTAAATACAATTTTTTTAAATAAAAGAAATCTAAAATTGAAGATAAAAAAGATCTTTCTAAGATTCTTTAATAAATTTATCATATTAATAAAAATAGAATTAAGCCTTTTTGGAAATCAGATATTAATAAAAATAATGATCTACTAAATGACTTTATTATAGTGTAATAAAGCAATGTAATTTCATAGATAGCAATATAATCAATCATAATTAAGTCAATTTTATATTATAATATTCATATACTTGCTACTTTAAAAATTACTTTATAAAATTATTTTTAAAATCATGAAACTTAAATCAGTTATGAAGAAATTATTCAAGCGAAAGAATAGTCTAAATAAAGAAGCTTCTAAAAAATAGTAAGAAATAGGCTAGTTTTGTGAATAGCAAACATCAGGATTCTATAATTAAACTAATTGATATCCTCCTAATTTGAATTATCAAAATAAAGGGAAATGTGGAAAGTAAAAGGATAAATATAGTTTCTATTGTTGTGAAAATTGCTAGTATATGTATACTTAGAGATCTGCTTTTTAGTCTGAATAAAGTAATATGCGTTAGATTTATTCGCTTTAAAGCTTCAAATAAGAAGACTTTTATGAACCTAAATATGCTACTTAAGTCAGAGATTAATAATATATCAAATTATAAAGACTCGACAAAGGTGGTTTCTCAGAAGTCTGGAAAGGAATTTGAAACTAGAAAGAAGTGGCAATAAAAGAGATAAATAAATAAGAGTTAAATTAATAAGCTATGAATGAATTTATAAAGGAAATGGAAAACATGTATCTCTTAAGGCACGAAAACATAGTAGAAATATATGGATACTGTTTTCATCCCTTTTTTTTAATACTTGAACTTGGCGAATAGTCTTTAAATGATTTTTTAAAAAATAATCAAATTACTTGAAAATAACGTTATCAAATTGCGCGTGACATTACCCTTGGACTTTAATATTCTCATAGCTAGAATATTTTACATAGAGACTTAAAAAGCAAAAACATTATTTTAAATGAAACAAGAAAAGCTTTAATTGCGGATTTTGGACTATCCCATGTAAAAAGAGAATCCAAATCGATAAGTGATAAAAGGAAAGTAGGAACTATAGCATGAATGGCTCCAGAATTGTTTGAATAAATCCCTAAGTATAGTAAAAAGTCAGACATTTATGGATTAGGTATGATTTTTTGAGAGTTAGCTACAAGAAAACAACCATGGGAAAAAACTTTAAATGATGTGATCATTTATAAAGTTCAAAGGGGAGAAAGAGAAAATATACCTGAAACATGTCCACAATTATTTGCAGAAATAATTAAAGGATGCTGAGATTAAGATCCAAATAAGAGATTTGAAATAGAAGAAATAATTTAAATATTAGAGATTTTAAAATAAGAATCTGATTACTACATATAAGAGTAAGAAAATGATTATTAAAATTTTAGCCCATCCAACAGTTAAGCAAAATATTCTAATAACTAAAATAGCTAAAATTTGATTTAATCAGAAAGAAAAGAGAGCAATAGTCAAGAATTTTTACAAGATTTTTGATTGATAGCAAGATTACAACTTTTAAACTTTAAAATAAAAGTTTTTACATTTTTTAATTTGAATAAAAGACTTAAATTTAATTAAAAAATGCATATATTATTTATTGCATATTCTTTTTTATTAATAAAATATATTAATTAGTATATTCTAAAGCAGAATTAAGTGCTTTGCTCATATATGATTTTTTAAATAAATTATTTTACTACTATTAAGAGACATTCCTCATTTCGTAATTAATAATTAAATTAATTATCTCTATATAATTAAGAACTTTAATAACTACAATTATTTTAAATTATGAACAATCTACCTAATTCTAAATAATTTACTATTATACAAATAGAGATTTTAATAATAATACGATAAATTAAGTTTGCAATTTTCGAGGATTTTCACCTCTTCATGCTGGATACCAGATTGCTCCAGTGTTAAAAATAAAATTTTAGATGTCTCTACTCCTCTCTCCTCCATTACTCTTGTCATTTCCGGATCTAGCCTTATTTCTAATTAAATTTTCTCTTGTAAATGTATCCTTATTTATTTAAGTATAATCTTTCTCTTATTTGTCTCTACTACTTTTTTTTTCTTCCTCTACTGTGCTTGTATGGTTCTTTATTTATTCCAGTACTACGTCTTGAAATTTTGGAATTCCTTGCAGCGTCTTCATAAGTGTTCTGTCGAATTGCAGTAGTAACATTTCTTCACTACTTTTTGGAGTTTAACCTTAGTCTTCCTATTGGTTTCTTCAATCATCATTGGATCTCCCCTTTGTTCATCTAATTTTTTTTCTAGTATTTCCAGTCTAATACTCGTATCAGATTGTTTCTGAAGCAAATTTTAGGATTAGCTACTCTGGTCTTAAGATATGTTTCGGAAAGCGCTTAGTTCTCTTTCTTAGGACATAAGTCTGGATTCTATTCCTTCCGCTAGGTTGAGTTTTTCCATCAATTTCTCATTATCCTTTCTCAGTTTCCTAACCTCTTCCTGGAGGTTTAGTACCACTTTGATGAGCTGTTCCATGCTCATCTGGCCAGAAGGATTAAACTTTGAGACCTCCTGGTGCAGAGCAGACTTCATCTGCTTTCTGGGCTTTTCTTCTGAGCTTGTTTCTGTTCCTCTTTAGGTTGCTAGAATTAAACAAAAGGTTAGGGTTAAGGGTAAGAAGACTATCCAAGATTGGATTCAGGTTTCCTCTCCAACTTTTTGGAGGTGGTGTAGAAACCTCTTTTGAATCCTTCCATTTTTTTAATATATAGAGATTTTAATTAAATCTAATTTAAGAATAATTTTTCCATGATTATACCATCTAACTCTCATTAATAGCTTAATTTTAATAAGTGCTAATTATATCTAATTATATCTAATTATTAATTTGTTATTAATATGTATAACTTAAATAGTTTAAATAAAGGTATTTATTACTATTTATTTTATATTATTTTCCATATTTCTTATAAAGAAGTCTCATATCTTGCTATTAAATCTAATATATTTTATAATTATTTTCATAAGAGTTTTATTTATTTATTCGCAACATATAGCCAATATTCTTTTAAAAATTAGAATCATATAGAGTTAATTTAATACTCTATTTATAATTCATATCACATTATGAAGTTTATTACAATTAATATTAAAATCAAATAACTTCATACTATATACATTCTTTCTCAATTTAAATTACTTTTTTCATTTTTATTTTTCTAAATCTTTTTAAAGACTAAAATGCTAGAGATATTAGTAGAATCCTTACAAAAGAGTATTTATCTTCCAATTTTTCTTATAGCTGATTAACAAACCCATTGCTTACAAAAAGGCATATATATAGCTTTACAAGTATTTATTATCTTTTGTATAAATCAAATATAAGATACTCTATATAATTCAAATGCATAGAAATAGAAAAAACTTTACAAATTTCTCAATTTAATAAAATTTAATAATCTAATCTTTATGATTCCGTCAAAAGCATATTACAGCTCTTAAAAATTATTTTTTAAATAAATGTCATAATTTTTCTTCCTTTCCTCATTATTGCATAAAGACAACAAAAGAAGCAAGAATAAATTAATTTCTTTATTAGTCTTTTTCTACCTATTTACACAAAAGAAATGCAAGTTAAATGAAATTAAAATCTTACTCTAAGTATTGATGCTTTATGCAATAAAATTTTCTTTCTGATTCATATAATTTGTAACATTGCTACCTAATATAAAGTCATATCCATACAAAATGTTTGAAAATTTAAATAGGTCCTGCATTTAAATAACTTTAAAGTTTATTATTTTCTTATTATATTTATAAATATTTCTTAATATTTTATTATCTAAAAAGCTCTAAATTTATTAAATTGTTATTTTTATTCTCTCCATTTAATAAATAATTTATGCATATCGTTTCTTAAATTTTATATTTTTAGTCTCCTCTTTTCTATCTTTTAATTCATACACATAATATTTTAGTAGAGTGATGGAAATTAATTAGAAAAAGTGTAAAAAATAAATACAAAAAATTGATTTTTTCATCTACATAAAAATTAAAAAATTTTAGATTTAATAATATCTTTAAATCAATTGTAGATTAAATAATAGATAAAAATAAATCTAAGTAAAGCTATAATAATAATCATCTAAATTGAGAGGGAAAAATAGAATTTCTTGAATAAAGAAAATAAATATTATTAATTACAGGGAAATTAATCTATGTTTTCAATTAAAAATTACCTTTTTTTATTAAATACTTTTAAGATATTTCTATATATCTCTAAAGCTAATTTATATTAAATATTTTAATAAGCTGGGCAATAATTACATCTCTTTATTTATAATAAATAATTTTTCATGGTGCCTCATAATTAGAAACTGCAAAAATAATTTAAGTTAGTTGTTTACTCAATAAAAGTTAATATTTTTTTAATAAAAGAAGGATATTTCTAAGAATATAATTAAATAAAACTGTAAAATTTCTATTTATTTGTATTTTATATTTTTAAGAATGATGTATATCTTAAACTTTGAATTAATTACTTAAAAATAATTATTTGTTTTACGTAAATTAAGGATAAGTTAGATAATCAACTTTATCTTTTTTTTATATATTTCCTATTTAAATTAAAGTTATTAAGGTATTATTAAAGGGGATCTAGCTCAAATGGTAGAGCGCTCGCTTAGCATGCGAGAGGCATTGGGATCGATACCCAAGTTCTCCATTTTTATTAATTTATGGTTTTAATAAAAGAAATTTTTGAGATAAAAACTAAATAAAAATATATTAAATTTTTTTGTTTTTTTCACTTATTTAAACTGATAAATAGAACAAAATATATAAAAATATTAAGAAACTAATTTTTAAAGACTTTTATACAGCTAATTGTAAAATTTTAATTTTAATGAAAAATCAGACCAGGATATTTTCCTTTAATTTAGTTACATCTTAGTTTTAAGTTAAAAAAAGGCTAAAATAGACTTTTTATCTCAACAAATATTTTTATCTTTACCTAGATTTATTTTTCTATTTATTAAAGCTCATTAACGTTAATCATAACTTCCATTATTAATTTTTTATAATCTTTAATTTTTAGACTTCGAATGTCCAATTATTTTAAAATAAAACCTTAAAAACTATATAAAAATAAATAAAAATTTAAAGTTATGATTATTTAATTAGTCAGAAATATATTTTTAATAATTATTATCATCACATAATTAAACTTATTCAGATTCGTCTATAAATAAATATTTCTATATTAAAATTAAAGATAAATAAATTAATATAACTAATTTGTACAACTTAGACAAGGAAATTCATCTTTTACCATCCTTAAAAATAATAGAAATAAAAAAGTGATATTGTAGCTTTAAATTTAGTAGTTGCATAAGTTTAATTATTTATTTTTACAAAATATAATAGAATTTACTTATAGCATAATTTAATTATAAATATAAAGGATATTATAAATTAAATAAATGACTGGGAATAAAATCTAAGCACTTAGTTAAATTAAAGATTCAAATTCGAAATGTTGTTATGCTATACATGGAACAAGTAATGATAGCATGCTAAATTAGGAAGAAAGTTAGAAAGATTAAGAAGAATCTTTATTTTATTTACCTAATTGGAGATAATAAAAAACTTGAGTAAAAATGAGAGAAAATAAATAATTAGGAACAATTATCTAGACAGTAAAGAGGAGATTAGTCAAATTTAGTATATGTTTCCTGATAAATAAAACTTATTAAAAGTCTATTAAGACAGAATGCTTAAATAACTAAAAAATTGTAAAGAAGAAAAAACTCTAAAATATTTGAAATTGGAAAGGAAAATGAAGAGAGTTGATTATTGACATCTATTTTATTTAAATAAATTTTAAAATATAAAATAGATACCATTTGAATATTCCTCCTCAACTCATATCATTTTAAACTAAATGCTTAATATATTAAATAAGCAATAGCACTTATATTATATACTCATCTTACAGATCAATAACTTTTAAAATTTATTTTTTATTTTTTAGTTTTAGTCATTTTCTTAAAAATTATATTAGATATTTTTCAATTAATATTCAGTTAATTAAGCATAAAGTTGGGTAAGTAGATTATGATATGAAGATATAAAAGGAAAAAATATATATCTATTATAAAAACTAAATATAGATAAAGAAATGTTTAATAAAGCTAATTTAATTAATATTCAGAAATTAGAGATAATTGGCTTACAATTTTTTTGAAATAAGCATAATAGAATGATTGCAGACCTTTCAATATAGTTTATTATTTTTGGCTTTAAGAATTTTTAGATTATATTAAATTATTTTGTTAGATGACTTCCATAACAATACAATTGAGGAATCTGAAAAAACAATTTGAAAACCAAGGTAAAGCATTTTACTAATCCAAGTAAGGATTTATCAAATAATGTTTAAGAGTTTCTATATAGAAAGAATTATATTTGCATGAGTAAATTAAAAGTTAAATATCATAGAAAGTATATAATTAAAGTATATAGAGCATACATAAAGAATATATTAAAGGAATAATTTTAAATAAATTCTAAATCTCCTTACTATAACTAATAAAATTATTATGTAGTTTCTTATTTTTAGTTTATTAAATTGATATTTAGAAAAATCTATCTAAGTAATTCTAAAAAATAGAGCAAAATATATAAACATTTAATCATTATTGCCTAAAAATTAGTTTTTTGTTATCTAAAATTAGCTATAATTATAAAAGCTAAAATAAGAATAATTATTTTACTTTTTTATGGCTTAGATTATATAATTTAAAAATTTATTTAAAAATTAATTCAAACTTACTCTATCCTTGCTGAGAAGCTTTATTTTAATTTTTTATATTAGTTTAATTCTTCCTTAGCTTATGCAAAGGAAAAAAGTTAAGATTTAAATAATATATTTATTCTTTAAAATAACTAATTCATTGGAGAAAAGTAAAAGCGAAATATAACTTGGTTTAAGAATCTGAAGTTTAGTGAAGGAAAAATAAATTTTTCTTATTCAGTAAGTGGAATTCAGCTACTCATAAAGATTTAAGCATTTTAGGATAAAAAAATTTTAGCAAGGTAATTCCAATTATTTTATATTTAAAAAAGTAAATTTTTTAATGTGTTTGAGCATCTATTTTTGCATATTATCCCTTAGAAAAGCTTAACATAAGTAGAGGTAATAGATTTGTAATAAGAACTAAAAAGATTGGGAGATCCTTACTTAAAAAAATGATAATAATAATATTAAAACTCGAGGAAAAGAGTAAGTTTATGTAAAAAGTTGAATTAACTCCTAAAGAAAGATTATATAAGCAATGGATACTTTTTACTCTCTAAAAGGAAGAATATAAAAAATATATTCAGAACTGAAAAATTTTGAAATTAATAAGAACTTCTGCTTGTATAAATTATAAGATTTTTAGATTATCATATTAAGATTTTTTTAACTTAAGAAATAAAAATAGACTAACAAAGCATTTTATCTTCTTTCTTTGTTTTATCTCTTATCTTGAAATTATATTATTGTTTATTCATCCTTTTTGTTTTGGTTAGTAATATACACTTCATTTAATTTTCTTATTCATAAGTCTCTATTAATAATGAGTATGCAGAGGTATAATAGATTTATACCTTTTGTCTAGTAAATAATTTATAACTATAAGGTTCCAAGTTATTTTAATACCAGATTTTATATTATATGGTAATTAAATAAAGATTTAATATCAGTTATCAAACTAGAGAGTATTTTAAATTGGTTATAGATAGAAACTAAAATAATTTATCTTTCTATTTTTATATTTATTTACTAAACGTTTTAAGAAAAATCTTATGCTTCTAGATTAAAATAGTTCTTTAGAAGCTATTACTTTAGCATAATCAACTCTTTATCATTTATGATAAAACAGATCCTTAGCTTTAAAGAGTAAATTAAGGTGTTAAGATAACTATATTCACTTAAAAGCAGTATCTAGTTTAAGTTTTATAATTATAGGTATTTTAGTTCTCATATGAGCTTTAATTATTATCAACATACCTTAACATATATAAACAATCTTTTATTTATGCGCTAGTTAAAGCAAACTTGACAAATTAAAATTCTAACTTAGATGATAATAAAAATAATAGGAAATAGAATTGTTTAATAATAGAGTGCTAGGTAAAACTTAAATTAAGCATTTAAGTTAAATTTTATTTTAGCTAATTTTAATTTAAAAAGATATCATAAAGCATTAATATAACAAACTATTTTGGTTTAAACTTAAATGTTAAAAACATTAATCTAGTCCATTTAATTTTAGCTTTCTCTTATTAAATGCTAGTTAAGAGTTAATTATGAGAAAATTTACTTAAATAGCTTATAATTAAACTTCCATCAATAACTCACATATATTTATTGATCAATCAATTTCTATTTTTATTTTTCACTTTTTGATTTAAGAAAAAAGCTTGTTTATCACAAAACTTTCCAAATAAAATATTAGCTATCTAATATTTCTTAGGTATATCAAAGTTGCCTACTATAAATCAAGCATTTTAAAATTTAAAGCATTTTATTAAAGTTATTAATTTATGTGAAAATATAGTAAAACTAATTTTTTATAGCTAAACAGTAATAGTTATTGATTTAGAATTTGAAAGAGTAATTTTTGGAATATTTTTGGAAATTCATAGTTAGGAAAGAATAAAAAATATTTATAATTGTTAAAATATACAAATACAGTCTTTTAGTAATTCCAATTCTAAATTGTCAATAATTTTTCCAAATTTCATACATTTTTCAACTTTCGGAATTTTTTAAAAGCAAAAAACTTTTTGTATGTTGATTTGGCACTGATTTTATAAATTAACTCTGGTTAAAAATTAAATTTTTTAATCCTAGATATCTAATTTTTAAGTATTTAACTAGCTTATGATTTTTAAGATTTCCTCAATATTTATTCTCTCACTTGGATCTTGTTTTCAACAATTAGAAATTAAATCTTTAAATGATTAGAGACAATCCTTAGGAATTTACTCTCTTTCTCCTTCTTAAATATGAAATTTTATTACTGCAGCTAAAGTTTATTCTCAAGGAATTTTTCTAGAAGTTATTTCTCAGAAAATAATTCCTAGAGTATATATATCAGATTATTTACAATATTTTGGTTCTTGTAAATATCTCAGGAGCCATCCAACTTAATGCTTCTACTTATTATTGATCACACAAAGATTTAAATTCTCTCTTAACTCGTGAAAGACCGAAATCTGAAATCATAGCTCTATTATCATTGTTTAAAAGGATGTTCCTGCTTTTAAGTCTCTATGCAAAATTTTGTTAATGAATATATTATATCCCCTTTACAATATTGCATGTAGATTAGAATCTTACATTTCAAGAAATTTACTCTTTGCTTTATAAAAAATCAAGCAAAGAACATTTTCCGAGTTAAAGTATCAAACAGTAAGGTTTAAAACAAAATCCATAAAGCTTAATAATATTTTTATGATTAATATTAGCTATTATCTTTTCTTCTTATAAAAACTAATTTTATGCTTCTTAGCTAAATTTAAATATACTACTTTTATGGCTACTTCTTTTTAGTTTCATTTTCTTATATAAACATTTCCAAATGCTCCTTAACCTATTTGCTTTATTTTTTCAAAAATTTGATTAGTAATTTCCTGGTTATTTTGCTTTTATTATTATTTTATGTCTTATGTTTTACTACTATTAGATATTTATTTATTGCTATGGCTGTTTATTTTTTTAATTTATTTAAGAGCATTTCAACTCGTAATCCTTTTAACAAATCCTGTAACAAAAAACGGATTTTATCTTTTGTGCTTCCATATTTGCCTCTGTCATCTTTGGATATTGGCATGTAATATTTTCTATTTTATAATATTCTGATGTTTCTTCCTTGCAAAATTATCCCTTTTCTTATTTAAACTAAACTACTTCTAGATGATTGATAGAGTTACTATCCTATCTACTCATTTTTAAATTTTAAATTTTTTTTAGTTTAAATTTAATTATTTTCAAATTTCTTGTCTCATTATAAAATAAAAGTAATCTAATATAAATTTAGACTCTTAATTTAACAATTTTAAGCTTATATTTAAGAAATAATTCTTTTAATTGAAATGTTTAAATTTAATTAATAATTATTACGATATACCATCCTCTTATTTCTTGCTTCATTGGCAATAGTTCAATAAATAAAATTAAATATTTTATTTTAAGCGATTTTATCTTAGTGTTTTACAACATTATCTAAAGAATTTTTAAATAATAAGGCTTAATATTTTAGCTTTTTGCTTCTTTTTATTAAATGTGAAAATAATAGAAAAATAATAAAAATAAATCCTAATATATTATGAAAATACAATTTTGTAACTTCCTAAATAGAAAATCCATAAATAAATGTTTTGATTTATTCTTTGCTAATAAAGTTTATTCTAAAGAAAAGAAAAATATTAAATAATCCATTATAATAAGTTCAGCTTTCACGATTTTTATCATATAATGGTGTATAGAACAAAATTATCAGAGAATTATTCAATTAACTAATTATTTTTATCTTATAGATTTATTAGCAAACATCCATAAAATAAAAAATAGAAATAAGATACTTTTTAGTATTTTTTTAAACCTTTTTCAACTATAAATTTCATTTAAATGATTAAGTACTTAGCTGCTTTAAGATATATAATCTAATACATTTTACTTTGATTTAAGTTAAAGATTTTCTTTAAAATAATTGTTAAAACTATTTTATAATAGAGAAAAACCTTTTCTTTTTAAATAAATTAATTTAAGATATTAAAAGCAATATTGCTAACCTAAAAAGCTTAAAATAAGATTTATTAGTTATTAGTGTTATAACTTGTATCGATTAATATATAGTTAATATTTTATAAAAGGATTGCTAGTATGATATTTTAATTCTTTAATTTTTAGTTTAGATTATGATAAAGATTTATGTTTTCTTTTGGATTTAATATTTTAATATAATTCTAAATATTAGAAATTATTTAAAAAATATTGCTTTAAAATTTCAAATTTAAACAAAGATTCAACTAATATGCAATTTTAAAGGATAAGTGTACAATTTATATTTATTCAGTGAAGTAAATCAAAAGCTTATATATTAAACTCAAAGCTTATAAGAAATCTATCTATCAAGGAAGAAGCTAATCTTGATAGAATAGCTATTATTTAAACAAAAAAATTAACTATAAACTTACTAGTAATAAATTACTAAACTATCCTATTTAAAATAGTTCAATTTTATAATTATAGATGTAATTATTAAATTTTAAATTCAAAAAAACTCAGAAAAAAACATCTTTATTGAAGATTCATAATATATAGCAAGATATATAAAAGTAGCATCTCAATAATAGTTAGTTAAAAATAATATCTAAATATAGTAATTATTAGATTTTAATACTCAGTAATTTAAATACTAAAATACAGCAATTTTATACAAGTTATTTATTATGCTATATTTTATTTAAATCTATTTTTAAATATTATTCATAATCTAGTCTAATATTCTTTAGCTTTTCTAATATTTTAATTTAAGTATATCTTTATTATCTAAATATTTTAAAAGTCATTTTATTAAATTGTTAAAAACTTAAAATAAATAATAAATGGCAAATTATTTTTCTTTTAGTATGCATTAATCAGTCTAAAGCTAAAAAGAATGATTGCTTTTATTAAAAATAAAATAAATAATAATAAATTTAGATTACTTCTAGAACTTAACTAAAAATAAACAAATATAAAGATTAATTTTGTATTTATTTCATTTAATTTAATAATAAAAAATACATTAACTTAGTTAATTTTTAAGTTTATTATATCTCCCTATAATGCAAAATTAAACTTAGAGATAGCAAATTTTAACTACTAAAGTTATTTATTTTTAATAATTTAAAAAATATTCTAGTTTATAAAGAGTCAATAATAATAAATATGAGGCAGTTTGTCCGAGTCGGTTAAGGAGACAGACTTAAGATCTGTTGCACACTAGTGCGCGTGGGTTCGAATCCCACAGCTGCCATTTTATATAATTAATATTTATAAAATTAAAAAATATAAAAGTATAAATAAGCACTATTGTACAAGAATACTGAAGAATACTGAGATGAACAATGAAGTTTAAAATCAGCAAATTTAATTTTTTGTAGATTCGCTTTAAAAATTAGCTAATTTTTAATATTTCTTTAATTTTAAGATTTTTTAATTAAAATAAGTTTGCTATTGACTTAGATGTAAAATATATTTAAAATAATTATTTGTATTTAAAATAAAATAATTAAAATATAATGATTTAAATAAAAATAATTATAAAATTTAAAGATTCTTATTTATTTTCTATATTTTTCAATTTACAATGAAAATTTATTAATAATTAATTTAAACTAAATTTTTTTACATCTTTAATTGCAAGAATTTTTTCCTTCAATTATAGACATAGATATTTGTTTTTTTTTTATTTTTTAAAATATCTTCTTGAACTCCTCGTTAATTACATTTTCTTTTTTAAATTTTACTTATTCCTTTTTTAATTCCTAAATTAAAATATTTTATAATATACAATTTTATATAATTTTATTTAATTTTAAGAATTAAAAAAATTATTAATTTTTCTTTTTTTACTAGTTAATTTCTTATTCTTAAAAAATATTTATCATCTTTATTTCTTTGAATTTTTTATCTCTGACAGTAGATAAAAAACTTTTCAATTTTTATTACTAAGATAAATAATAAATTTTTTATTTTCGATATTTTTTATTTTTGAAAGTTATGCACTAAATTAAGAATTTTTTATTATTTTTAAATAAAATTATAATTTAAAATTTTATAGTAAATAATTTCAAAAGAATTCACTCTAAAACGAAAGGAACTTCAATTTCAAGATCAAGATTCATGATCAAAACTTTTCTTTTAATCCATATTTATAGCTATTTAATAAAATACATCTCTTTTCACTTTTATAAACTGATATATAAATCATTAGTATTTCTTCAAAGACAATATACATGAAGCATGCTTACATTTATTTTGAATTTCTTCAAAATATCTTACTTAAATTATAAACTCAAATTTTTTATCTTTTCTTAATTTATTTCATCTATAAAAATATTCTAAATTAATCACAAAAATTTCTTTAAAGTTGTAAATTTTAGTTTGTTTTTCAAAATTTTTATTTTCAAAGTTTTTTTAAAGTGCCTAAACTTCATATGTCGAAAAAGATTATTTAACTATCACTAAGCAAGATATATCTTCGAAAGTAACAATTTTGGACTTCTAAAATACCTTAATAAGTATTTAAAATTTTAATATCCTTTTCATAATTATAACTTAATGTTTATTCAAATTATTGTTACCTTCTCTTTATCCTAAAATAATTCTCTATGATTTCAAATAAATTGATAAAGTATTTAGTTATTATGTTTACAACTATTGCTAGATTTAAATCTTTTGCTCTAAGTAATAAATTAAAGGTTCCTATTATAAAATTTATTTATACTAAGAAACTACTCTTATTTAATGCTTTAAGTAATTTATTTAATTTTTTTATAAGATTAATAGACCAAGCTTCTTTAGATATTTATTAAAGTCTAGTTAAGCATTTTTTTTCTAGTTATGACCAATTTAAGTTTCTGCTAGTTAAATTTTAATTTAATTCTCTATAATATTTATTAAAAATAAAGACCTCTAATTAATTTTTATTAAGGAATTAATTAAGAAAATAATAATTTACCAATAAAAAGATTTGATTCAATTTATTAAATCTAGAAATAAGAGCTTTATTATAAAATATTTTCTAGCAACTTAAGATTCTAGAATACATTAATTAAAAGCTTCAATCATTTAAAAATATAATTTTAAGGTAAAATTTATTTGTGCTATTATTTTGGAATTCATTTAGATTTATTTTTAAAGTATTACATTATACCTTTATGAATCATTTACTGTAAGTAAATCTGCAATACATCATTTATTATTTAATATCTATAAAAGATACAGACAGCGGGGATCGAATCCACGACCTACTGCATTTAAATCAGTCGTCATAGCCACTATACCTTTTCTGCGTATACTTTTAAGTGTTAAACCTAATTAGTTAAAAAACAGCTTTTTTCATTGCAGCTAAATACTTGATCGCGACTTCTCTATAATGAGAATTAAAATTATTTTTCTAATGTAGTATTACATCTAAATATGTTACTAGTTCCTTTTAAATAATTGGTTAAATATCTAATCAAAAATTTAAAATTTTTCTATTTCTAATGTTTCTTTAAAATTTAGATGCATTCAGATTTGATAACATTGATCTTGAAGTGAGTTTATGTAAAAATCTTACTTTGCTTCGTTTATTAACTCCTGTATCTACTTTGCAGTTTTAGAAAGAAGAATCAGATCATCTGCTCATCATCTGCATGCGAAGCTAATACTCCAATCCTGGCATTTGAATCCCAATTAGGTACTTTTACTTTCCAAATATCTAATTACTATGTCATAATACAACAATGATAATCTGGTCCATGCGAACTTCCTTACATAACTCCTTTTTTGTATTATAATGTTCTGGTGTTCTTTCCATCTATTTTAAATGAAGAATTTAGGTTTTTGTAAAACAACTCTAAGGCTTTTATTAGTCCAAGTGGTAGTTCAACTCTCTTAAGTTAATCTAATAAAAGTCTTCTTTCTATTGAGTCAAGCATTTTTTCAACATCTATCAGTGTTGCTATCAATTTAGCCTTACTTTTAGCACGTTTCCGATAGTTATCAATTATTTGTTATATTATTCAAATTTATTAAATTGCTTATCTATTTTTCATAAATCCCAATTATGAAGGGTGAATCAAATTTCTCTAATAAAGCAGATTTCATAGTTTTTTGTTAAAGCTTTATCATATAGTTTTATAATAATATTTATAAGAGGAACAGGTAGTTAGTTTTTCCAGTCATCTTTATTTCCTTTTTTAAATATTGGAATTACCGCCAATGTATTTAATTCCTAAGGGATTCTTCCAAATCTTTACATATTATTCAGAAAAAAGTGAACAAATATTATCCACCATATTTCAAAAGTTCACCTTTTATTCCGTCTGGACCAGCTGATTTTCCATTCGTAATTTCTTTTATAATTTCTTGTATTTCTTGTATGGTAAAAAGATAAAATCTTTATAAATATGAGAGTTGATAATCTTTAATTTCTTAAATACTATATTATATTTTATCTATTTTTTAATTACTAAGATTTATTTATTATTGAGTTAGATTAGAATGCTTGTTAAAAATACAATTCTCCCATGAATCAATGGATTTATTTTTTATTTCTTAATTAAATTTCATTTAATTTATTTTTTTAGGGTTTTTAATTTTCTTAGTATGTGAAAATATTTCTTTAGCATCTCCATTTAGAAGTAAAAATTTCTTTTTTCTTTTATTTTTTTAAACTTTCTCAAATTAGACTTGAAGTCTTTCCAAAGTCGTTTCGCTGTTTCATGAAGATTAGTTTCTTATTAGTTTATTCTTCCAGATATAATGTGTGCTTTTTTATATACTGAGTTATCCCTTTTAGACTACATATTTCTTAGTAAGATCTCGAGGAAATTTGTTATAATTTGAGTCTGAAATAAGGGATCCTAATGTTTAATCAGCATTGTATTAGATGTTATTTTTGATAAATTCATATTAAACTTAAAATTATCTTAATCTATCTAAAAGAATTCTAGATAAGTTTGCAGGGATGTCTAAATATTTTTGACGATATATTGCATCTTATAACCTATTTATTTTATGTTTCCTCAAATTCTTGCATATCTTCAATTAATCTCATATAAAATTAAGTTTTGCTTTATAAATCAATTTGCAGAAAAAATTTTATTTTTAAACTATAATATCATCTTATCACTGTTTATCTTATAAAAGAATTGTTTTAAGAATTAAGTTTTTATCTTTAAATAATCTTGTAATTTTCAGTTATTTCTTACTTTATGAATAAATATAATTACAATCTTTAAAACATCAATAAAATAGATAAATGAATAATAAATAACGACTATTTAATTAGAAAATGAATATGAAAACATTTTAATTTAATTTCTTGGTAAGATCTTTTAAATTTAAATAAGAGCTTAATCTTTTAAAAATCATATTTATTAAACCACTTTAGAAGTTTTTATGTTTATGAATATTTAGTTTCTTAAATTAAAAAATACTATATTGTATATTAAATCAAACATTTATTAAAGGAATGTTTAAATTATAAATTATAATTTAATTGTCTAATAATTTAGAATATAACAAAAATAGCTCATTATTAAGGTTATTTATGAAATTGTGTACTATTAGCATTATTGGCTTAGTAAAAACTTTGCTTTTTATTATGCTATATATGTTTTAATTTATATTGTACAAAATATTTTCCATTTTTTATAGATATAATTATAATAGTTATTAAATTACGCTTTTTATATTATTTAAATTAATACAAAATATTAAAACTTTTCTTTTAACCTTTTTTGATATAATGAAGGTATATTGATTTCTTAATTATTTACACTTTCGTTTTGGTAATTCGTATTATTTAATATTAGAATATAATTTTATTCTTATTTTAGATGGAAATATAAGATACTTTACAAGAAAGTTAAGATTTTTATAGTTTTGCATATATTCAAATTATTTATATAGTTTACTAGCAAATGTTTTTTATATGATAAACAATCAATCAATTTTTTTAAGTTTTCAACTTTAATAAAATAGCTTCATTAGGAATTCAATTTTAAGATTAAATAAATAAAATCGATTTTCTACATGCACAGTAGATATATTTAAGTTGCTTATAATCAGAAAGTTTTCTTTAAAGCTTTTCTTTTTTATATTACAAAATGAGAAAAATTTTAAAGATAAAGAAATATTTAATATAGCAATTTTTCTTAAAAACTTGTTTTTCTCTTCTAAAATAACATCTTTTCGCAAAATAAAAAATATATAAATTAGTCGTAGTAAGCTCTTTTCAAAGCATTTTGCTTATCTTTTTAAATTTTTAATGTTTTCCTTATTATTATAATAAAGCACACATTTTTAAACTTGATTAATAAGTTTTTATTTTTATATTTGATATAGTTAGGTTAGATATATTATTTAGATCCTTGTTTAATTAATTTTTTGGATTCTTTGTAGATTGGCCTAAAATTTATTATTATAGATGTATTATATCTCATTTTTTCTATTTGACTGTTCATTTTTTTATAAATGGATTTTTAAACTCCTTTTAGATTAGTTTTTTAATTTCGCAATACCTATTATAAAAGGTAACTTTAAGCATTCTAATAGAGGTTTTTTTACTAATTTGTTTCTTCCTAAAATTGTCATTTATTTTTTTATATTTACTTCTTAAAAGTTATTTAAAAAACTTTTCAAATCTTTTAAAATTATATCCCTTTAAGAAAAGGATTTATCCATCCCGAAAATCTTTTGTAGCGTATAACTCAAAGCGAAAAAAGGATAATTTTTCACGATTTCATGGTTTATTTGATTATATCTCCTTTTTTCTTTAGATATTTTTCATTAAAGTAAATTCTTATAACATTACAAATTTTTAAAGCGAATTTTTTCATTTAATCGAAAAGAAGTTCTAATTTAAAAATGTTATTTTTTTCCAAAACATAAACAATAAATTTTTTATGATTTCAAAAATAATTTACCTTATCAAAAATATATTTTTAAACCAAAAACAAAAAAATGTTTTCAAAATTTTTCAAATCAAAAAATTTTCCTAACAAAAAAAAAGTTTTTATTTTTACAAAATAACATTTCAACAAAAAAGATTTCCAAATTCTACTTTAATATAAAAAATTTTTAATTTCTATTTTTTTCTCAAAAATCTTCAATATTTGGAATTTTTTCTTTAAATTTTATTCCTATTTAGGATTTTTTATCTCGAAATAAAAAAAATTATACCGTCCAAATATTTCCTCTAGTACTAAACGCCGACAAAAAGCAATTTGTTATTTTTGAAATTCAAACTCTTAAATTGAAAAATAAAAATAAAATTTACCAACATAAAAAATTTGTTCTAATCGGAAACATAACATATTAAACATAAAATTTTAAATTTTAAAATAATAATAAATAGTAATAATTAGTAATAAATAATAATATTAAATAAAAAATAATAATCAGGATTAAATATCAATCATAAAAAATAAATAATCAAAAATTTAAAATAAAATAAATAAAATGAAACACTTAATTAATTTTTTTTTAATAATAATCAAGATTATAAACTAACTTTGCCCTTATAAATAATATTTTAACTACTTTAAAAAAAATTGAAAATTTTTACTTAACTTGAAATTTAAAAAAATCTAAAAATAAATCTATAAAATTTTATAGAATAAAATAAAACTTAAATTTATTATACGTCTTCATTTACCAAAATTATATTTAAAATATTTTTAAACATAATCACTTATAAATCACATACTTTCACTAATTTCAATAACCTATATTATTTACTCAGCCTTTTTATAAGCCAAGAATATTTAAGAATATACAAATTTTAAATAAATATAAAGCAAAAACTTCATATAACAACAAACATTATTAACCTTAACATTCATTTAAATGCATAACTAACTATTTATATCTTTAATCGTAAAATTTAATTAAGTCAAATTATAAGTTACTCAACTCGAAACCCTCCACTTTCTTATCGTCTTGTTACTAGCTCCCGATACCAACCATCTATTATCAAAACTCAATGCTATAGAAGATATATACGATGTATGACCTTGTAATGTCTATATACACTCACCCTTATCAAAATTTCATATTTTGATTGAACTGTCCCATGAACCAGAAAATATAACACTTGAATCAACACTTAACTGAATACTACGTACACCATCTGTATGACCTTAAAGAGTACGAATACACTAACCAGAAGAGAAATCCCATATCTTAATAGTCCTGTCATCCGAACCCGATATTATATACCTATTATCCTTAGACACCATTACCGATCTAACTAATTCTGAATGTCCAGTAATAGTTCGCACAAGCTGATCAGTCTGGAAATCCCAGATCTTTATAGCGTTATCACCAGATCCCGATATAATATATCTAGAGTCATAGGAGATTATTACCGAGTAAACATATGAAATATAACCCGTTATAGTTCTTTGAAGAGCACCAGTCTATAAGTTTCAGATCTTTATGGAGTAGTCATAAGATGCTGATACGATATAGCTAGAGTCAGGGGAGATTACTACCGAGAAAACATGAGAAGTATGTCCCGTTAAAGTTCTTTGGAGATCACCATTGTGGAAATTTCAGATTTTTATGGTTTTGTCATAAGATACTGATACAATATAGTTAGAGTCAAGGGAGATTACCACCGAGTTAATAGGAGAAGTATGCCCCGTTATAGTTCTTAGGAGATCACCATTGTGGAAATTCCAGATTTTTATCGAATATTCAGGATATCCTGAACCTGATACAATTCAATTCAGGTCACTTGATATGGATACCGAGCAAACAGGCGAAGTGTCATAAATGACCTAATCTAAAAAATATAAAAAAATACCTTTACTTTGGTCATAACTGATCTTGCTTATTAGTTTTTAAAAACATAAGTTGGGCAGAATTTCATACTTAAAATGAAGTAGAGATATTTTCCCTAAAATGTGGTTTCTCGCTCTTAAGTGTTTTCTTAAAAAAATACATTTAGTAAATTACTTTTCTTTTTTTTCCATTCCTTTTTTCACCATTTTAATTTTTATAACTTACTTAAATAAATATTTAATTAAAATAACTCAATGAATTTTACTTACTTAATTTCAATACAATTTAACAATTAAATTATTTATTAAGCATACTTATAAGTATCTTATTTCTTAAACATTTATTTAAAAATTCTTTTTGTCTTAAAACAAGACAGATATGAAACTAATAGTGTACAAACTTTTACAATTTTAATTATTTTATTTCTTTTCACTTTTAAATAAAAGGATAAATTATTATGATATATATAAAATGGATTCTAAGAAATAACAGAACTTTTAACAAATATTTAAACAGGAAAATTCTCTAAAAAATAAAAAAGCAAAATAATTACAATGAGTGAAAGTGAGAAATATGATTGATATGACGAAAATTAACCACTTGGAAATCCAGAACTAAAAAAACTTCCGACGCAAACTCAAATAGAAATATTATCTAAGTCATTAAAAGAGTTTATGTTTAAAAATAGATACCTCGCTGATAAAGTAGAAAAATTAGAAAAACTAATAACGTCCTTACTTGAGAAACAATATTAATCATCATAAGAAATAGAAAACAAACTGGAACAAAGAATTCTTTAAATTTAATAATAAATTTAGGTAACGCCATTTTCGTTTTAACATAATTAATCAGATCCTATGGAAATAGAAAATGAAGCCTCAAATTAAAATAAATAGTAAACGTTTATTTAAAATAAGTAGTAAATTTAAATTAAATAAGTGTTACAGGAATAATAGTTTAAAAGAAGAATAAAATGCTACGTGTGCAATAAATAACACCAATGAAAATACTGCTACTAACTAAGCGAAATTTAAAGAAAGAATAAATAAGATATTTTTAGAAAACTATTTAGGATATATCCAACATAAAGCGGAAACATTTATAGAAAAAAATTCTTTAATTAAAATCTTAATCCTTGGATAAATAATTAGGAACGCTACATGCAAGATGAAAACTATTCAGAATATTAAAGGATGGTGCGCTTATGAAGTGCTACACTGCCTAACTAAGCCTAGTAGAAATTCAAGACAAATTAATGGAGACAAGCTGATAGAATAGGTCAGATGGCTGACTACTAAGCCTTTAACAAAGCTTTTTAACTTTAACTTTTAACTTTTTAGCATAAATTCAACTTTCTGTAAAGAACGAAAAAGACTTAAGAGATACTGATTTTGAAAGAAAAAAGACAGTATCAAGAAACTGCAGATTTTATAAGAAAAACTAAAAACTAGAGAAGACAAAATGATTAATAATCTATTTTAATACTGTATGATTGATGGTAAATTATATAAAATAAGATAATCTTAGATAATGGGATTACTATAAACAACGATAAGCATAGTTTAAAAGTATGAATGGTGCATACTTAAAGATAATCAGATTTGAAGAATGGGAATATGTGAAAGTGAAGAAGAAGAAGATCAAGAATTTTTCCAATTTCTTTGCAAGAATATTGATCCAAGAAAATGAACAATGATATATTTATAGGCGTAAACTTTAAAGTGGCTATAGTGATATTTATAACCACTATAATAATTGATATTATATTTAAAATAAAATGATATCTAAGAAGCAATTCTCTTAAAGCTAATCTCCGTAATAGCAATAAGATATCTTGATTAAGATTTATTCATTATAAGCTAAGATCAAAAATTTTTATGGTGAAATACAGCAATTAATTTTGTAAATAAATAGCCTTGATTTAAAAATAAAAAAACTCTATAATGTTAATAAAATCTTGAATACAAAATGAGTTTAAAAGCTACACACACATCTGTTTAATTAAGAAATTAAAAGAACAGGAAACTAAATATAAGGAGTTCGAAGACTTTACTAAATAAGTCACTAATAAGTTATGAATAAAACTAAATATAATCCAATGGAGATTGAATAATCGAACTTAAATAATATTAAAATAGAAAAAAAATTAGATAACTAATTAAGTAATAAAAAGAAGTTCAATTATGTACTGATTCTGTAAAAGGAAAGGGCATATAAAAAAGAACTGTTGGAGATATCAAAAATAACAAAAAACGAAAATAAAAATCCTGAAAAAGCTAGCAAAGAATTTTTGCATATCTAAAGACGACCTTTACAGGAAAAATTGGTTGGCAAAGACAGATTACTCTAGTAGATGGTGGATGCTTAAAAAGAAGAACCAAGCAAATGTTTGGACACGACTGAGATTGGAATAAAATAACTACAGTAAAGAAAGTATATTTTAGCAGCTTTAGATATTTTATTCAAGAGTAATAACCTAGAGAAGAAATTGAAGATTTCAATGAATTTTACAATGATTCATGAGATTTTTTAAAATAAATACTTGGCAAAACATTAGTAAGTTATATTATGATATTATATTTTATGTTAAAATTAGAGTCAAGAATGTTTTTAAACTTTTTTATTTAATTACATTTTTTTATTTTCAAAATCAAACAACATATAAGAAAACATTCTGAAAAAAATAAAAAATATTTCGAAAAAAATTTAAAGGCCGAACTTCAATATTTTTCATTTGATTTTTATCCAATAAATGCTTTATTAAATTTGACTTTTAATCTATATAAAGTTATAATATTTTCAATTACTTATATTAATTTTATTAACATTTGATTATAGTTTTCCGAATTTTTCCAATCATAATATGGCTTCTAAATCTGAAAAAAATATAATCTAAGTCATTTTCCTAAGAAAACTTATAAGGAAATCAAGTAACTTGAGCTAAATTTGGAATTGGAGTAACGAAATATGAAATATGCTCCAGTCTCAAGTAATAACTTTAGTTTAAATTAATATCTACGATAGAATAAGATTCAAATATTAAAGAACATATGACATCGAATCTAATTCATCTAATGTCTAAGCTGTTGAAACTGAGTAAATTAATTTGAGCAATACATAAGTGGAATAGCTATTTAATGAAATACTTCTTATATACGGAGGACGACAGAAAAATTAGACTAGATTCACGATATGGTTTCATGAGATTAAAACTTAAGAACTCTAAATGAAATTTAGAGATATTCTCATAGTACGGTATTTAATAGGAGGATTTTAATAAATATCATATCAGGAGAAACTTATGAAAACAACAAATTTCATGATGTTAAAGAATGTGAATTCTAAAGAAGGAGTACAAGAGAGTTTGGAAGTATAGAATAAATTTTAATTCGCGAATATCAATTGGATGCAGTAATAGTGATAAAAAATAAATTTTTCGGAGGGTTAATTTGAAGTTAAATTTCTTTCTAGAATTAAATCCAGGTTTATGATACCTAAACAAATGGCTGACGATAAAACTAGATAAAGCTAACTAAAATGGCTTAAACTTCAGCTGCTTACATTCCTTAAATTTAATTTTTTTTTAATTTATAGAAACCGAAGTCGCGTAATGGAAAACTAATTATTTGACTGACAAAATCTTATTTAACTAGGAGTAAAATTTCTCAAATTAATTTCTGTGGTAAGTGGAAATTTCGTCTATTAGTATGATTAAAACACAAAAATCAAGTTATGGTTTTAAAGAAGCAAAATGGGAAAGCATTGCAAAAAATTAAGAGTTTTAAACTAACAAATTTTCATCTAACAGATATTAAATGATTGTAAGCAAAATATTCTTGAAACTTCTTTTTTATTTAAAAATTTAGCAAATAAATCATATATCTGCAATTAAAAAATATTTAATGATAATTCAAAGTTGAAAGAATCTCTTATCTTAAATTACTTTTTTGAACAAATATTTTTATAAAATTCTAATATAAACAATCAAAAATAAAAAAAAGTGAAATAAAGCAAAAAATTGTTTATATTTTAATAGATAAAATATATTCATAATATTATGGTGTTCATACTATTGAAAATAAATTCACATAATAAGATAATAGTTTAATTATATTAAAAATTAAATATAAAGATGAAAATTTAACTTTTTTTTAGCAAGTAATTAGGAAAATGAAATATTTATATAAAATAAAAAAAGAAGCATGATTAAAAAATGAAATCATTAATTTAATTTAACTGCTAAGAAAGTCAGATGTTAACTAATTTTTGGAATATATATTTTTTTAATTGGAACAATTTATTTTTTTATAATCAAAAAATATTAAAAAGGAAAAATACATAAATAATAGAAATTATTTTAAAACTATTAAACGAATAAAAAAAGATTTTTTTTTTTTGTTTAATAACAAACTAAATTTAAATAAATAAAATAAAGTAGATATTTTCTTAATATGTTAATTAAATCGATTAAATATTTAATCATAAGTCAATATTATAAACTTCTGAAATATAAAGTTTTTAGAAAATGTAATAGAATAATTTAATTTCTAACATTCTAAATATTCGCTGAATTCTATTTAAATAGATAATAAATATTATTATAGAGCGCGTAGTACCTCGTTGGCGCGCAGCTCTTTCAATATTAATATTATTACTAAAAAAATGTTCTCAAACTTCATTTTGTCTTTCTGGTCCAATGAATTACGTCAGCTTCTTCAAATGGAGAATCTGCTTATTAAAAATTATTCTTAAATTTTGAATCAAAGCTCCAGTCTTCTTGAATAAGAGCCAAATAAGAATTAGAAATTAAGTAATTGGTTAGTAGCCCTTCAGTCAAACTTTCACACTGCTAGCATAACCCTCGGGAAAGTTAGACTTGTCTCTACGAGTTTATACGTCCTTCCCCATGATGGCATCTAGTGAGAGATTACTCGCAATTCAGTACTTCACCAGATAACCTACAAGTTCTCCTGACCATAGACTATATCTCTTTTTTATAAAAAATATTAAATTAAAAATTTACGTAGTATTATTTTTTAAATTAATCAAAGAACCAATTAAGCAATAAAGCAAATTTAAATAAAATTATAAAATTTGCTATTAAACTTTAAAAATTGTTATTAAATAAATAAATGAGATTATATAGCGTGTAACACCTCAATGGTGAGCAGTTCTTTAATAAAGAATTTTAAAGTTAAAAATTTCTTGCTGAAGTCTTCCATAGTGCTAACATTCCCTTGTGAGTTTTATCTTCTATAAGGCCGCAAATCGGAAAGCTACCCTAAGAGACCTTAGTATCTGGCATCTTTCGTCATTAATGCTACTTGACGTCTCTTCAATCTTGTCTTCTCTTCTCTTCTCTTGGCTGGTTCTTCGTCTATGGGGTACTTCCTGGTACCAGAGTTTAAGTCAGTTTCAGTTGGAGGATTGCTCCTCCCTATTTATTTATATATTAATAATATCATATACACAATAATCTAAATTTAATTAATTATTTATTTAGAGGTAAGCATAATTATAATTTTATCCCTAAAGGTACTTTTTTATTTACTTTCATAATAAAATTTTTTTATTATGAATCTTACATTTTACTCATTATATCTATTTTATCATTTTTTACATTTAAAAAATTGTCATTAATATATTTAAATTTATTTCCATTAAAAAAAGAAAAAGATTAGGAGTTTTTAAGATAAACTGCAGTCAAAAGAAAGATATCGAAAAGATAGAAATTAGTGAATTTAAAATACTTAAAATATTTAAAAAGGCAGAAAAAGAAAGATTAACAATGATTTTAAATGAATAAACCCGAAAAAAATTAGCTTTTAAGCAAGCATTACATTTAGTTTAATAATTAAGCTTCATACATAATTAGTTCTATTATCACTAAATACAACCATAATTTAAATTCTCTATCATTAAATAAAAATTAATATTTAGCCTATTAAACTAAAAATATTTTATAATCTTTTCATACAAAAATTTGAAAGATCGATTATAAATGCGAAACGATAAATTAAAAGAGTCAAGTTATTATTTTCAGCTTTTATTTGAAGTGATTTTTACTAATTTCCAAATTAGATTTTTAAATTTTGTGATCGCTATAAAAATCTCAGTCAAAACATTCAAATCTATATCGTTGACTCTTTCAACTTTTGATAATTTCTGATTTTTATTGAAACATAATAAAAAACAGAGTCTAGCATGTTTGCATCAACACTATACAATCATTAGTGAAAGTAGCTTTTTGAAAATTGATAGTTTGTATTATTTATTATTAAGCGCTTGTTTAATTAACTTAATAGTTGAAAATATACATTAACTAAGATCATTTTCATCTCAATTAATCTATTTATTATACTTATAAAAATGCTTTTTGATATTGTTCTTTAGAATAAGGTAAACATACCAAGTTACGTTAATGATCCAAATTATAGATATTAAAGACCTATTCTTGATACCAAGTTTGAAAGATAAGGCAAATAAAAGCAAACTATTCTTTTGAACTTGCCAGTTGTAGCTAAAGCTTTAAGAATTAAACCTAAATATATTTTAAACTTTTTTGGCCAAGAACTGCGGGCAAAGACTGAAAGGATATCAAAAAAGAAAGTAGGAAAAACCTAAATGATTATCTATGGAAACTTTGAGGATGAAATCTTAAACTAGCTTCTAGATTAATTTATAGACAAATATACTATCTGTCCAAGATGCAAACTGCCTGAGTGTTTTATAGAAGTTCAAACTATTCTCTATTTAAATTGTAACGCTTGTGGCAAAAGATCAAAAACAGATAAGGAACATAGAACATCTAAATATATGATTAAAAAGCCTCCTAGAAATTAAGACTTATTTGAGAAACCAAACATTAAAATTTGAAATTCATTTAGGAGTCTAGAAGAAGAAAATTAATAAACTGAAGAAAAAAATAAAAATAATGAGTCAGATGAAGATGAATGAAAAATAGAAACATGAACTTAAGACTTAGAACAGCAAAATAAAATGCTAACGAAATAAAAACTAGAAGAGTAGTAGAGGTTAATAGAATAGTAAAAATAATAAATTTAAGAGATACTTAAGTAAAAAGGATAGCAATATTAATAAAATAGCACTACTGAGAATTAAAGTAACGTTGTTTTGACAAAAAATACAAATGAGGAAGAAATGATGAAAAAAGTAAATGAGAATTGAAACAAAATTTTTAATACTTTAAAATTAAATTACAATTAAACTAAAAATAAATCCCTGACTATTATCATCTTCTTAGCATTTACGCTCTTTTTTAATAACCTTAGTGAATTTATTTTGAAATATATCTCAATAAACTTTAACCAGTCTTAAATAGAAAATAAAAAAAATTTTCATATTTTAATATAGAATTTAAAGAATAAGTTAATGAGATAAGGAGACAATTATCTATTCACAAAAAAAAACTGTTTACTATCTAAAAGAATGAGAAAAAAATAAATAAGCAGATAAATAATGCTTTTAGTTAAAAGAGAAATTAAAATTAGTTCTAACATAATTTTTTAATTTATTTTATATTTAAAAAATGTAAATTAAGTTTGTAACTTGTTTAAGCTTTATAAAAATAAAATAGAAAAAAATTTTATAATAATTTAATTATAATTAATTATACTGATTTCATCTTTCAATCAGGTTCTTCACTACAAATTTTATTAGTTTTATTAAATATTCCATTTCCAGTCTTCTTAAGGATCATTTTCTTTCGACATATATTTGACAGTACTTTGTTAATCCTTTTTTATTAAAGGTATCTTGCTTAAGTCGAGTTCAATTCCAATCATGCTTAAGTTTCTTCTTTGTTGAGCAAGAACAATGTCCATCAAGATTTCACTTCCTTTTGATATTTTTTCCTGTATAAAAGTCTTTCTGGAGTTCAATTTAGATTTACTAAAATATTATCATAATTTTATATTTTCTTGTTATAGCTTTAATTTAAAATATCAGCAATATCTTAACGTATGTCCAAATCTTTTGTAATATCATCATTTCTTTTTCTCTTATATAAGAAAATTCTTTCTCATTGATCTTTAGGTTCTACGTCCATCGGATCATTCATCGACATATTTTAAAAAAATATGCTTTCGACCAGTTCTGGGAATTGGAGAATGTGTTTCTAATTATTCGATTTTAATCCTTACTAAATATTTATTTTCAGTTTTTTATTAGAATATGTTAGGTATCAAATAGGCAATTTTTCCTTCAAGTCTTATACGTTTCTTAAAAGTTTAAAATTTTCCTATTGCATAATTTTGAGTTCTTAACGTATATTTCACAAATCTTAATTAAATTTGAATCATTTCTGTTTTGAAGAGATGTTTTGGAATTAATTTTTTAACTATAATAAAATCTTATTTTATTCATTTTGATCTAAAAGATTATTGTAAAATAACATGCTATTTTCATTAAATTTTACTTAAAGTTAATATTATTTAGCAATATAAAATTAAATTCCTAAAGAGCTTTTAAAAGTAATTAAGCTTAATTTCATATTTTAATTATAATTATTACCACTTTCTTTTTTTATTTTGTCAGTTAGTGAAAATAAAATTTCAAGCATATTAATTTATTTCTTCAAAAATTAAAATATTTTTATCTGTTTATATTTATTTTATTTTTATATAATATTAAATATTATTATTATTATTTATTTATATCTAGTTACCTAAATTTCAATAATTAAATTTTTATCCCTATTAAAAATGTAAGTATATTCTAATCCTTTATATATAAAAAATTATAGATGCTTTTGGTTATTCATAAGAAAAGGTGATTTATATGTGATTTAAAATTAAACTTTTTTTATCCATTTTGTTTAATTATATTTAAGTTAATATATTATATAATTATTGCTCGTTTTATTTTTTATAGTTGGATTAAAAAAAGTTATTAAAGTAAAAATTATTTGATTATCAAAGAATTTTAGGAAAGTTAATTTTTTTGGTTTCTAAAGCTAGTAAAAATTATTACGTTTTTTCTTTGGAAACGAAAATGATTTTACTGAAGAAGGAGATGAAGATGAAAGTTTGAAGAATTGAAAAATTTTTAAATTACATTATAGCATCTTTCGTTGAAGGAAGCAGGCCCAAAATGAAAAAATGTCACAAGACTCTTTTAGTTAAATTTAGATTTTTGCAATCAAAATTTGAATTTTCTAAGTAATAGTTTAAAACCCCTATTTACATAATAGATTAAGATGATAGAACCAAAATGAAATAACCTTTGGATAAATAAATATCTAGATAGATTATACTTATAAAAAAGTAAATAGTCCTACAAATCTAACTATAATATTTGGATTATAAGTATAATTATTTTATATCAGTATAAAAAAAATGGAATAATAGGTCCGTCTTTCAAAAAACTAAATAAGGAAAGCAAGAAAGCAAGCAACAAAAGAGGAACTAAAAAAATAAAGACAATAATAAGAATCTAGCTCTTCACCCGAAGGAAAAATAATGATAGGCCCAGCTGAGTCAGTTAATCCACAAATTTAGAGTAACGACTTTCTTCAAGAATAAATTGAAAAAATGAAAGTAATGATTACTAAATAAGATGAAATGATATTCAATTACGGAGATCGAATTCGAGAACTTATGGATTGCATCGAAGATTAAAACAACGAATTATAAATATTGAGAAGCTAGCTAATAAAAAGTAGTTTAGTTACAGAATAGTAATTATGAGAAATGTCATAATCAAATTTTAAATAATCTCAATGCATGATTATAGAAGAAACTCCAACCAAATTTTAGAATACAGAATAAAATAAGCCTAGTTAAGAATAGCCAAGCACGAATTTAACTAAAAGAATTGAACAACTGGAAAATAAAATATTTAAAAAGAAGAACACTGGAAAATAAATAAAAAATTGTTGGTATTGCTACTCACGTAATCACTTACTAAGACACTGCAAAGAATGAAAAAATTTACAGATAAGAGAAGAGTAGAAAACATGAAGAGCTTTAAATAAACTATGTATTACTGAAAATGGAGTTTACAGACAAAAACTTTTAATACGCAACAAAGAAAATTAACAGTGGTAACCATCCACTTATAAAAAAGGTCGGGGAAGACTTAACACGTAAAAAAATTGGTCTGCAGGTACCTGGTTGAAAGCTCAGGGATAGCAAACTTTTATTTAACACTAAGTTCATTTATTATTATTATTATTTTATATCAGTTATCTTTAAAATATCTAGTATATTATAATTTTATAACTGCTTATTTTCTATAAATCAAGTATATTAATTTAATCATTTTTAAAACTAAAAAGATTTAAAGAGAAAACATAATCTAACTTTTTTAGTATAAACTAAAATAATATTTTAATATATGTGCATAGTTATATACTTTCAAATAAGGAGGAGTCATTCTCCAACTGAGATTGACTTTAATTCTGGTACCAGAAAATAACCCCATAAGCGAAGAACCGAATAAGGATTTTGTAGGAGTCAAGATAAGACAAGACTGAAGAGGTATCAAGAAGCGCTAACGATGAAAGACGCCAGATACTAAGATCTCTTAAGTAGCATTCCGATCACGGCCTTCTAGAAGAAAAAACTCAAGAGAAAGCTAGCACTGTGGATGACTTTTGCAAAGAATTTTTTTAACTTAAAAATCTTTGTTAAAGAGTTGCGCGCCATTTAAGCGCTACGCGTTCTATAATCTTACTAATTTATAAAAAATATTTAAAATATATTAAAACAATAAAGCATGCAAAACTTAATCTACAACTTAACTAAACTTATTTAACTTTAATTTATTTATTAGCGAAAGTGAAAGAAAATTTGAAAATGCTAGAAGATATACAAAAGAGATTTTTCTAATTTCATGGAAATAAGAATATTTTATTTCTTAATAGCCATCTGAAAAGACAAAATCCATTAAGAAGTCTGCATAATGAATTACAACTATAACTTTGAAGAAATTTTTAGAGTAAAAGCAAGATTTTGCTAAACTAGGAAGTTTTAGAATTTCCTAGAACTAAAAAAATAAGTTCAGAATAAATAATTAAAGTGGTATTTTAAATAAAAAACTAAAAGATAAATTTTTTTTGGACCTTAATAGCTTATATACCAAAGTTGCCAAACATTACTAATTTTCAAAAATAATACTTAAAAAAGATAAGAAGAAACAGTTAAAATTAAAGAGAAAATACTAAATAAATGTAAGGAAAAAATCAAGGAATGCTATGCTGTAATGAAATAGGACAAAGTTATTATTTGATAATAAAAGATTATATCAAAAACATATTAGAAAAAAGAAAAAAAGGATATTTAGAAAAGAAAATTGAATGAAAAAAAGAAATAGGAAAATATTATAGAGCAGGAAAAGGATAATTTTTATGAGTTTATAAAAGCTTGATTAAGAAGAAAAGAATTAGAAACGAAAATTAGCAAAGTATGTAAAAAAAAATAATGAACGCTTGTAACAAAGAATCAATAAAACGTAGATAGATAGAAGACAGAAGAACAAGAGATAATGAAGAAGAAAATGATGAAAATATGGAACTAATAAGAGAAGAATTTTTATTACCTGAAGGCTTACTTGAAGAAATAGACATGTATTGAAACATTTATTAAAGAGCTGCGCACCAACGAGGTGCTACGCGCTCTATAATCAAATTTATTTATTTATATTACTGGCAAAGAGGATTTAAAAAAAAGAAGTAGAAAGAAATGAAAGTATACTCGAAGATAATTTTTCCTTTTTATTAAATCTTTGGAAATCTCTGGGTTAGATAGGAAAGAGATTGAAATATCTCTAAAAGCACCAAACTTAAGAGTACCATTAATATTATTATTAGATATTATTTTAGATTTAACTATCATTGTTAGCTTTATCTATTGCATATTTAAGTATTTTAGAAAATAAAAACCCTCTTCCTTATAATGTATCAATAGGAAAGTTTTAACTGATGCTTCTTTATTTTAAAGTTATTTCAGGTATTATAATTACCAAACTTATGAAGCAATTGCTTGTTGGAATTTATTGCCTTGAATTTATCAAGTAAGAACTATTTAAATTTTTATAACTAGTAAGCATCTTTATTGGTTTACAAGTTTTCAAGGTTTTAAAGCTATAAGAAATATCATGCTATATTTTAACTATTCTTCAAAATGTTCTTAATTTAGTTAGCATATCTTTTCTACTCAACAATTCTAGGTATAATATTTAAATATGATAGAAAAGCATAAAAAGAAGAGAAAAGATAAAAAGGCTGAATAAGGAAATCCAAGTTACTCTTATAGAATGAAATGAATGCATTGCTAAATCTTTAGCTAAAATAAAGCAATCCTTTTTATTCATTTTTAATATAGGATTTCAATTAATTTCAACAACAAATAAATATCTCTTGAACGAAGGAATTATTAAGGGATTGGTTTTGAAATATCATGTACTATTAGCCATCTTTATATAGATATACCTGTCATTTATTATAATTAAGGTAGTTAGATAATCTAAGAAGCTAAAATAATTAAAAGCTAGTGTGCAAAAAAAAATGTGTTCTGGTTTTCTTTTGGAAGCTCAAAAGAAACTTAGCTATTAAATTTTCTTTTGCTCATAAATGAAAAAAGATAAGAATAAATATTCGAAGTAAATAGTAAATTATAGGCATTTCACTTATTTATAAAGAAAGCCAGATAGAATAGATCAAACAGTTAGAAATAAGCCAATATGAAGGGGTTACAAGAATTTATCATAAAAGGCTTTAAATATAAGATAATGCAACTCTCATTTTTATCTCGCTTTGATTTTATATGAGATCGAAATTATCAAATAAAGCAAAATTAAAGTTTAAATTAGAAATTCATTAAGCTAAACATAATATTTAAATAGATAAATTTTTGACATCAATTTAGGAGATAATTTTTCATTTTTGCAAGCCCTTAAAAAATAGAAGAGTAGAAAGAAAGATTGATTAGAAGGCTGAAAATGAAAAATACTTTTTAAAAGGTAATAAATTTCATTATTATGTATACTTAAGTATTACAATTAAAAAAGGAATAATTGGTGAAGTATTAATAGTTAATAACTATAAGTGCTATAGATCAAGAATTAAAATATAAAAATACTTTTTGATTCATCTTTGAAGAAAAATGTTTTTAAATATTGTTTAGTCTTTTTTAATTCAAATAATGTTGTTGTAAAGTCTTATAAAGTAGTCGTATGAAAAAGTATAGGTATCACAAGTAGAGTTATTAAAATCCTTATCTACGATGACAACTTCTGGTGCTATGGCTGTATAATTAATTTTGAAATCAATTAGATTTATTTAATTTCAAAAATCCTCTATATTTGAGTATTTTTATTAAACAGGATGAACGCTTCCTCATAGATTTCAACCTGTATGTTTTCCACGCGGAACCTATGGACCTAATAAAGTCTTTTTTAGGCTTAAATTAAAATGATAAATCATCCTTATTACAAAATCACATTATATGAAAATATTTTTAAAGTTAGGTCACATATAATTAGGCATAATTCAATCCCAGTAGAAATTTATGCAATTTACTTAAACTTGATAAAAATTAGGAATATCACGTAGATTATTTGGATTTCCAGTTAGCTTTATAAGTCCTATTCGTTTTCCAAAGTCTTCGTTATGTAAAAAATTTCTGTTCACTCATTTGCTAAATTCAAAAAAATCCACTGATAAAGAAACATCTTCTTCACATCAAATTACGGATTTAGCTTTCAACTGTTCAAAAGTTAAGTTTAATAAGAAATAGGCATTTGAGGCACATCTGAACTCTTTTATTCTTTCCTTTTTAGAATAAATAGGGATTTATGGCGAAGGATGGTAAACATGTATAATGTTTAAAATCCCTCTACTTTGAAATTGCTTAATCACTTAAGTAACATTTTCATGCCTTTCATCCTAAGAAATTATTATAATAGTCTGTTAAATGTTTTCTGCTTTTTCCATTGACTCTAAAGTTTCTCTCAAAATATAGTGTCTCATGAAAACAGGCATTACAATAGGATACAGATACTCTATGTTTAGTTTGTACTTAGCAACAAGCTATTAATATTGAAGCAGAACTGAATTGTAAATTTCTGGATCATATTCATTAAATTAATGAGGTGTACATTTTTACTGCCTATAATATACTTCAGAGCTTTAGTTAAGATCTACTAATTGACCGAAATGATGTTTATTTATCTGAAATACATTTTTCTGATTAATTATATTATTTTCTTCGTGCAGCTTTGGAAATTCGTTTAAAAATTCTTACTTTAGAACAACTTTCTTATAGTATGCTTTAATACTTGAGTCTTTTATAAAAGACAGATCTTAATCTAAGATAGTGTAATTGTTTATTATTTAGAAGTATTTGAATTCAAATATATTTACGTTTCCTATTATTTCTTTACTTGTCTAATAAGGAGATTATTTCTCTATTACTTAAGCTCCTAGTCTAAAGGCGATTCCTGTCTACATTAATCTATAATAGTTGCTATCGTATACTTTTATCAACTCTTCATTCACTCTCAATTATACTTTTGGGATTTTCTCATTTCTTCCAAAAATTTTAGTTCCTAAAGCAGTTAAAACCAACTATATGCTATATCAATTGCCGCTTCTTATTTACACTCTGCTTCTTATATACTGGCATCCTTTATCTGAGCCTAGTTCTAATAAAATATTCCAATTTTATTTACTGTAAACAAGGTAAAGAAAGTAGCCTCAGTTTTCATTCAGCATGCTACATCCTAGTACTTTATTACCGAATATAGCAAATTATTTTACCGTTTCATCTGAACTCTAATCTTAAGAGATTAGCTTAGATAATTTAAATTTTATCCAGATTGAAACTGTCAATTCGGGAAAATCTAGTGAGTTTAGAGGACCATGAATCAAAAGTTAACTCTTCCCATCTAAGTTAATTGAAAAGCCTTCGATAGGAGGCTATAATTATTCTCGTTCAAGAGTTTAAATTTCTTAAATAAGCTCTTGATTATCCTTAGATTTAGAAACGTTATAATAAGTGGAATCATTCAATGAAGAGTTAAGAAGTAGTTAGTCAGAACTAGATTAATGAAAAGAAGAAGATGAGCTTTCATAAGAATTATTGGAAATAATAAAAGTAGGTCATTCATGTCCAATAGTAGAGAAGCTTACATTTAGTAGCCATAAGCTTCCAAATAATCCAACGCTTAGTAAAATTAAACTAGCAAAGAGAAAGAAAATTTATTTTCCTTTCATTAAATTATTTTAAATACCCTTATTAATTAACCAAAACTGATAATTTTGGATTTAATATGCTTGCTACTTTAAAACTATATATAAAAATGTTAAACTAATAGTTAAAAATGAAATGGTGCTGTTAGTTTCAATCAAACGAAGTTAATTTCTTCAGTTATATTTATCTGATATACTTGTACTTACTATTTTATAGTTGCTTGATATCTAGATCTTAGTTTATTTCTATTGATAATATTAAACTTAACCTATATAGTGGAGCTTTATATTGCTTATGTATGCCTAACTTAAATAATCTTTATGCTTGCAAATTAATATTTTCTACTTCTAAGATTAAGAGTGGAATAATACTTAAAGGGCTTGCTTGGATGAGATGGACTAAAAAACTACTGAGGCTTCATATTTAGAATGGCTTAATGATTTTAGCCTTTGAGTTTAAAAATATTGGTTTGGCAATACTTGTAATAAAGATTAACTATCAGTTACATTTCTAGGCAAAGACACTAAGGGTATTTTATATATACAATAGATACTCAAAATATTGTAAGTGTTGTAAAGTTAAGTCTAATGATATAAGCTTAATCTTTAATACAAGTCCACAGTCAATTAGTCTATCTTATATATAAGCTCTTTTATTAGTTAGCTAAAAGGTATTGAATTTAGGTTTTCAAGAAAAGATGTAATCAGCTTTGATGAAAACTACGAATCCACTAAAAGATATCGAATTTAAATCTAGAACATAGTAATTAAGGGAATGGTAAGTAGATAGCTAATTTAGATCTTCAAGTAGTTAAGTTCTCTATTAATATTAATATTAATATTCAATCATCAATAAATAAGCAATCTCTTATTATACCCTAACTACTAATTGATTCATATATATTTAGCTGGTATATAATAATTGGTTAGATAAAGCTTTTTAAAAAAAAGTATTTTAGTTAATAAAAGAAAAAGTAAATAGTAACTAAAAAGGATAAAAGGAATTAAATAGGAAAACTAAAATGAGTTAGATGATATTTATAGAGTGTCTAGAAGCTATTAAAATAGCTTAATTTCAAATCTATAAGAACTAATTTTTTTTCTTTTGAAGGAATTAAAAATGTTTAATCTCTATAAATTTAAGAAAATATAAGCAGCATTTTTAATTATTTAATCAGAAATTACTTGAGAATAGAATGTTAAAATTTAATTAGCTAAGTTCTTATTTTACTTTATATACTTCTCTTTGACCTTTTCCAGTTGCTTTCCAATTTATCTACTGAATCTTATTTATTTTCACTATTTGCTGAAGCTCTTGATTGATAATGTTTTTTTAATCTTACTGTTAATTTATTTTGGCTTGAAGAAAGATTTAAAAAAGCTTTAAAAGCCACATATGGTTTGTAAGGTTTAGTAAACTTACCTTATGGAATTGATTTATAGTTTATATCATGTAACTGTAGATGCTTAACTTAAGTTAGGTAATTTAATTACTTACAAGTATATCTGCTTTTAACATACATTAACAAAGTAAAAGCAGGAATTTTACTTCTTTCTCTATATTTCAGTCTATGAACTCTAGATTTAAGTTCTTAATAGTGGGATATAATCCTAATATTGGAATGCCAATAATAGTAGTATTAGATAGGTAGTAGATATGGAAGAAAGTAAGATATAGAAATAGAAGGAATATAATAGAGAGTATTAAATAGAATTAGAGTATACAAGCAGAGTGTAGTATATGTTTAAATTAGTTTGAAAGCTAAACTTATATACCTAAAATATTGTAGTGTGGGTATTATCTATGCTTAATATGCTTAAAAGGAATATGTAAGGATAAGTAACAAATTACCTGTCATAAGTGTATGCAAGTTTCTAATATTAATCCTAATCAAGCTATAACTAACTTTGGATTTCTAGAAATTCTTGCTTAAAAGTAATCTAAAAAGCAATGATAAGAATGTATTGAGCACAGTCTACCTAAAAAGTTTTTTTGCTTAACACTCTAAATTCTAGGTTGCTATGGGCGTACTTTAGGAGATCATTCTGCTTCTAATTATAATGCAAAAGATTATCAAGAAATAACCCCAAAATACGCAAGTCTGCTATAAGAAGTTTCATCATAACTAACTTTTATTAAAGCTAAGAGACCGAAAGACTAAATATGAAATAGGAAATAGAGCTGCTTAAACTAAAATAGAAACTAACTGAGCAAATTCTAAGCTTTCTACAGGATAATTAAAAGTCAATCATGCTTAAAGTTGATTTACTAATAGCTAGACATCTAAACTATAACTAATAATTAGAACAAGTCTAAAATATAGCATAACAGTTTCTAGAAATTCAGAAAGAACAAGAAAATTACTAAAGAAAATAATTATTTTAAATCCTGCAAAGAATTACTAAGCTCTAAGCTTTAGATCAGAAACTGAAAGAAATTTAAGTTATTATAAACTAAGAATAAGTAGAGAAGATAGTAATAAGTTAAATATTTAGTGAGAATCTGATTTAATAACTAAAAGAAGCATGCAGAATTGAGTTATAATAGAGATATAGAAAAAAATTGTTTATGAAGAAGGAAAAAAGATAAAAATAAATAGGAAAAATAGAAGAACATGTAGAAATAATATTAGCAATTAACAAGAATGGAAGAAATAATTATGTTCTCAGCTGCTTAAAAACAAAAGATAGATCTAAACAAGCATAAGTTTTATTACTTTTTAGAATTGAAATAAATCACTGAAAAATTTTAAATCAACAGCAACAAATAAATGATTGACTACAAAGTCTTAAGCAGTTTAAACTCTAAGTGTTGAAGAGTTTTCTATGAACGAGTAAAAAAAGTTTTAAATACTTGGTACATTTATTTTATAGAGTTAAATGAATAGCTGAAATAAAGTGAATGAACGAGTTAATTTATTAATGTAAAAAGTTTTAACTCAAACAAATTTACAATAGTAACTGCTTTTGTAATGAAATAGGGCAAAACTTTTATCTTATAAATATGTAAGAAATGATATAGATAAATCTAGAAACTGATATGAAAAGACAACTTCAATGAGAAAAGAATTGCAAGAATTATAATAGATGATAATGGTAAAATAACAACAGACAATTTGTAGATTTTGATAAGTAGAAGAATAAATTGATAGAAAGAGCTTATTAGCAAAATAGTAAATATGCTAAATAACTGTAGGAAGATGAGTCAAAACAGCAAACATACTAAATGGATTTTTAAAGGAGAATGCAAATGAATATATAAAGTGGATATGAATGACATATTTAAGATATATAAGGGTTTACAGTATCATAACCTGGATATATAATTATTGGAATAAAAGATAGCATACTTAAAAGCCCAAATGATTTTAGTAAATTATTGGTTTAAAAATTCTTTAAGACAATCAAATATTAATCAATCTGAGTTACTTAATGAATTCTCTTTTTCAAAAGATTTTCCTTTTAAAAATATTCAATATAATATCAGTTTTTAATATATAATTAGTTAGTTTATTATCTAGAAATTAATTGTTCAAGCATTTTTATTTTCTTAAATAAAAACTTTTAGATTCTTAAAAGAGAAAGCTATTTTATAGTTCCTTTAAGCATTTATATTTAAAATAATAAAGATATTAAAAATGTGAAGATAGATAAAAATTTACTTTATACATAATCCTTTTTTATTATGTTAATGATTCTAAATATTAATCTAACAAAATGATAACAAAATAATAATGAACGATATCTTTTTATTTAATTAATGATGAATATTTCCCCTTAAAAATAAATATTTAAATAAGCTTCTATTATTAATTTTAATTTGCTAGATAGCTATTAAAATGCCTTTTATTTAAATAAAGCTAACCAAATAATATGATTCATCTTATAAAAGTAAAATTAATAATTTAAGTTGTATTAGCTTTTTGATAGGACTTAATAGAGTTACTTAATACTTAAATAATAAAATGGTTTGATATATTAAATGCGGCTTAGGTTTTTGAAGGTATTTGTAAATAAATAATAAACTAGTAAGAGGTAATTGGTATAAATAGCTTGATACATTGTATATATAATTTGACATTCTATTATTAGAGAATTGATAGTCTTAAATCATCTTTAATTAAAGGATTTATTTCTTATTTAATTTCTTTATTTTAGTTGGCTCAAATCTATTGCTAATCACTTTGGCTTTAGTAATATAGGCAGAAATTTAGGAACTTATAAACTGTTTTTAATACTACTGTATTTATGCTTCATTAGGTATTTTTTAGCTAGCTCTTTTTAGATGGGCATGGAAAGGGTTATAGCATTAAATTTATTTTCATTTAATAGCCATAAAGAAATCCTAACCTGCTAATCTTAATATAAACATATAATCTTTATTTTGCTGTTTCTTTAATGTCTATTGTATGGAATCTTTCACTTTAGGATTTAAAATTCATTAGTAAAGGAAAACTGTATCATGCAGATATTTATATAGGGCATTTAAATTGCTTTCCTTATAAATAGCAGAACTGATATCTATTACCTTCTTATTCCTATTTTATAGACAGAGAATAAAACAGATAAAAGAGTATCTTAATAAAGGTTTTAATAAAAAAATGGTTGAAGGTTTCAAGTCAGGCTTCTATACCTCCTCTTCCTAAGCCAAAAAAGAAGGGAGGAGGCAAGAAACCAAGTCTTAATAATCCTAACAATCTTCTCTATCACAACCTTAACCAACACTGAACTAACAACTTGGGATCTAACAAAACGAACGAAAGCCAACCTTGAAGAATATACACATGGAAACTCCAACCTCATGCGAGAAACCGAGGAAACAGATGAAGTCTGTTCTCCACCAGGAGGTATCAGAGTTCAACCCTTCTGGCTAGATGAGAATGGAGTAACTCATCAAAGTAGTACTGAACCTCCAGGAAGAGGTCAAGAGATTGAAGAAGGACAATGATATGCTGATGGCAAAGCTAGACCTAGCAGAAGGAATTGAGTTAAGACTTATGTCCTAGGAAAGAGATCTTAACACCTTTTGGAATATCTCACAAAGTCAGACTAACAAATCCTAAAATTAGCTTTAGAAACAGACTGAACTGGATATCAGACTCGGAAAAGTAGAAGAGAAATTGTAAACTTTTAAGAAAGAGTAAAGCGAAACTGGAGCTATACAAATGGAAATCGAAGCATAGAAAGAGCAAACAAATCAAGGAAAATAATTCAAAATAAAAAAGAAATGTTTCTGCTGTGGAAGCGTATGACATTTTTATCGGAAGTGTTAGAAATTCTAATAGAAATAAAGAAACTATTGGATAAAAGAACAACAAAAGAAGAAAAAGAAGAAGCGAGAATGAAAAGAATGTATTGCAGCCCGGATGGTTCAATATACAAGATCAAGATGAAACCATATCAAATAAAAGGAAGGAAAACCTGGAGAAACCCGAGTTCCCAATCTCTCTAAAATTAGACGTCCCAAATATTTATATTTATCAGCAGGGAGCATGAACTGCTGTCCTCCTGACGGGGTTGGAAATCCCTAAAACGGAAAACTCAAAATTAATATTATTATTATTATTATATTATAAAAAAATGGCTTCTAAGAAATAAAAGAACTTTGAACAAAACATTTAAACAGGAAAATTCTCTAAAAAATAAAAAAGCGAAATAATTACAATGAGTGAAAGTGAGAAATATGACTGATATGACGAAAATTAACCACTTGGAAATCCAGAATTAAAAAAACTTCCGACACAAACTCAAATAGAAATATTATTTAAGTCATTAAAAGAGTTTATGTTTAAAAATAGATACCTCACTGATAAAGTAGAAAAATTAGAAAAACTAATAACGTCTTTACTTGAGAAACAATATTAATCATCATAAGAAATAGAAAACAAACTTGAACAAAGAATTCTTTAAATTTAATAATAAATTCAGGTAACGCCATTTTCGTTTTAACAGAATTAATCAGATCCTATGGAAATAGAAAATGAAGCCTCAAATTAAAATAAACAGTAAACGTTTATTTAAAATAAGTAGTAAATTTAAATTAAATAAGTGTTACAGGAATAATAGTTTAAAAAAAGAATAAAATGTTATGCAATAAATAACACCAATGAAAATACTGCTACTAACTAAGCGAAATTTAAAGAAAGAATAAATAAGATATTTTTAGAAAATTATTTAGGATATATCCAACATAAAGCGGAAACATTTATAGAAAAAAATTCTTTAATTCAAATCTTAATCCTTGGATAAATAATTAGGAACGCTACATGCAAGATCAAAACTATTCCGAATATTAAAGGATGATGAACTAATGACGTGCTACACCGCCTAACTAAGCCTAGTAGGAATTCAAGACAAACTAATAGAGACAAGCTGATAGAATAGGTCAGATGGCTGACTACTAAGGCTTTAACAAAGCTTTTTAACTTTTTTTTTAAATAAAAATATTAAAAAACATTTTGTATAATTTTTGCTTAGTGTATTCTTTCAAGCTATTTACTTATTTACTTTGAATTTTATAAATAAGCAAAAAATTTGATAATCTAATTATGAAAATAATTTTATTAATTTAATAGAAAAAAATTAACATTTTATATTTATTTTAAATACTAAATTAATTAAAAAACTATTTTTTATTTTTTACTTTTAAATTAATATTTTGATAAAAAAAACAAAAATAGTTAAAAAAGATTAAAATATTGGTAATAAAAATCTAATAGTCATATTGTTTTAACTACTTTTTGTCTTTTTTTAATTTTTCCATGTAATTTATTAATTATACCATCTTTAATTACTTTTTTAAATATTTTATTAATATTTAGTTTATCATAATTTAATTGTCTTTGAATAAATAAACTCCTTAAGACTTAATAAAATGATTAATATTGGTATAATAATAAGATTTTAAGTTATATCTTAAGTTTTTAATTTAACTAAAATAAATCCAAATATTAAACAAATTTTAATTTGATTAAGCTAGAAAAATATTTTTTATATTTATAGAAATTACCCAACCAGGAATGGAGAAATTTATAAGAAGAAAGCAAGATATATGAAGAGACGACCATTCCGAAAACTTGCCAGTGAAGGGAGGAGAAGACCACCTAGAGATCAAGTTCCTATTAATTGGATAGGGAAGTAGGAAGCTATTAAGTAGACGATCCTTCTTTAACACTTTAATTTAATTTAATATTTACAGAAATAAAACTATAATTTGGTAAACTTTATTTCAACTTCTACATTTGAATTGTTTAAAACAAATAAATTTAAAAGGATTACCAAAAGATAAAAATAGAATTTTAATAAATTAAAGTATTTATGGATAAATAGATTGATTTTAGGTTCATAAAAGTTTTTATTTCTAATCATTATATTTTTATTTCTAAATTATTTGAATTAAAGTAAAAATAAATAACTTAAAAAAGTGAAAATATTAATGCAATTACTAAATCTGTAGTTTAGAATTAAATATATATTTTAATTAATTATACTATGAAATTAATAATTTATATAATTAGATAGAAAAACCATTTTAAATTATATAGTTTAACTCTACTTTTTTAATCATTTTATTAATTTTGGTTTATAAAAACAGATTTTAAAGAAATTCATTCTAAGTAATAACTATAAAAACAAATTTATTAGATTAGATTTAAATTAAATTTTTGAGATAAATATACTTTATTTACTAGACTGTAAAAATCTTTAAAAATAGCATTTTTACTTCATTACAAAAAAGGATTGCTAGTTAGTTAAATTTTTATAGGCTTATATCCTTTTTGTTAATCTTTTATTTGAATAAAATAAAACAAATAATCAAATAAATTCTATTTATTCAAAGTATAATTAATTATGCTTATAATAAATTATTATTTATTAAATATATATTTAGTTAGTTAATTTATATTTAAGCAAGTGCATTTAGTTCATTTTATAGTTTTAATATATTTAAATTTCTTTTAATTTCAGATCAAAATTTCTGATTTATTGCATTAGAATAGTAATTTTTATTTTCTATTTTATCTTTTTTTCTTCATTTTTTAGAAATTTAAATTTATTTTATACTTTATTATATAAAATATTCTCTTAAAATACTTATATATTTATCATAAATATTACAATATATAAAAGATAAAACCAAAGCACACTTATGAAAAATATATTAATTATATAAAAAAGAATAAGGCAGTAAACTAGAATAATCCTAATTAAGTTAAATAAACATTTGAGATTAGTAAAATTTTTAAAATCTTATCAAATTAATGAAATATCATGTTTATTTTGGATATAATATAAATAATAATTAATAAATATGATTATAGAACGCGCTTTACCTCGTTGATACGCAGATCTTTCAGTATTAATATTAAATATTAAAATTAAATTTTTTTTTCTCATATTTCCCGTTGTCATTCCTGTCCTCCAATGAGTCGCGTCAGCTTCTCCAAATGAAAAATCTGCTTATTAAAGATCATTCTCAAATCCTAAACCAAATGCTCCAGTCTTCTTGAATAAGATCCAAATAAGATCTAGTAATTAAGTCCTTATTAGGCCCGATAGTTAAGCTTACATATTGCTAGCGAGAAACCTCAGGCAAGTTTTGTTTGTCTCTTTCAAGCTTATCCACCCTTCCCTTGATGGTTTCAAGAGTAAATTACTCGCAATGCATTATACACAACACCAGATTAGCTAATAGTTTTTTTGACAAGGCGAATATTAATTTTATATAATAAACTTACTCTATAATTATAAATTTTAATTGATAGATTAAATTTTGGATAAATATTTTAATTTATTAAGTCTTCATTTTATTTTTAGTTTTTAAGCTTTAAATTTTTATTTTTTTAAGTGCTATTTTATTTTTACGGCGTATTTATCTGTATAATAAATGTAGTTAGAAAAGAACAATTCTTTAGTTAGAATTATGCTCTTAAGAAAAATCTTAAGAAGTAATTAAAATTAGTTAGGAAACGGAATATTTGCAAAATTTGGATTAGGAGTTACTAAATATTAATTAAGTTCGAAGTTAAAAGGCAAAAAGTAGATAAAAAATATTCCAACTGTGATTATGAATTTTAACTCAAAGGAACATATTTATCAGAATTAGATCAATTTGAAGAAAGATAAATTGATATAGACTAAACAGATATGTGACACACTTAAATAGAATAGATATCTTATAACTCTATGGTTTTATCTGGAGGATTCAAAATGAAATAAAATTTCTTTATAATTAATTCTAGTGAAAAGGAAAAGGAAACTATAAGATATAATATTAAAGAAAACAATATAAAACTAAATTTTATAAAAATCTATATGTTTTTATAATTTCAAGAGTTACTCGAAGGAATAATTAATAAACTGATGTAGTTGTATGTAAAGTTTTCAACGTTGAAATACAAAATTTAATAGTATAAATCCGATTCAAACATCAGTCTATTTATTTGAATGCGATTATAAATACTAAAGCGTTTATAATTTGGTGGATATAACTAATAATAAAATGGGACGTAAGATGTTATATAATGCTATGATAGTTAAAAAAATTAATGAAGTTAGAATGAATAAAAAATTAGCATAAAATCTATGATTTCTGCAATTTGTAATTAAGAGATAAAATTTTTTATTATATACTCTAATAGAACTTAAATAGATACATTTTTATATGATTTAAAAAAGCAACAACTTAAGGGCAAATAATTTTTTTGATTTTACTCAACCAGTTTTTTCAGCTAAAAAATTTATTAGTATAATGGGTATTGTAAGCTATATGCATACAATCTAGATACTTTGAATAGGATAAATATCTTAGATTAGACAAATAAAGTTTAATAAATTTAAATTTACTTATCTTATAGAAATTTTTACTTTAAAACCTTAACTAAATTTAAACTAGTAGAAATAATTATAATATTTCGCATAAATTAAGAAACATTAAAATTTATAATTGGATCTAAGTAATTTTTACTATAAATATAATTTAAATAATTAAATTTTACCTTAATAGTTAAATTAAAAAATAAAGGAAAACATATCCTAATATTAATATTTAAACTAAAAAGATTTTTAGACATCTTTAATTGTAAGAATTTCTTCTTCCAATTAAAGATATTTAAATTTAAAAGTTTCATCACATCACGTCCTCTTCATCAGCTTTTCTTATCTATGCATTTTCATATTATTCCTCCTTTTCTATTTTAAATAGCTCCATTCTTCAATCAAGTAGCAATCGGTGAAATATTTGATTTGTAAATCTATATTTATTACTTAACTGCTAGGAAACATATTTATATAAACTTAATCATAGAGAATAAAACGTTTTATTTCAAAATTCCCAATCTTTTACTATAATCATTCCATTATGTCTGAATAGTAGTTACATTCCATTATATGCTCAAAGGTGTCGTAATCTCCACAGATGCAGTAAGGGTTATCATTAGGGTAATGACGGTCTTAAAGATCTTTTCGGTAATTGAATGATTGGCTTCTAAGCTTATACATACTTATAATTTATCTTCTATATGATTTTTTCAGTTTAGTATAGTTAACTCCTGGAAATTAATATAGATTTTGAAATTATTCAGTATATATTTTAGCAGTAGCATTTTATAAATCTTTAGGTTGCAGTTGCATAAAATTTATGTTAAATTTAAATTTTTATATGATTAGTAAATGCTTTTAAACTGCAATTATGTTATGATTTATCGAATTTAATATTATAATATGCAGTCATGTTTTTTAAGTCATCAAAATACTGATATCCTTCTTTCCTATTTTTTTAGAAAAGCTTACCTATAGTTGATTGTGGTTAATCAATACTTTCTCTTCTTATTTTGTAAAAAAATAAAAATTCTCAAAACCATAATTTGCTTGAAGGGCATTCAATTCAGATCAATATAACAAGATTCGTTAAATGTAGATCCTGATGATTAGAATGCTTTCCTTGAGATGAATCGTAAATTTGACTCTATTTTGCTCGTTACAGCAGAAATTCCTTTTTATGTGCTTCAAGTCACTAGCTCCCCTCCATATTCAGCTTTTGGAAGAGTGAAAAATCTACACAAAGTTTTGAAATGCCAAGGAGTCACATTTTTATATCTAATCAATGAAAATACAGCTTTTATCATAGCAGTTAAATACCTAAAGACAGTTTCCTTATAGCGATTTTTCAAATTTCTTTTTTAGTGCAGAAGAACTTCCAAATATGTGATTCATTATTTTTAAATGATTGATTAATCACCAATCTTCAGATTTAATTGTAATTCGTTGTTTTATTCTTTTTTAAAAATTAGATAGCTTCGCACTTAGGTATGCTTATCTTTAAATGGGTTCAAGCAAAACTCTATTCGTTTCGTTTACAAAGGCTTGCCTATTTTTTTTAAATTTTGATAAAAGAATAAGTCATCTGCCCATCCTCTAAATGCGAAACTATTATCTAAATTTGTACATTTAAATCCTATAAAATTACTTTTACTTTCTAGATAACGTATCACGATGTCATGATACATCAGATCCATGTAAACTTCCCTGCATAACTCCATTGTTCTATTAAAATTATCTAGAATTTTTCCATCTATGAGAAATGATGAACTAAGATTTTCGTAGAAAGATTCAAATGCTTTAATAAGTCTCAATGGTAATTTACTTAGTTAATCGAATAGTAATCCCCTCTCAATGGAATCAAACATCTTTACTTCTATTAAAGTTGCTATTAAATTAGTTTTTCCTTAAATTTATTTGCGGAAGATCTCTATTATTTATTAAATCACCCAGATCTTCTAAATTGTTTATCTTTTCTTCATGAATCCCATTTGACTTGGATGCCTTAAGTTTCTTTAACAGGTTATATTGTATAATCTTTTCAATAGAGCTTTATCATACAATTTCAATATAGTATTGATAAGTGAAATTAGACCCCAATTTATTCATTCATTCATCTTTATTACCTTTCTTTAATATTGAAATTATGACTGAATTGTTAAGCTCATCAGGTTTTCTCCAAAGTCTAAGCATATTATTGAGAAAAGAGCATAGTATCATTGTAAGATAATCTCCTGCATACTTCAGCAACTCTCCTTTGATTCCATCTAAACCTGCAGTTTTACCATTTAGGATTTCTTTATGATTTCTTATTTTAAGCTGTGTATTAATTTTAACTGAAATAAATAGTATGAAAATAAATAAATGGTGATATTAAAAAATAGATTTAAATAATATGAATTAATTCCAATAGAAACTATTAGAATCTAAATTTATTGATATCTACATGCAAATTAGTTATTTATAGTTTTCTTTAAAATATACATATTAGTTATAAATACTTATACCATTATATATATACTCTAATTATATATAATCATATCAAATATGCATGTTTACAGAGGTAAGCACAACTAGTAGGTAAACCTGGTATACTGCATTGAGAGTAATCACGCATTAGATACCATCACGGGGAAGAGTGGACAAGCATGGGAGAGACAAGCCTAGCTTATTTGAGGATTCTCACTAGCAGTATGAAAGTTTGACTGATGGGCCAGCTAATAACTTAATTACTAACTATAATTTACTTTAGTTTTAGCTTGTTTCATAATAGCAGGATCTATAATTCACACAGCTAAGATAAGATTTTCTAAAATTATAAAAGCAATATTATAGAAAATTTCAGTTCTCTGACTAATCATGCTCAACATAGCGAAACTTAAGAAATAAATATAAAATAGTAAATTGATGAATTAACTAGAATTAGAAGGAAAAAGACTAAGAAACTTAGAACTTATGCAGAGAAGACTAAAAAAGTATCAAATTTAATTGCAAGTGAATAAAAGAATTGCTAAGTAAGTAGATTAAAGATGAAATCTATATTAAAAGATAGTAAATTTAAATAAATAAATAGAAATAAAAGATTAGAAAGCATTAATAATGTAGTAATTATAAAGAACAGAGTTAAAGTTAAAAAGCTTTGTTAAAGCCTTAGTAGTCAGCCATCTGACCTATTCTATCAGCTTGTCTCTATTAGTTTGTCTTGAATTCCTACTAGGCTTAGTTAGGCGGTGTAGCACTTCATTAGTGCACCATCCTTTAATATTCGGAATACTTTTCATCTTGCATGTAGCGTTCCTAATCATTTATCCAAGGATTAAGATTTGAATTAAAGAATTTTTTTCTATAAATTATTCCGCTTTATGTTGGATATATCCTAAATAGTTTTCTAAAAATATCTTATTTATTCTTTCTTTAAATTTCGCTTAGTTAGTAGCAGTATTTTCATTGGTATTATTTATTGCACACGTAGCATTTTATTCTTCTTTTAAACTATTATTCCTGTAACACTTATTTAATTTAAATTTACTACTTATTTTAAATAAACGTTTACTATTTATTTTAATTTAAGGCTTCATTTTCTATTTCCATAGGATCTGATTAATTCTGTTAAAACGAAAATGGCGTTACCTAAATTTATTATTAAATTTAAAGAATTCTTAGTTCCAGTTTTTTTTCTATTTCTTATGATGATTAATATTGTTTCTCAAGTAAAGACGTTATTAGTTTTTCTAATTTTTCTACTTTATCAGTGAGGTATCTATTTTTAAACATAAACTCTTTTAATGACTTAGATAATATTTCTATTTGAGTTTGTGTCGGAAGTTTTTTTAATTCTGGATTTCCAAGTGGTTAATGTTCGTCATATCAGTCATATTTCTCACTTTCACTCATTGTAATTATTTCGCTTTTTTATTTTTTAGAGAATTTTCCTGTTTAAATGTTTTGTTCAAAGTTCTGTTATTTCTTAGAAGCCATTTTATATATTTAATAAAAAAGGTTTTATTCTAAAACTTTATCAATATTTTTTATTAGCAAAATATTTAATTCTTTTCTTTAAAAAATATTTCAAAATTTAATTAGATTTCAAAGAATTTTTTTGTATTTTGATTAATTTTAACTCTTTATTTTTATACACAAAGTAAAAATTTTAGTCCATCCTCAAAATCTTATCTAATCTAGAATACAGAATAAAAATAGAATTTTAATTTTATACTTTTTTATATATTTATTTTTCAAAATCCATTTATTAAAATTTAAAAATTTCATGGATATCTAAATTATAAATTGCATTAATATAATTTTATTTTTTAATTAAAAAATATTAAATATTAAAATCAAAATAATGTTTTCATTTTTAATTCTGATGCTTTCTAGAATTAAAAAATAAAATTTTTAACTTTATATAGAAAAATTTATCTCTTATCCTTATTTTTTTTATTTTTCTAATAATAAAACTTACTAAAACATTTTTGGATTTTCTTTATATGATTTAGCTTTTAACGAACTTAAAAATAATTTATAAGATTAAATAATAAATTAAGCTTTATAACTTGTTAAATATCTTAAAATTAAATTAAAATATAAATAAAATTTATTTTATTTTATAAAACAATTTAAAATAATAAAAAGTTATCTATTTCCTTTTAAAATTTATAAAAATTAATTTTTAATTCTATCATATCTTATACTGTAAAATGCTTTGTAAAAAGGTTAATAAAATTGTGCAAAATTCTTAGTTAATTAAAGATAAAATTAAATTATTTATTTTTTTACTTTTACTTAAATGTTTTAACTGATTAATATTTTTACTTCAAACGTTTAAAAGATTTAAAAATTTATCTTTAAAATTTAATTTTTTTTTAATTTAAAAACTATCTTATTCTCTAATTTATTTTATATACCTAGCAAAATTACGATTATAAAGTCTTGATTTATATTTTAGCGATCTTTGATATAAAGTTACTAAATCTTAAAAGATATTTATACTTAACTATAATCTTAAAATCTTATATAAAGATTTTAACTTTTAATTGCTTAATATCCTCTGAAACTTTTATTCATAATTTAAATGCAAGTAGATTTTACCTAATTATAATAATTAACTTTTTTACCTATGAAATTTTAAATCTTAATAGTTTTAATCTTCTCTCTCAATTTTCTATTTTCCATTTTCTCAAAATTTCGTCCTATGCTCCTGATATTATCCATTTATTATCCTTACTCTATGCTATAGATCTTATACTTTCTTCATGATCTTAAAGAGTCTAGATGTATTCACTTGTCGTAAAGCTCCATATCTTAATTGATATATCTCATGATCCAGAAATTATAAAACTTGAGTCATTACTAATTTAGACATTTGATACTGTTCCAGAATGGCAAGTGAGAGTTCGAATAATAGGACCAGTTGAAAATTCCCATATCTTTATCGTATTATCATAGTTTCCCGATACGATTCATTTCTGATCTCTTGAAATCGCTATAGAAATTACATAATTCATATGTCCTAACAAAATACTCTTTAACTAGCAACTCGTAAAATCTCATATTTTAATCTTCTTATTCCAACTTCCAGATACGATCCATTTCTGATCCCTTGATATCGCTACTGAGTTTACATAACTTGCATGTCCCTACAAAGTACACTTTACCAACAATTTGTAAAATCCCATGTAATTATTGTCTTATCATCACTTCCCAACATGATTCATTTCTGGTCACTTGATATCACTACAGATTTCACAGATTTCGTATGTTTTTACAAAATACTCTGTAACTAACAAGTTGTAAAGTCCCATATCTTTTTTGTACTATCATCACTTCCCGATGCGATAAAATCGTTTTCACTTGATATCACTATTGATAATGCATAATACATATTACCTTGCAACATTTAGTCTAAATATTAAGAATTACCTTGATTTTAATCGTAGTTAACTATTTTCACAAGTTTTTTTAAAAAACACAAATTGGCTAAGATTTCATCTTTAAAAGAAGAAGCTTAATTTTGCCTAAGGAATATTTTAATTAATTTCAACTATAAAAGTTTTTGTACCGGAAACTCCTTTCCGATTGCACGACCCGACGCTCTCTTTTTATGGAATAAAGGGGATATCCTGTTGTGCTCCAGGCACAGCTGCTAGGGAGCTCCATCGCTATGAGCAGTAGGCTTCAAGCTCCTACCAAGAGCGGATAATCTCAAAGACAGCGTTCCCTTCAGAAAATGACTCTGACCATGGACTTTCTCAGAGACAGGAAAGGAACTTGTTCCTAGCCATAAAACCAGAAAGTTTAGCCACGAAGGTCATTCTCAGGTTCCACCATCTTTTCAATTATCCTAGGGAATATTTTCGTTATCTTAAAATTTTTCTTAAAAAATACTTTTAATAAATAATTTTCTTTATTTTCCAATTTTTGTTTAATAACTTACTTAAATAGTTGTTTAATTATAGTAACTTACCTTATGAATAGAAAATAACCTTTCTGACTTATCTTCTATACAATAAAATATTTAAATTATTAATTTATTAATTATGCTTATAAATACCTTATTATTTAAATATCATTTTTTATTTTTTTAATTAGTTTAAGTATAAAAATATTCTGATTGCTTTTAAGTCTAATATTTAGTATCAACTTCTAATCGATTTGCGTAGATAAAAAATATTTTAGTCAAGGGATTTAAAGAGAGTTTTGGTTTAATTACTTAAAGATAAATTCTCGATTTTGGAAAAAAGTAATGAATGTTGAAGTAAAATTTTTCAAATGATTATGATTAATAAATTTAAGAACATTCAGTTAGTAAAAAGTTAAATCCAAAATTAAATAGGAACTATCTTAAATAATAATCTAAATAAAGAGAAATTTGTATCATGCCAGTATATTTGTAGTGCAAGTAAGAAGAACTAAAATTAAGATAATTAAAGTAAATAAGATACCTATTAGATAATTTAATTAAAAAATATATCTCACATTAATTAGAATTTTAACTCAACTAATAGATATTTGCTAAATTAATATACTTTTAATAGAAAGCAATATTTAGCAAATTCTCCATTTTTGTTTTGACGTATGAAGAGTGTTTTATAAGAGTATATTTATTGTTTATTAGTATAAATAATAAAAATTTATAAGAAGATTATATGTTTTTAGAGTAAATATAAAGGTAATTTTTAGCAGAAACTTTAAAAAATTTAATAGGAATGTTTAGTTATTATAATATGCTTTTTATAATAGGCTTTAGAATCATGTCTATCTATTTTTTAATATTCCATTTTACTGAAGTTAGTTATAAAAGATTTGTGTTTTCTTAAATTTTGAAAATTAAAGAAACTTAATTTGATTTACTAGCATAAGATATTTAATTTTTTATTTCCAGCACATTTAAGCATTATATAAGTAAAAAGATTTAAATTTATTAAGTAAATTATGCTTATCCTAATTTTTAATTACTTAAAGCATTGGTAACTTAATCTTTTCACTCTAAATCTAGATTTCTTTACTATAATATTTTAGCAATGTTTTATTATAAATTTAAAAAGAAATGAAGTTAGTTTATTTTAATTTATATATTATTTATTTATAATTAGCATTTTTTAATTTTAAAGTTATATAGTTTTTAAATTACTAACTACTAATCTTAATTTAGTTTATAATTTAAATATATTCGCAAAGCTATTTGAAGCTTATATAACTTTATTACTTGCTTAATTGTTTTAATTTAAATCTTTATTAATTATTTAAAAGTTTAGAACGTAACCTTCATGATGGAAACTAATAATAATAATAATAATATACTTAAAGTTAGTAGAGTTTTGCATTCTCTGGAATTGCAACCAGTTCCTGCTGACAGTTTTTTTAGCGTGGGTGTGATCCACGACCTTTTTATTAAGTGGAAGGTTACCACTGTAACCATTCAAGTGGTCTTGCAAAAAGCTTTTATTTGTAGATCCCTGTTGGAGTTATTCATAGTTTATTGAGTTGTCTCCATGTTCTTTTCTGCTCTTATTCGTTTATTTTCTTTCATTATCAACAGTTTTTTAAAATATGTTGATTTGATTTGCAACATCAACAAAGTTTGTATTATTGTCTTTATTTCGTTCTTTTTTATGATAATTTATTTTCTATATTTTCTAATCTTTTAATGAAACTTGCAGCAATCATTTCTTTTTCTGGATTCAATTCTGTTTTTAATTCTATTGGTATTTTTCTATTTCCATTTTCGTGTCATATTTAAAGTTTTATTGTGACTAAGTTCAGAGTTGTTCTTCCGTTATCAAATTGCTTTGAATGAGCTGTCTTCTGAGTATTAATAATTCGTTGTTTTAATCCTCTATGCTATTCATTAATTCCCTTATTTTTTCTCCTTAGTTATAAGCTATTTCTTCATACTTTGAAATTAATTTTTACATTTGATCTAGTTAAATTTAAAGTTTTTGATCAGATTCGTTCTTAGGTTATCTTATCTCTATAGATCCTACCATCACTTTACCTTCTGATGACGAACTTGACTCCTCTCGTTGCTATTGTTTTTTCTAAATTTCTTTTGCCGCTTTTCTCTTTAGGTTTTTAAGTTAATTCTTTGAGAGTCGAAGAGATTAATCCATTTTTTTTATCCACGAATTAGAGTTTTTAAAAGGTTTTTTATCCTAAATAAGTTTTGTAGACAAATTTTTTCTGGTTTCTCTGGATCGTAAATTCTTATTATTTTCTTGTTTTCTCCTTTCGTTAATTATCGTAAGTCAGAACAGTACTATCATCTTTCGAATCGACTCAGTGCATCCGTAATCTTTGGAGCTTCTAAGTATGGTTAAAATATTTTTTTAATATAATCTTTCATTTGGCATACAGTAAATCTTAAATAAGTTTTAAGTACCTTTTTCTATTGCTCAGTCTAACTTTTATTAAAGTTTGTAACTATTTTTTTATTTTGTGACCATATTTTTTGCAGTATCAGCATTTATTTTTTCTCTTTTATATGAAGATCCAGGAAGACCTTTTTTATCTTGATTCTGTATTAATTAATTTGTTAATCTATATTTTTCCAATTGATTAAATCTCTGATGCAAATAGTGTCTTAGCTTCTTTCGATTGTATTGAATAAATTTCCATCTATTAGGAGAGAGGCTATTAATTAATTATTGTTTGAGATTCTATTAATTGATCAATTTTTTGATAGTTATCATAAGAGATTAAGTTATTTACTTTAGATCTTAAACTTCTTTTGTTATTTACTAATAGTCCAGTTGTAGCATGTCTGGTTAATTATTGGGTAGTGTTAAAGAAGTCTGTTATTTCTTAGGAGCCATTTTATTTGATATATAATAAATAAATTATAGATGCTTATAGAATGTTATTTATATAGCTTACTATATTTAATTAAACCTTTATTTTCTATTTAATACTTATTTAATAAAAATTATATTAGAAGAACTTATAAAAATACTAACTCCTACAAATTAAAATAAAGCGGATCTCTTCCATTAAAAGACAAAAAAGAATTTAGATAAAAATTCAGAACAGAAAAGTTAACATAGCTCTCAACACTCCATTGAAAACGGAAATAAGAGACCACTCAACTGAATCGATAAAAATAATAACGAAGAAATAAAAAATAAACGAAGAAGGTAAAGTACGATAATTCAATATAGATCCTATTACCTTTTATTTAGACAATACTGAAATAGAATAAATGGACTCTTAGTAGATGAAACAGCTGATTCATAAACTTATTAGAAACATAAAAAAACTCAAAGAGGAATAAAAATCCCAGAAAGAAGAGATGTTTGTATTAAGTCAGGATTTGATAAATCATGAAGATGATGATGAAGTCTATATGGTAGACCGAAGAGCTAAAGTCGTAGTTTATGAGCAAATGACAAGTTTAGAGAAAGATATTTGAACAATGCAAGAGCAAACGAGAAAAACTGAGTGAAATTAGATTCAAAACTCAAATTAATAGAAAAAAATCTGTAGAACTTTCATAAGGAACTCCAATGGAAATAGAGAAACAAGAAAAGACATTTCCTAGAGTAAGAAAAAGATGCTATATTTGCATCAGCACTTGACATTTATGACGGAAATGTCCCCAATAGAAATAAATAAGAATGAATATCTGAAGAAATGTTAGCTAATAGCAACTGAAGTACCGAGCAATCAACTCGGATTATTCAAAAGAGAGAAGTCAAGGAAAAAGAGCAATGCAAGAATTGACATGCAGGAACGGAGATATTATACTTTTAAAATTTCATTTAAGCATGAAGGTGAACAGTTATTTTAATTTAATGATTAATAGCAATTTAAGAAATTTTAATAAGTTCTTTATACTTAAACAAATAAAGAAATAATTAATTTTATTATGAATTTGTTATATAAATTCTCTATTAAAAATCAAAATTATAAAGTTGTTATATATATTAGTAAAATTAAATTAAAATATTAAGTTATTATATTTTTTTACCTTTATCCCAATTTTGCTCTTCTTTTCTTCCATCTGCATAATAATGAGTTCCTTTCCCATACTTAAGACCTTCTACAAAATGACCTTCATAATGAGATCCATCATAATATTTTTCAACTCCATACCCATGACTCTTCCCTTTGAAGTACTCTCCCTCATATATTTCTCCATCTGCATAATAGTAAGTTCCCTTTCCTTACTTAAGATTTTCTACAAATTAACCTTCATATCAATCTCCAAAGTTATACTTATAAACTCCATATCCATGTCTCTTTTCTTTGAAAAACTCCCCATCATATATTGCTCCATCTGCATAATAGTAAGTTCCTTTTCCTTACTTAAGACCTTCTTCTCATTAACCTTCATATCGAGATCCATCCTTATACTTATAAACTCCTTATCCATGCCTCTTGTCTTTGAACCATTCGCCCTCATATATTGCTCCACTTGCATAATAGTAAGTTCCCTTTCCTTACCTACAATCTTCTATATATTAACCTTCATATCGATCTCCATTGTTATACTTCTCAACTCCGTATCCATCTTTCTTTCCATTTCTCTTCTCTCCATCATATCCTATCTCATTTTCTTGTACTTTCTCTTCCTAATTTGTTCCTACTTCCTTTTACTCTTCTATTTCGATCTCCTTCACATTACTCTTTAATATCTCCTACATGCTCATCTCTTACTTTATCTTCTCTAACTTCTACAATGACGTTTCTAAACTCATTCTTTGATCTGCTTCTTATTTTCAACTCTCCCTTATTATCTCCTCTATCACACAATTCTCAGGTATTTCCTCTCTTTCACCTCTCTTTATCCCTTCTCGTAACTCTCCTTCCTCTACTTCTTCGAAAGGTATTTTTCTTGTCACTATCTCCCATAAAACAACTCCATAAGCATATATGTCAGAAAAGAAACTATACTTTGGTCTCATTCCAAATAACTCAGGAGCCATCCATCTTATTGTTCCAACCTTTTTATTTGTACTCGAGGATTTAGAAGCTGATTTGACTTTAGATAATCCGAAATCACTTATTTTAACATTCTTACTTTGATTTAGGAGTATATTCTCGCTTTTTAAATCCCTATGAACTACGTTGTTAGAATGTAAGTAAAATATACCCGCTGCTATTTGCTGAGCTATTTCTAATTTCAGTACTAAACTTATATCTTATTTACTATGGAGAAATTACATAAGAGAACATTACATTAATTCCACTATAATTCTTGTTGGCTCTAGACTATATCCATAGAATTATATAATGTTAGGATGTTTTAAATTTTGCATTATTTAAATCTCTTTGTTGAATTCTCATTCAGTATCTTCATTCAACTTCCTTTGAAAGAAATCTTTAATAGCTACATTTGTAAATTTATTTCATTTTCCTTAGTAGACTGTACCATAAGCTCCATGTCCAATTTCTTTTTCAATTTATAATGTCGATGATTCTATTTTAATATTAAAGCTTATACTACTTTCCATCCTTATTAAATTATAAAAATCTGTTAATCTTTATAAAAATAAATTATAGTATAAATTAAAATTGACTAATCAAAATTGATAAATCAAAAAGCTATAAAGCTAGTTTTCAATAATTAACGTATATTGAAAATTATCTTAAGGTATTCTTAAATATTTGTTTCAGATTTAATTTACTAAAATACATTTTAAAAATTGCTACTATTTTTTGCTTTTTTAAATGTTCTTAATCTATCTTCAAATCTTAATAATTTCAAGATGTCTATATTATATGTTAAATTTAACAAAATTAAAAAATATATAAAATGGATGTCGGCTGCATTCTGGAGAACTAGTAGTTATCTGGTGCAGTGTATACTGCATTGTGAGTTATCTCGCACTAGATGCCACCACGGGGAAGGGTGGATAAACTCCGTTGAGACATGCTTAACTTACCCCGAGGGTTCTCGCTAGCAGTATGAAAGTTTTACTGGCGGGTCCTCTAGTTAATGACTTAATAACTAATTCTTATTTGTACTTTATTCAAGAAGAATGGAACATTTGATTCAAGACTTGTGAATGATGTTTAGTAAATAGATTCTCCATTAAGAGAAGCTGATGTGACTTATTGGACTACAAGAATTTTAAGAAGAAACATGAGAACATTTTTCCTAATATTAAATATTAATATTGAAAGAGCTCATGATCCAGAAATTATAAAAGATATTTTGATGTATAATACCCTGTCGATTAGATATATATTTATATATATTTTTAAAATTGTAAAATAATTAATGTTTTTTTAAATATTTTATTTTGTTTGATTTTAAACTATTATTTGAATTTTCTAAAGTAAAAATAGTTATTAAATTAATATTTTATTTCTGTTTGAATTATTTAATTAGGTTTAATTTAGTTTATAAGAACTAATGAAAAATTTTGGTTTAAACATATTATATTTTATATTTTATGACTTAATATTTTTATTTTCTTAGAAAAAAGTTCTTTATTTCTTTTAAATCATAAAATTGTTTGCTCAGAGATTTATATTACTAAAGATTTATGGGATAATATAAATTAAAATTTTTTAATTAAATAAAAGATAAAAAGATTTAATTAAAAATCAAAAATATTGATATTTTCAAAAAAATTTAATAAAGAAAGAAATATTAAAACTTTATTAAGAAATCTTTTTGATTGAAAAAATAGAGAGTTATTTTAAAAAGAATAGAAATAATTTATAAAAATTGTTATTAACAAAAGTTATAAATAAATATTTATAAAAAATTAAATATCCAAAATTATTATTTAAAAAACAAAAATTAAGATCTTCAAAATTTTAACAGTAAAACATCATTTTCAAAACCAAACTTATTTAAAATAATTTTAAATAAAGAATATAAAATATTTAGATATTATCAAGGATGAGAGAATTCAAATCTTAAATCTAAGGATGATAAATAGTCTGCTTTAAAAAAAGAAGTCGTAATATATAACTTGGATTTAAAAAATAACTCATATAAAAAACAGCTTAAATGATTCAAGTAAAAAAAATAAATAAATAAATAGTTTAAAAATGTTAAATCCTCCTTCTTTAAGATGTTTTAAAAAAAAATACGAAGAAATTCTAGAAAAAATAAATATTGTAGACATTTAAAAATATTTTTAAAAAAATTAAAAAGTAAAAGCACAAATTATCTCTTAAAAAATTAAAATCAATTAAAAAAATTAAAAAAGACTAAAAATCATTTCGATTAAAAGAATATATTTTTAAAAACGTTGCATGAAATTAATTTTAAAAAAGACGAAAAATAAAAAAGATTATTTTAAAATACAAAACAATAAGCAAAAAAAAAAAAAAATGAAAAATGATAAGAAAAATAATATTAAAATTAAATGATTAAAAAAATTAAGAATAAAAAAATATTTTTAAGAGTAATCTAGCCAATTTTATATTTTTAACTTAAAGCATTAGTAATGAAAATGAACAAATTATTTTAAAAAAATTTAAAAGCCCTCTAAAAAATAAAGATATCATAAAGTTATTGCAAAAAAATTTAAAAAATTTAAATAAAAAAGAATATCAAACAGTAAGGACGTAAAACAAAATTTTAAGTAAAATTACATCAAAATATAATGATCTGAAAGTTACAAAAAAATTGTTTTAAAATTTAAAAATTATAAAAAACATAAAAAACGTAAATCCATATAAAAAAAGAGAAAAAATTAAAACTTCAAGAAGATAAATATAGTAAAAAATACATTATAATTTTTTGAAAAAGTAAATGAAGAGTAAAAAATACAAAAAAACATTTAACTAAGTTTTTAAGCCTTGAGTTATTAAATTTTTATAGTTTGAATAAATAAGAAAGATAGCATTTCTATGAAAAGTAAAGAAGAAAGGTGAGGAAAATAATTTTAAAATCTGTTTTAAATAAAGCCTTTAAAGCTTAGATTAACATTGATAAGAGATTATTGAAGATATATAGCAGAAGATATCTCTACATTATATTATAATATTTTTACTAGAATAAATAACATAAAAAAAAGACGTTCATCTTTAAATTTGTGGATAAAAAAAGAAATTTTAATTTATGAAATTTAGGTTGAATGGAGGCTCTTAATTAAATCAGAAAGAAAACAAATTTATTTAGCTCTAGATAAATACTAAAATGAAATAGCTTCAATCAGAATAAGATTAGACATATCAATATAAATGGAATAGTAAATAAGCTATATGCAATAGAATAATTTATAAGAGGAAATAGTATTTACATTTTTTCAATTAACGAAACTTGATAAAAAAGATTTCCCTACAATCTTAATTTAAGATTATAGGATTTATTACAAAAATTCGAGTAAAGGAGAGGTGCAGGCATGGCCACGAAAGAAAAAATCAATAGTACTGAAGAAACTATATAATTGATGTATCCTAGAATCGATTTATCACAGCCAAACTGGACAATATATAAATTACGTTCTGCTTCATGCCAGATAATATTAAAAATGAGAACATAAAAGATTAAGCATACGATTATATTAATTTGCTACTTAATCAATCCCAAATAGTCCACATATTCTAATGGGAGATTTCAACAATCTCTTATTAGACTATGGAGATAGATTCAAGATGAGCCTAACACTTTAGTCATTATTCCAATTTTTAAAAAGGTAATAAGATGAGAGATAAAATTGATGTCCAATTCCATTAATCAATTTTATGCTGAAGTTGTATGATAAAGCTCTATCGAAGAAATTATACAATCTAATTTACTTAAGAAACTTAATTCACCCAAACCAAATGAGATTTATGAAAAATAGACAAATAACTTAGTAGATCTGAGTAATACAATAAATTATAGATCTATTTCGAAAGTAAGCAAAGGAAAAACTAAATTAATAGCAACTTTGATTGACTTGGAGAAAATGTTTGACTAGATAGAAAGAAGATTGGATTTGATTAGTTGATGAGACGTGTTAAATTACCTTTAGAATTGATATTAGCATTTGAATCTTTTTATTACAATCAAAGTCTTAATTCCTCACAGATGGAAGCTAAAAAGCTTAAATACAGCAATGGAGTAATGTAAGGAAGTTCAAATGGCCAGTATTAGCACTGTTATATTATGATATTGTTATAGGACACATAGAAAGTAAAGGAAATAGTATTGATTCAAATGTAATAACTTCAATAACAGTTTCGCTTGTAGAGGATGGGCAGATGATTTAAAATTCTTTTCAAAATATAAAATAAACATGCAAGTATCAATAGATGAAACAAATAGAGAATTGAACTTACTTTAAAATAAATGCCTCCAGGTGTGAAGCAATTCAGTTTCTAAAAAGTAAAAAGAAAAGAGGAAAACTTAAACTTGAAGATTGTAAATTATGATATTAAATAAAAATAGCTAATTTTATATTAAGGGGTAATTTTTTATTAAAAAATATTTAATTAATCACTGCAAACAGACTTCAATTACCTATAAGTTGGCTATGAAAAAGGCAGTATTTACGATATTAAAGTATAAAAAGTGACACCTTATTATTTTAAGACTTTGTGCAGAATTTTCGCGTTCCCTAAAGCAGAGTATGGTGGTGAGATAGTACCTTAATCTACCTAAAATGGAATTACTGCAATATTAAATAAAATTGATAAAATCATAAGATTATTAGCAAGAAAATACTTTTAAGCACCTGGAAATACTCTAAATGAGTCTTTTCATATAGATCTTAGCTGAATGCCATTTAAGTATATAATGGCACTGAATATTTTTAGATTCTTTTACAAAATAAGATAAGAAAGTATAAATATTCCCTAACCAACAATAGAATCCCTTTTTAAGAACAACTGATAAATATTAATAAAGAGATTAAACAGCAAGACAATCTGAATATTACGAAATAGATATTAATAATTAGGAATACAATAGTAGCGAAAATACTTTTACGAAATATGTTAAAATAAGATTCAACATATATTTTATGAAGTAATTACTTAAAAACTAAAAAAGATGTTCACTGCAAAGTTATTTATAGAATAATTAGAATAATAATATTAACTCTCTTAAATTACCTATCAAAGAATTAAATATTTTCGAAAAGAAATAATTTTTACACACAAACTCAGAACCTAAAACAAAAAACTTTCGCAAAGACCTTTAAGACAGACGTTATTTAATTGAGAATTCCCATTTTATCTATGTAAAATTTGATTAATTTGAAAATATTCTGGATTTGATTGTTATATAGATATGCTAGATTGGATAATATGACATTAGAAGATTAATAACTTATAACTAAATCTATATAAATTAATTAAAAAAAATTAGAATCATTGATCTGCCAAGTAAAATTTGTTATAGTATGTTGGTTAAAAGAAGATAGAATTTTTCGAATTGAAAAATGACGAATGATAAGAAAGTTTTGATACTAAGGTTAAGGAAGTGAAAGAAAAAGAAAAGATGAAGCAGATGATGAAAATAAGAAAGTAAAAGAAGAGCAAGAAAAACAAAAATAGAAAATGGAAGATTAGAAAGAATAAACTGATGACGAAGATGATCTAGCTGAAGAAGAGGATGAAGATGAAAGCGTTTGAGTTTAAAAAATTTTAAATAACATTATAAGATCATTAATTGAAGGAAGCACTTCCAACAATGAAAAGATGTCACAAGACTCTTTAGTTAAATTTAAATATGAAATTAAAAAGAAAAATATGAAAAAAATTGATAAAATTTGGTTTAATTAAATAATATCTGCTAAAGTTATAAAAATGGGAAACAGTAAGGGAAATTATTAAGGAGAAAGACTCAATGGAAAAATGCATGGATAAGGTATATATAAATGAAAAGATGGATCAATATATGAAGGAAAATGAATAAAAGGTTTAAGAGAAGGTAAAGGAATTATTTATTATCCAAGTGGGGATATTTATGAAGGAGATTGATTGAAAATAAATACCATGGATAAGGTATACATAGATGAAAAAATGGAGAAAAATATGAAGGATAATTTATAGAAGGTTCAAGAGAAGGTAAAGGAATAATGTATTGACCAGATGGAGCTGCTTATGAAGGAGATTGAGGTTTTAAAATAAATACCTTATGAAGGAGATTGATTGATAAAATGATGGAAGGTATACATAGATGAAAAGATGGTTATATATATGAAGGATAATATTTTGAAAACTTAAGAGAAGGTAAAGGAATAATGTAGTATTAAAATGGAGATATTTATGAAGGAAATTGATTGAAAGATAAAAAACATGGATAAGGTATATATAGATGAAAAGATGGATCAATATATGAAGGATAATGATAAAAAAATTAAATTTTAGGAAAATAATCGAAGTTTTATTTTATCAATGGAGCTTTTTTTGACTCTTGTTATTTCAAAATAGATAAAAATAAAAAGTAAGCTTTTAACTAATAACAAAATTGAATTAAGAATTTAAATCTTAAAAATTAAAATTTATTAAGAAAGTAATAAGAATAAAAGTAATAATTACTTATATCATAAAGTTAAAATATCCTTAATCAGATTTTTACTTTTCTTAGCTTAAAGGATATTTGCACTCTATAAATGACTAATAACTTCTTATACTCTTATAATTATAAATTCTAAGTTATAAAAGTTAAACATTTTAGTGGAACTAATGAACATATCTAAAGTAAACTATAATGAATAATAAAATAAATATAGAATCAAGATATAATAAAGCTGGTCATTGATTTGAAGAACTTATCTCAAAATTTGATAGACTAATTATAATTCAAGCTATATTATAGTATTCTATTTAGATAATTAACTAACCTTTAAAAAGGAAAGAAAGATTTATTATCAGACTTTTCTCTCTTACGTTATGATTAGAACTTTATGCTTACTACTTTTTTACCTTATTAGAACTTAAGAAATTTAACACTGGAAGGATGCTTTAAGGATGATGATTTATATTTCATTGAACTGGTAACTAATCTTGAATAATTAGATTTAAATGATATTAGAAGTAAATATTCTGGTTAAGGACTTAGTGGACAATTTTTAAGTAAGTATTGTATGCACTTAAATAATGTTGTTGGTCTAAAAATGAAAAGTGATTTTATTTAAAAAGTATTTATAAAAGACTATTTAGAATAAAAAGGAAAACTTATTAAATATCTTAATATTAATGAAACTTAAACCTAACAGTTCACTCATTTATGTCCTAACTTAACTGCTTTTGATTCTTAAATTAATGGTTCTTCATAGTAAATTTTAAATAGAGAAATAAATCCTGAAATTTTTAGTTTAGAGTTAGAAGGAAATTTTAGTTAAGAGTGCTTTTAGTAGTATTTCTCAGTTAGTTATAGGAAACTTAATATAGTTAGTATATAAAACTGTGATAGTTTTAGTGATTAAAATTTGTAGATTCTTTTATAAAATGCAAATAACATCTAGTCACTTAAATTAAAAAGTTTAGTATAACTTACTAATTCTTCTCTAAGATAAATAGCTAATTATGGATACAACTATCAATCAATCAGTTTAAGTAACTTAAATCAAATAACACATTCAACTTTAGCTTCTATTTTCTAACTGTGCAAAAGATTAAAGTCACTAGAACTTGCTTAACTTAATCAGATCAATGTAGAGATCTTTAAAATTATTAGGTAAAATAATCCTTATTTACAAAGTTTAAAACTAAGAAACTTAAAATTACAAGGAAATTAAAACTGAATAGATGAAATAGCATAAATAAATCAATTAAATAGCTTATAACTAAATGATTTAAACTTAAATTATTAAGATATTTCTCAAATATTATAAAAAGCTACAAGATTATAAGTTTTAGATTTACGTTAAAATCAAATCTTAAGCGAATTATTTCCTATAAATGATGGAAATTAGTAACCTTATCCTATTTATAAAAGTTTAAAGATTTTAAAGGTAACTTTTTAGAATTTCAAATTTGAAGGTTAATTTAGGAAAATAAAGGAAAAATATAGAAAAATAAAAATATTTAATGGAGATAAAGAGATTTATGCTTCTTCTCGGAGATACCTTGATTTGATTTTGTGAGATTTGAGCTAGCAACTATTATAACTCTATTATAATTCTTTCATAAATTAAGAAAAATTATTAAAATAATATTATAAGTATTTCTAAAGTATGCTTAATTAATCAATATATCAATATTATTTTCATCTTATTTTAATTTTTAGTGTTACATCACTTTGCAAACAATATTCTATTTCTTTTGATTTTAGTAATAAAGATTAAATAATTTATCTATTTTGTTCCCATAAATTTCTCTTTATTTTGATTTTTCCTTTAATAAATTAATATGACTGATAGTTTAAGGAAAATATTTTTCACCATCTCCTAAAAGTAGGAGAGAAATCTTGAAAAATGAAATCTCTAGGCCATGTTTACACCTTAAGCAGTTTAGCCTTTTTCTAAACTTCTTGAGAGAGTTAAACAAAGCAAATATCTCTCAATTTAGCAATGAGAAGGATAAATTAAAAAGAATAAATATTAATTATCAAATACCTATATCATAAGCATCAAAAACTAAAGAAAAATAACGCAATCAACATGAAATTGTCATGCACCAGCAAGTACAAACCTTTCACTTCGGAATTAAGTAAGTTAATATTGCACAACTTGTTTAATTATCTACAGAAATTAATATTTTTCTAGAAACTCACAGAGAAGCCTGAAAAGAAAAATCAACATGAAGCATCCAGAGTTGATAAATACGAACACCAGATATATTCATTCCTCAATATATATAGCTCAAAAATCATATCTCAACTTAGCTGAAGGAGTTATGAGTAAATATGAAGATTAGGTTCAGATAATTAGGCGACTAAGAATTAAAAAGATAAGACTGAAATAACATTAATTTAGATTGAAGCAAAAGTAGAACTTAAATTAAAAAATATCAAACAGAGTAAGTAATACTACTATTTCTTTTAACGGCTTTTTAAAAACTACAAGAAATACAAGACGTAAAAATGATTCAAGACAGAAGATTATGAGATCAGATAGCAAAATTCTTCATAGAAAAGAGAAATTATAAAGGGAAAGAATAATCTTTAAAAGAAGATAAGATTGAGCGTAGAAAAACAAAAATAAGTTAGTTAAGCGTTATAATAGACTGTAATCCTAAAATTTTTATTATACAGTAAAGAAGTTAGCTGCCTTATAAACAGGATTGAAATTCCTAAAAAGGAAAACTTTAAATTTTTCCAATATTATTTCTATTGATTTTTCCTTTCAAAATTAATTTCGTCATTGATTAACATATGCTTTTATTCTACAAATGATTTTTAATTTGGAAATAATAAATCATAATTTACAAAAATGTTTTTTTTTTTTAAATGAAAAAATAATTTATAATTTTTTCTATCAATTAAATCTTATATTTGCTAATTTGCTTTTATATTTAATTTTAGTATCTTAATTTAATTTTAATTTATAAAAAAATCACATATATCTCAATGTTTAAGATTATTTTTAATTCTATTTATTAATTTCTCCATTAAAATTTCTGATCCCTTATTTCTCCTTTTAATCAATAAGGTTTTCTCTCTATTTACTCTTTTTTTATTCTCTTTTTATATAAAAAATATATTATTTACACTCTTCATTTTTATCTCGATTTTATTTAAATTTTTAATCATTTTTTCATAATCTATTTCTTCTACTTAGACACATTATTTAATTCTTTATGTAATTGCATTTTCTCATAAATTTAAATAATATTTTTTGCTTTATCGTTATTTATGCTTTAATATTGACTTAAATATATACTGTATTTTATTCTAAACACTCACATTTTTATTTACTTTCCATATCATCTTTTTATACTTTTCTTTCTTTTTAAATTTCTGCTATTTTTCTTCTTTTTGAAAAATTCGATTATTAATCTTATTCTACTCTTCCTTAACTCTACATTTTTTCCCTTTTTCAATACTGGATCTTTATATTCAACTATACTCTATAAATTTAGATTTTGAATATTTCATCTATTATCATTATGATACTTAGAGTTTAAGTATAAATATATATACTTGCTTACTACAATATTTACTATATTATGCTCATCCTTGTTTTATATTAATTTTATAATTAAATTATATATAAATTTATGTTTTATTATTTGAGCTTTTTTCCTTATTCTTTTTTATTCGCTTAGCTTCAATTTAATCTTCCTTCATTTTCTTTCTAACTTATTTTTTATTTAATAATAATATATCACGTTTGCTTATAATTCATAATCACTATTCTTCATCAATATTCTATTAGTTTAATAAATACCATTTACCAAAGAATTCATGCTGACTCTATGAATGAATATTATTAGCCATCCTTAATTATTATAATATGCACATATACTATTTATTGTATCATAATTCAAATCACTTCAATTTAATTATAATAATTTCAATGATAGTGCAATAAAGCATATGAAGTTGGATTATTATCACCTATTTATATATTAAATTGATATTTTCATATCCTTTTATGATATTCTTCTCGGTTATTTCAAATCTATTGATTACTGAATATCTCTATTCCTTATCTCCAATCTCTTTTAATGACTATTAAGTTTTATATGTTTATAAATTTTCTATTTAATCTTTTATCTGTAATTATAATATTTTTATTACTAATATTCTGAAAATATTATATTTACCTAAATGCCTCTCTTATAATAGAATTTAGACATGCTACTTTTATTAATTTATCTCTTTATAAGCTATTAACAAATAATTTTATAGGCTTTAAATTTCCTTATCTTCTATCTTATTTCTTACTTCTTATTTTAATTTAATACTTATTTCTCTTTCTAAAATTACTAAATTTAAGAAGGATTTAATCTTTTATTTTGAATTTAATTTTCTTATTTAATTTTTTTAATTAATTTTATTATTTCACTAAGAGCTTTCCCTCTTTCTTAGACTCTTTAATCTCTCAGTTTCTTGGTCTAACCACTTATTTCACTTTTTCATAATTCCTCATTTGCTTTACTTTATATTTAGCTCGAGTGAATAATATTTTCACTTATTCATTCAAATTTCTTAATTACTATAAATATGACTCATTGCTATTATAACTCTTTTTTCATACTTTTTCTACTTATTATAACTTTATCTACTTAGATTTAATTCTCTAATTTTATTACTCTTATTTGCTCCTTATATTAGTATGCTATTTAATATTATTCATATGTTCTCAACTAATAATCAAAATTATTTATCATCATATCCATTATTAATTATCTCATTACTTCCTACATTTCACTTATGATATCTATCTTTAACATTCCTAAAAATACTAATCATATATATCTTATAAATCAATTATCTATCTTTTTATTTTTATAATCTACTTATATATCTTCAAAAGTAGCTACATACAGCTACTCGTAACATCTTTCACTTTTACTCTTACTTTTGTATTTATTTCAGTCCTCTACTATATACTACTCAATTTATTACTTACATATTTAATTTTTCACTACATCCTAAAAAAATTTGTCACTAATTTTACTAAAATTTAATAGGAAATTGACAAAATTGTGTCTCATTCAATTATCTAAAGCACTCATCTAACTTGCTTATATTAAATTAACTTATTTTTCAACCAATCAAAATTTTAACTATTAGCATTCATTAATCAAGTAGTTTCTTTCTCTCTTTTGATAAGCAACAACAATATTTAAGTTTAATCCTTTAAAATGTCTACTTATTTAATTTCGTCTTAGAAACAATATGATGTTAAAACTTCTTATTGAATGCTAAAAAATGATATAAAATTGTCTTTTAATTTACTTATTTTTCATTAATTTCTTTTTCCAAAATTTCAATTATATTCTCAATTGTGATATTATTCTTGATATTTTATAGCTTTCCAGAAAATTTAAATATAATATAAGTTTGTAGTATCAAACGCAATAACAATATATCATTTTAGGTTTATATACTATCTCATTTAATTCCTCCTAACATACCTCATATTTATCTTCTTGTATCTTTTTTATTATTCCTATTTGTTATATATTTATAAATTCTAATAAAATCTTAATAAAGTAAAGCTTATCCATGATTAAGCTTATCTAAATTTAAATTTAAACAAAAATATTTTTTTACATCTTTAATTGCAAGAATTGTTTCCTTCAGTTATAGAATTTAGTAAATGTTTTTAAATTACTTTTAATCTTGTCTTGATCTCATCATTTTTCTTCAATTACTCCTTCTTTCTACTCATCTTTAACTTCTTTCTATTTTGCTAAGAAAATAATTTATTAAGAATTTTTTATGTAAAATATAAGATAACTCTATAATTTATCTTTTCAATCTAATAGATTGATTAGTAAAGTTTTAAATAATGATATTTTATAAAAATTAATTTTTCGAATACTTTCTAATTTCATTTCTTAATTTTTTTCTTTTAGTTGCATTAAAAAAAAATAAATTAATTCTTTCCCAACATATTTAGTAGTTTAAATCATTGAGCAAAAATTAATTTCTTTTAGCGAGATTCTATAGATTTTTCATAATGATTAATTAAAAAATTAAGATTTATTATACATTCAAACTTTTTTATTTTTGCTTAATTTTATTCTTTTATTATTTAAATTTTAATTTATATAAAAACCATATATTAACGTTTTAATTTTATTTAATTAATTAATCTAGCTACGTTAATTTTAAAAAATCCTACTTATTTTATGTTCTAACTCAGACTTTCCAACTTTAGTTTTTTCTACCATTAAAAAAAATTAAATTTATTCTGTCTCAAAAATCTTTTACAGTATAGTTTGCTGAAAATAAATTTTAAATACCTTTTTGTCAATTATATGATATGAATCATCCACTTTACTTTCTTTATAAAGAAAAACATATTTTATTTATATAAAAAATTTTAACTAAAACTAAAAAAATGTTCCATTTATCATAAAATTTTACATTTTTTAATTTCTAAATTATTTAATTTAAAATTTTAATTTATTTTTAAAATGTTTATTATCTTTTTCATCTTTTAATTATTTTTTTCGAAACTTTAATCTTAATCTGTCCCCAAAATCTCCTCTACTGTAAATTGCTTAGTTATAAAAGAAATTTTAAATTTTTGTCGAAAATTTAACTTTAAATTTAACTTGAAAAATTAACTTTTAAGCATTTTAATCACAGCAAATTTTTAGATAAGTTTTATTAAATATATTTGATAATTATTTCCATTTAAAATTTAAAATTACAACTACTAAATTAATAAATAAATAGATAATAAAAATAATAAACAAATAATAATGTTTATACTTATTTTTTAATTCAAAATTATAAAAAGATTACGGCAATATAAAAATTAAATAAAACATTATATATGAAAACACAGATTATAATAAACTTTTGAAAAAAAATCTTATCAAAATGATTTTAATAAAAATCTAATTTAAAAATTATATTTTTAATCAAAAAAATATTATTCTATCCAAAAAAATTTAAGTACAAACTTTGAGAAAAAAATCTTAAAAAGATTTAAACATTTTATATCATAAATAAAATATTTAATAAAAAAACGTTTTTTTATTTCTTTTATTCAAATAAATTAATCAATTAATTTTTTTATTTCAACAACTAAATGATTAATCATGAATCATTATATAATTAATTAGTTTAAATATAATTTGAATACAAAATTTATAGTTTAATATATAAGCAATGACATATTCTATATCAGTAAATCTATTATACTTTAATATCCTTAAATTTAAAATACTAGCCAATAATAAATTTTTATACTTAAAAAGAATCATAAACGCAAAAGAAAATTTATTTAACTATAAAACTTAAAATTTAGAGTTTATAAACTCTTAAAAATATATATTTACATGAATAACTTAATTTTAATAATTCTTCTTAAATTTTTAAATTTATAAGTCTTAAATATTTTTGACTCCTCTCAATTTACAATCCTCCATTTTTTCACAGTGCTGTCCTACGCTCCCGATACAATCCATTTATTGTCCCTACTCAATGCTAAAGATTATATTTATCATTAACGGCTTTAAAGAGTCTATAAACATTCACCTGTCGAGAAGTTCCATAACTTGATTGTTCTGTCCCAGAAACCAGAAAATATAACACTTGAATCATTACTAAGTTGAATACTACGCACAACATCTGTATGACTAATAAGAGTTCGAATACATTATCAATTCTAAAAGTCCCATACTTTAATTGACTTGTCACCTGAACCTGAAATTATATATTTATTATCAAGTGATATGATTACCGATCCAACCCAGTCTTTTTGCCCAGTAAGAGTTCGAAAAAGCTGACCAATTTGGAAATCCCAGATCTTTATCGTTTTATCTCCACTTCCCGATACAATTCCTTTCTGGTCACTTCTTATAGCTACCGAACTAACTAAATATGTATGTCCAGTCAAAGTTCTCGCACAACTTCCAGTCTGGAAATCGCAGATCTTTATTGTTGTATCTAAACTTCCCGATACAATTCATTTCTAGTCACTTGTTATTGAAACAGAGATAGCATAATGCTTTTGTCCAGTCAAAACTTAGTCTAAAATATAAAAGATTTACCTTAACCTTAGTCGTAGTTGATTTTGTTTATAAGTTTTTAAAAACAAAAGTTTGGTAGGATTTCATATTTAAAAAGAAGAAAAGGAATTATGCCTAGGGAATCTTTTCTTTGTCTTAAGAGTTTTCGTAAAAAGATAATTTTAGTAAATTGTATTTCTTAATCTTCCGTTTCTATTTTAGTTACTTTAGTAAGTACTTAATTAAAGTAACTGATCTTTTGAATTGAGAATAATTTAGCTGACCTAATTTGAATAGAGTTAAATACTTAAATGATTTATTAATTAAGTATACTTATAAGTAATCTATTACTAATACATAATTTAAAATCCTATTTTACTTAAATCTAATCAGATAAATATGTACTCTTTAAGAATTAACAGATGAGTTTGGTCTATAGCATTGAGTAGGGACAAAAGATGGTTAATATCTGAAGCGTGGAAAAATACTATGAGGAAGTAGAGGATTGCGAGATGAGAGTGAGGAATGAACTTATTTAAAACTAATTAAATTAATGAATTTCAACTAAAAAGTTTTTGGACCGGAAACTCCTTACCGATTGCACGACCCGACGCTCTCTTTTTATGGAATAACGAGGATATCCTGTTGTGCTCCAGGTACAGCTGCTAGGGAGCTCTATCGCTATGAGCAGCCAGGCTTCAAGCCCCTACCAAGAGCGGATAATCTCAAAGACAGCGTTTCCTTCAGAAAATGACTCTGACCAGGGACTTTCTCAGCAACAGGAAAGGAACTTGTTACTAGCCATAAAACCAGAAAGTTTAGCCACGAAGGTCATTCTCAGGTTCCACCATCTTTTCAATTATCTAAAACTAATTAAATTTTAGGATTTATTAAATTATTATTAAAAGTAGATAAATCTAAGTTAATATATTTTATATTATTAAAATATTTATAAAGTTTAAAAGTCTTTTAGTTTTTATTTTTAATTAAATGTTTAAATATTTTATGCGTATGATTATTATTAAAAGTCTTTCTACTGTTTAGTATTTTATATTTAAGGATATAAGCTATTTAGATTAATTTATTTAGATTATGTCTTTGATTTATATCTATTTAAAAAGCTGCTTTTTTTAATTATTTTTTTAATATTATTAAATAAAGATTAATATTTTAAATGCTATAGTTTTTTTTTAATACAAGTATCAGTATATTAATTGATTTTTTTCAAAGCAAGCATTCAATATTTTTTATTCAGATCACTTTTAATTAATATTATTAAAACTTACTAAAGAGTTTGTAGACTTTTTTTTGGTCAGTATTTTATACTATAAAAGATATTTTGATGTATAATACCCTGTCGATTAGATATATATTTATATATATTTTTAAAATTGTAAAATAATTAATGTTTTTTTAAATATTTTATTTTGTTTGATTTTAAACTATTATTTGAATTTTCTAAAGTAAAAATAGTTATTAAATTAATATTTTATTTCTGTTTGAATTATTTAATTAGGTTTAATTTAGTTTATAAGAACTAATGAAAAATTTTGGTTTAAACATATTATATTTTATATTTTATGACTTAATATTTTTATTTTCTTAGAAAAAAGTTCTTTATTTCTTTTAAATCATAAAATTGTTTGCTCAGAGATTTATATTACTAAAGATTTATGGGATAATATAAATTAAAATTTTTTAATTAAATAAAAGATAAAAAGATTTAATTAAAAATCAAAAATATTGATATTTTCAAAAAAATTTAATAAAGAAAGAAATATTAAAACTTTATTAAGAAATCTTTTTGATTGAAAAAATAGAGAGTTATTTTAAAAAGAATAGAAATAATTTATAAAAATTGTTATTAACAAAAGTTATAAATAAATATTTATAAAAAATTAAATATCCAAAATTATTATTTAAAAAACAAAAATTAAGATCTTCAAAATTTTAACAGTAAAACATCATTTTCAAAACCAAATTTATTTAAAATAATTTTAAATAAAGAATATAAAATATTTAGATATTATCAAGGATGAGAGAATTCAAATCTTAAATCTAAGGATGATAAATAGTCTGCTTTAAAAAAAGAAGTCGTAATATATAACTTGGATTTAAAAAATAACTCATATAAAAAACAGCTTAAATGATTCAAGTAAAAAAGAAATAAATAAATAGTTTAAAAATGTTAAATCCTCCTTCTTTAAGATGTTTTAAAAAAATTACGAAGAAATTCTAGAAAAAATAAAAAAAATAAATAATATAGACTTTTAAAAATATTTAAAAAAATATTAAAAAGTAAAAGCACAAATTATCTCTTAAAAAATTAAAATCAATTAAAAAAATTAAAAAAGACTAAAAATAATTTCGATTAAAAGAATATATTTTTAAAAACGTTGCATGAAATTAATTTAAAAAAAGACAAAAAATAAAAAAGATTATTTTAAAATACAAAACAATAAGCAAAAAAAATGAAAAAATTAAAAATGATAAGAAAAATGATATTAAAATTAAATGATTAAAAAAATTAAGAATAAACAAATATTTTTAAGAGTAATTTAGCCAATTTTATATTTTTAACTTAAAGCATTAGTAATGAAAATGAACAAATTATTTTAAAAAATTTAAAAGCCCTCTAAAAAATAAAGATATCATAAAGTTATTGCAAAAAAATTAAAAAAATTAAAATAAAAAAGAATATCAAAACAGTAAGGACGTAAAACAAAATTTTAAGTAAAATTACATCAAAATATAATGATCTGAAAGTTACAAAAAAAATTGTTTTAAAATTTAAAAATTATAAAAAACATAAAAAACGTAAATCCATATAAAAAAAGAGAAAAAATTAAAACTTCAAAAAGATAAATATAGTAAAAAATACATTATAATTTTTTGAAAAAGTAAATGAAGAGTAAAAAATACAAAAAAACATTTAACTAAGTTTTTAAGACTTGAGTTATTAAATTTTTATAGTTTGAATAAGTAAGAAAGATAGCATTTCTATGAAAAGTAAAGAAGAAAGGTGAGGAAAATAATTTTAAAATCTGTTTTAAATAAACCTTTAAAGCTTAGATTAACATTGATAAGAGATTATTGAAGATATATAGCAGAAGATATCTCTACATTATATTATAATTTTTTTACTAGAATAAATAACATAAAAAAAAGACGTTCATCTTGAAATTTGTGGATAAAAAAAGAAATTTTAATTTATGAAATTTAGGTTGAATGGAGGCTCTTAATTAAATCAGCAAGGAAAACAAATTTATTTAGCTCTAGATAAATACTAAAATGAAATAGCTTCAATCAGAATAAGATTAGACATATCAATATAAATGGAATAGCAAATAAGCTATATGTAATAGAATAATTTATAAGAGGAAATAGTATTTACATTTTTTCAATTAACGAAACTTTATAAAAAATATTTCCCTACAATCTTAATTTAAGATTATAGGATTTATTACAAAAATTCGAGTAAAGGAGGTTCAGGCATGGCCACGAAAGAAAAACTAAATAGTACTGAAGAAACTATATAATTGATGTATCCTAGAATCGATTTATCACAGCCAAACTGGACAATATATTTATTACGTTCTGCTTCATGCCAGATAATATTAAAAATGAGAACATAAAAGATTAAGCATATGATTATATTAATTTGCTACTTAATCAATTCCCAAATAGTCCACATATTCTAATGGGAGATTTCAACACTCTCTTATTAGACTATGGAGATAGATTCAAGATGAGCCTAACACTTTAGTCATTATTCCAATTTTTAAAAAGGTAATAAGATGAGAGATAAAATTGATGTCCAATTCCATTAATCAATTTATACTGAAGTTGTATGATAAAGCTCTATCGAAGAAATTATACAATCTAATTTACTTAAGAAACTTAATTCACCCAAACCAAATGAGATTTATGAAAAATAGACAAATAACTTAGTAGATCTGGGTAATACAATAAATTATAGATCTATTTCGAAAGTAAGCAAAGGAAAAACTAATTTAATAGCAACTTTGATTGACTTGGAGAAAATGTTTGACTAAATAGAAAGAAGATTGGTTTTGATTAGTTGATGAGACGTTTTAAATTACCTTTAGAATTGATATTAGCATTTGAATCTTTTTATTGTAATCAAAGTCTTAATTCCTCACAGATGGAAGCTAAAAAGCTTAAATACAACAATGGAGTAATGTAAGGAAGTTCAAATGGCCAGTATTAGCACTGTTATATTATGATATTGTTATCGGACACATAGAAAGTAAAGGAAATAGCATTGGATTCAAATGTAATAACTTCAATAACAGTTTCGCTTGTAGAGGATGGGCAGAAGATGTAAAGCTCTTTTCAAAATATAAAATAAACATGCAAGTATCAATAGATGAAACAAATAGAGAATTGAACTTACTTTAAAATAAATGCCTCCAGGTGTGAAGCAATTCAGTTTCTAAAAAGTAAAAAGAAAAGAGGAAAACTTAAACTTGAAGATTGTAAATTATGATATTAAATAAAAATAGCTAATTTTATATTAAGGGGTAATTTTTTATTAAAAAAGACTTAATTAATCACTACAAACAGACTTCAATTACCTATAAGTTGGCTATGAAAAAGGCAGTATTTACGCTATTAAAGTATAAAAAAATGACACCTTATTATTTTAAGACTTTGTGCAGAATTTTCGCGCTCCCTAAAGCAGAGTATGGTGGTGAAGTACCTTAATCTACCTAAAATGGAATTACTGCAATATTAAATAAAATTGATAAAATCATAAGATTATTAGCAAGAAAATACTTTTAAGCACCTGGAAATACTCTAAATGAGTCTTTTCATATAGATCTTAGCTGAATGCCATTTAAGTATATAATGGCACTGAATATTTTTAGATTCTTTTACAAAATAAGATAAGAAAGTATAAATATTCCCTAACCAACAATAGAATCCCTTTTTAAGAACAACTGATAAATATTAATAAAGAGATTAAACAGCAAGACAATCTGAATATTACGAAATAGATATTAATAATTAGGAATATAATAGTAGCAAAAATACTTTTACTAAGAGTTTGTCTCTAAAAAACCTTTATCACAACGATCCTATTGATATAGAACAAGTTATGCAACCAGCTAAAGGAAAAATTTAAATGCTGGTTTTTTTAAAAACCTGGTAATTTTGTAAGACATCGGTGGAAATTCTGGGATAAACAAAATGCAGAGAATAAGAAAATTCAAAAAGTATGGAATAAGCTAAGCAGATTGTATGTTACCCAAGAGGGTAAAATTTATAGACTTAAGAAAACAAACAAAAAAATTAGCAAACAGGTTGTGATGAAAATAAATTATTCGGACTCTAGTAAACGTTAGAAACATAACTAAATTTCAACCAAATTCATATAAATAAAATCAGGAGAAAAAACAGTAGTCGATATGTAATAATGTAGTATAAAACAACTGAAGAATATGGAGAATACATTCAGAATGCATTTTTTAAAAATTTATAAACAGAATAGCAGTGATAAACCTAATGAAAGGTGGTATCACTTTAATTAATTATTAAATAATTATAATATCTTATATTTAAAACATCATATTTTGCACTAAAGCTTCTTTTATTATCTAATAACTAAATAATTTGAAAATATTTCATTAAAATTTTAATAGAGAGTTAGGTGGAAAATGTATTAAAGCTTTTTTTATAATTATTTAGTTTTCTCTTTTTCTTATACGTTAATATTTAACATTCTCTTATGAAGTATTTAGCATTTTTTATAAATCTTTCAAAATTTGAATAGTTAAGTTATTAGAATATGCACATTTATAAAAGTTTGCTATTTAAACTAATTAGAGATTAATCTAAATGAGTTTCTTATGAAGATAGACTTCTTTTTTATTACTGTAAAGTGAACAAGAAAAGTTGGCTTGATATTAATAGCTATATTTTAATATGAAAGTATATAGCTTTTGAAAAAAAGCAGTTAAATTAATAAGAAATACGTATATTATTATTCATAAAATGGCTTCTAAAAAATAACAGAACTTTGAACAAAACATTTAAACAGGAAAATTCTCTTAAAAGTAAAAAAGCGAAATAATTACAATGAGTGAAAGGGAGAAATATGATTGATATGACAAACATTAACCACTTGGAAATCAATAATTAAAAAAATTTCTGACACAAACTCAAATAGAAATATTATCTAAGTCATTAAAAAAGTTGATATTCAAAAAAGAGATAACTCACTGATAAAGTAGAAAAATTAGAAAAATTAGAAAAATTAGAAAAATTAATAATGTCTTTGCATGAGAAACAATATTAATCATCAAAAGAAATAGAAAAAAAACTGGAACAAAGAATTCTTTAAATTCAATAATAAATTTAGGTAACGCCATTTTCTTTTTAATAGATCTAATCAGATCCTATGGAAATAGAAAATGAAGCCTCAAATTAAAATAAACAGTAAACATTAATTTAAAATAAGTAGTAAATTTAAATTAAATAAGTGTTACAGGAATAATAGTTTAAAAGAAGAATAAAATGCTACTTGTGCGATAAATAACACCAATGAAAATACTGTTACTAACTAAGCGAAATTTAAAGAAAGATTAAATAAGATTTTTTTAAAAATCTATTTAGGATATATCCAACATAAAACGGAAAAATTTATAAAAAAAAAATTTAAATTTAAATCTTAATCCTTGGGGAAATAATTAGGAACGCTACATGCAAGAATAGAGCTATTCAGAATATTAAAGGATGGTGCACTAATTAAGCGCTATACCGTCTAACTAAGCCTAGTAGTAATTCTCGATAAAATAATGGAGACAAGCTGATAGAATAGGTCAAATGGCTGACTACTAAGCCTTTAACAAAGCTTTTTAATTTTTTTTTATAAAACATTATTCTTGTTTAACTTCTTGATAAAAAAATAATTATAATATATAGTACAAATTTGTAAATATACGCTAGTTCTAATTTAATTGAATATAATAAACTAATATAAATTTTGATACAATAAATATCAATATTATGACAAATCTATTATTAAATATTAATTATTTACTAAAGCAAAAACAGCTAATTATAAATTAAATGGATTCGATTTTCTTAGTATTTTTAAATATTTTATCTTAATTACTTTAACTTTTAGTATCTTTTAGTTCATTATTTAAGCACCATCTTTTTTCTTTATTTAACTCAAAAAATTAAACAATTTTAAAGTTTTAGATATAAAATATTGCAAAAGCTTATACTTTAAATTTTTGGATGATAATTTGCAATCTTAGTTACTTTTTATAAATTTGATTATAGAATGCGTAGTACTTCGTTGGTGCGCAACTCTTTAATTTAAGTTTTTAAAGCTGTAAGAATTTCTCATTAGAGGTTACCTCAATGCTATCACTCACATAGAATCCTATCTTCTAATAGAGCATGATCGGAGTGATCTCCCAAAAGATCTAATCGCCTGGCATTATTTTATCTAGTGTTACTTGATACCTCCAATTCTTTCTTCTCGAAGTCTACTAAGATTCTTACTCAGTTCGTCGCTTCTGGGATACTTCTTGATAGCAGAGTTTAAGTCAATCTCAGTTGGATGATTGCTTCTCCTTATTTAAATTAAATTATAATAAAATTAAGTAAATAAAGTTAATTCTTTAAAAATATACCATTTTAAAGCATCAGAATCTCCTAAGTTCCTTTCATTTTTTAATGAATTTGGAATTAAAGATTTCTTAGGGTCATTAAGAGCCTAAGGTTATTAATTTTATTTCTTTGGAGTTTTGACAACAAATGGTTAGGCAAGAGAATTTATTGCTAAGACACCTAGTTTAAATCACATGATTAAACATTTTCTATCTGTATTTTATGCTCTCAGATTTAAACCTAAGAAATTCGCTTAAGATTTTTATATCGTATTTTTTCTATGCTTGAGAAAACAGTTTTACCTTAATTTTCCATTTTTTCATATATAATAAAGTAGAGTAAAAATAGAATAGCATATACGTAGTAAGGGAATGCGGCAAGAAAGATTTAATATGATATAAGAGTATAAGAAAGTGAAGAAGGAGGGATAGAAAGTGAGCAAATGCAGTAAGTGAACTGAAAGTATTTATTAAAGAATAGAAAAATAGTGAAACTAAAGTAAAAAATAAAGTTTAAAATAAAGCTAAAAATAATAAAGTAAAAAGAGTAAAATGTAATGCTAGAAAAATGGAAATATATACATCTAAGTAAAAGAGTGATTTTAGGAGTAGTCAATGATATAAAAACATATTAAAATAATATAAACAGAGAGAGATAGGAAAGAATGATGCTATAATTACTTAAATAATTAGCTCTCTTAATTACTAGTGAAATTAACCAATTAAGATACAATAGCTGTGGAGGTATATACTAAATACATATAATTTCCTAAGAAAATAAGAGTTTAAAAACTTTATTGCAAAGGATATAACATTATTTCTATAATTTTGCAACTAACAAATGTAAAAGAATGAAAAGCTAGTATTTATTCTGAATAATTTGGTGATATTAATTGAATTCCTGAAATTGCCTACATGAAGTATGTTAAATAAATACACAAGAAAGTGAAAGTATAAATAAACTTAGAACTAAATCATATTATTAAAATAATTTTTAAAGTCAATTTTATCCTATTGATCAGCCTTCTGCATATATGGCTAATATAAATGATTCGAACTTGCTTTAGATTCATATTAGTCAAATTATATAAAGTTGTAATTCTTTTAATATAGTTAAATTCTTATACCAATAAAGATGATTATTCAAGTCATATTATTTGTTATCGATACATTATTAGATTCTTGATTTTATAGCAATCAACATGCTTACAAATATGTAATATTTATAACTAAATCTACATACTCTTCCTTATCTATCTGTTCATAATGATAATATTACTCTTTCAGGTCTCGAATATCTGGTACTAAAAGTTGTTTCTAAATAAAATCTATGCAGTATTTCTTTATTTCCCTATTCTATCATATATGACTTTACTATTTTTATTAGACACAAATAAAAGTTTTAACTGATTACTTAATAATCTTAAAGTCTGGATACTCTCATAAATGATAAGCCTGCTAATGTACTTTACTTACTATATTTCTTTATATCCAAGAAAGTTTTCCGTTCTTAGTGAATTTTCTTCTCTTAGACCTAGATAAAGTAGATTGCTCATCTCCTTTAATTTATCTGAGATAGATATATTAAAAATGGAAAGCTGGTGTTAAATAGGAAGCGAATATGAGTGTAGATGTCTCAATAATACTAAATATGGTAAATAGCATGATTGAGTGTTATTCTGATAGCTTTGATGCTTATAAGCGTTTCTATGGTATTATAACACTCTAGCTTATAAGACTCACATAAAAAGATATAATCTAATTTAATTAAGCGGAACATAGATCTAGGGTATCAAGTATAAATAAGAGTTTAAGCATTAATAAGCTTTATTTCATTAAGGCTTTTCAATGTCTAGAAGCATTAATTACGAGTCATTTTATTTAAAAGCATTAAAAAGATGTAAGGAAATAGATGAGATGTATGTGAGGAAGAATACAATGGGATAAGTAGGAAACCTGAGAGGTAGGATTGCTCTTGAGTTTTTTGTAAGAAATGTTTGAGTTTTATATTAAAAGTATCAAGAAAGATAATATGTATCAAGCATAATAGCATAAACTGAGAAAGTGATTTAAAGATTGGACTAAGAAGTGAATAAAAAATGGGAAGATTAAGAAAACAAAGAAGTGTCATTTAGTAGCCTTCATTAAGAAGCTATAACATCATATTGTATCTAAACCAAAGTATTAATATGTAGTTAGTGCTAAATAATTTAGCACAAAGAGCATTAATGTTTATCAAAAGAGGAAGCAATTAATTGAACAAAGAATGAAAATAATGGAAGAATTATATGGTTGAAGAATGAACTTAATTAGTATTAAACAAATTTGATGAATATAATAGATATTTGAAGGAGACTTAAAAGCTTTACATCAATTAAATTATAAAGTTTTAGCAAAATGTTTAATAATTATTTTAGGGATGTATATAAATATTAACGAGTAAGTAAATAAGTTGAAATAGAAAGGAACGAAATAGAAGAGGGCTGAAATAAGTGCAAAAGTAAGAGAAAAATAGTAGAAAGTTATGAGTAAATGTAGGAAAGTACATTGGAGTAATGTATCAGAAAGAATATAGAAATCCAAAAATAGATAAAGGATATATAAAATACTCTTAATCGGTATTTGTAGGAATGATAAAGTTAGATATCATAAGAAAAATTGGAGGAAGCAATGAGATAATTAATAGTAGATAAGATGATAGATAAGTTTTATTATTTACTGAGAAAAGATTAATAAGTATTCTAATAAAAAGAATGGAATTAAGAGTAAGAGAAAGAATTAAATACGCGGATTAAGAGATAAAGTGAAGTGAATGAGGAATTCAGAAAAGAGAATTCGATATTAAAATAGGAGTTTGAAAAGCAGAAATAGAACTTGGAGAAATAAGTGAATTAAATTAAAGAAATGTGATAAGAAAATTAGACATAAAGTGAAATGCTGAAGTAATGCAATTAAGCAATCTGTTTATTGTAGTAAGAGAAGCGAGTGTTAGATTTAAATTTTACACAAATAAGTAAGAAAAGAGATATTTAAATTAAAAATCTATATGACTAAATGTTTAAAGTTCGAAAAGAGAGATACTAATTTGTTTAGAACGACTAAATTATGATAAAAGAGAGACACAAATTAGAAACAGATAAAAATTATTATTTGCAGGAGAAGTAGTAGCATTAGTACTAATAGAGATACATTAATTACAAGTACAAGATTTAAGTGAGAAATTAGAAAAATATTAAAATCAGGAGATCACGATAAGAGATTGAAGTGAGATAATCTAAAATCCAGTCTGAAAATACATTTTAATAAGGAGATAGAATAGGAAAGTTAATTAATTAAATGCTTAAAGCGTTTATTTTTTCATACTGATAAGATATAAAATTACTAAATAAATAGCAACAATAAGTCATGTCAATGCAGCTTTTTATCTAATATGAAGCCAATATAATTTAACAGTTCATCAACTATTAAATAAATGATGATCTTTTGATATTAGTGGGAGGTAAAAGTGAAAATACTTATCTCACTAAGATATTACAGATAAGGAATAATGATATTCAACAGTCAGCAGATTTGATATAGCCAAGATAAATATCATAAATTGGATATGATAATATCAATTTAATATATAATAGGTGGTGGTTATCCAACTTCACATTCTTAATAGCATTAATATTTAAATTACTATAATTCAAGTGAAGTGTATAACATAAATTCTAATAGGTCAAAAGAACTAGCATAATACATTCCTTTTATATAACAAAATGGAATTTATGTATCATGAGACAGATTATTTATAATAGGAGATACTATATAACGTTAGAATAACTGCAATGTATCCTACATTACAAATTAGATAGTAACATATGACATCATATAGAACAAATTATATAAAAGCGAAGCATTATTACAGTTATCAGCTCGTTCATTAGCAAGTGTGTATGTGAATGAGGTTGAATAAGTGTATATATGGGACAATTTTAATTTTATTTACTAAACATGTGCATATGACAATAAGACGATAGTTAAGGATAGTGAAAAATCTCCGTTTATAGAATCATCATGAACCTTTTGATATAATGGCATTTATTAAAATAATAGAATAATGAATTGGAGTAGTGATTATTTATCAGAAGCGAATGTGATATATGATTACGATATAAAGAGCTAACAAGAAAGAATATGGAGGAAGAACGAATTGAAACTAAACGAATAATGAGAATAAAGAAAAGAACAAAAGTAGCAATACATAGATTAATATATAATTTAAGTATTAAACATGATTATTTATGAATATTGAGCATAATAAAATAGTGTTTTAATAAGTAAATTAATATATATTATTACTTAAAACTCTAAATGTCTTAATGATAATAGATAAAATATTTAAAATAGGAAAAGTTATAGAGCATAACTTACTATTAAAATTCATTGTAGGGGAGAATAGGAAAATAAAAGTTAAGGAAGAGAGTCGAGTGATTCTAGTAACCAAGTGTTTCAAAATTAAGAAGAATTTAGAGATTTAAGAAGGAAAAGCTAGATAAAAGAACGAGAAAGTAAATAAAGGGAAACGAGAATGTAAGAAAGAAATACAGAAATAGAATAGAATTTATAGTAAAGCCAAATTTAAAGCTAAATAAAAATAAAGCAAAAAAGAGTAAGAAAAAAAGGGATTATATAAAGAGTTAAAAATATGCCATTGAAGATGAAGTAATGATGAAAAAAGTGATTGAAATTTATATAAAAACATAGAGAAAAAATGATGAGTGGAAATAAAAGATCTATTAAATAAAAAAAAGGTAATTAGAATGTTTTTGTTAAGTAAAAGAAAAATTGAAGGATAAAGAAATTTAATAGAATCTTCAATCTAAGAATCTCCAAATTATTTAAATTTAGAAAGTATAGAGAAATAAATGATCTGTTTATAAAGTATAAAATTAAGTTGAGATAATAAAATATAATATAAAAGTAATTTATAAAGTAGTGATATTAGCACTTCTACTATATAAGGTTAATTGAGTGCAATATCAAATTCTACTTAATATTAAAAAAAATTGATTAAAAAATTTCTAATTAATAGCTTTAAAAATATTTAAGGTAAGCATGATTTAATTAGATATAGATTTATGCAATTGTTTTAAGCAAACCTTTAATTTTTTGAATAGAAAAATTGGATTAATAATTTAATCTTCATCTTGAAAATAAAAGTTAAAAAGAATATATCTGCTTTTTGTAAAGTGATAACAATCTAAAAGATTACTATATAATTATGAAAATAAAATTGGAATTTTATAGTAATCCAACTTTAGAAATCATTTATAATATTTTTAATTATAATAGAGTTATAATAGTTCCTTAGTCCAAATCTCACAATATCAAATCAAGATCTTCATTTAAAGCAAAAGTCTCTTTATCTCCATTAAATATTTTTATTTTTCTATATTTTTCATTTATTTTCCTAAACTAATCTTCAAATTAGAAATTCTAAAAAGTTACCTTTAAAATCTTTAAACTTTTATAAATAGGATAAGGTTACTAATTTCCATCATTTATAGGAAATAATTCGCTTAAGATTTTATTTTAACGTAAATCTAAAACTTATAATCTTGTAGCTTTTTATAATATTTGAGAAATATCTTAATAATTTAAGTTTAAATCATTTAGTTATAAGCTATTTAATTGATTTATTTATGCTATTTCATCTATTCAGTTTTAATTTCCTTGTAATTTTAAGTTTCTTAGTTTTAAACTTTGTAAATAAGGATTATTTTACCTAATAATTTTAAAGATCTCTACATTGATCTGATTAAGTTAAGCAAGTTCTAGTGACTTTAATCTTTTGCACAGTTAGAAAATAGAAGCTAAAGTTGAATGTGTTATTTGATTTAAGTTACTTAAACTGATTGATTGATAGTTGTATCCATAATTAGCTATTTATCTTAGAGAAGAATTAGTAAGTTATACTAAACTTTTTAATTTAAGTGACTAGATGTTATTTGCATTTTATAAAAGAATCTACAAATTTTAATCACTAAAACTATCACAGTTTTATATACTAACTATATTAAGTTTCCTATAACTAACTGAGAAATACTACTAAAAGCACTCTTAACTAAAATTTCCTTCTAACTCTAAACTAAAAATTTCAGGATTTATTTCTCTATTTAAAATTTACTATGAAGAACCATTAATTTAAGAATCAAAAGCAGTTAAGTTAGGACATAAATGAGTGAACTGTTAGGTTTAAGTTTCATTAATATTAAGATATTTAATAAGTTTTCCTTTTTATTCTAAATAGTCTTTTATAAATACTTTTTAAATAAAATCACTTTTCATTTTTAGACCAACAACATTATTTAAGTGCATACAATACTTACTTAAAAATTGTCCACTAAGTCCTTAACCAGAATATTTACTTCTAATATCATTTAAATCTAATTATTCAAGATTAGTTACCAGTTCAATGAAATATAAATCATCATCCTTAAAGCATCCTTCCAGTGTTAAATTTCTTAAGTTCTAATAAGGTAAAAAAGTAGTAAGCATAAAGTTCTAATCATAACGTAAGAGAGAAAAGTCTGATAATAAATCTTTCTTTCCTTTTTAAAGGTTAGTTAATTATCTAAATAGAATACTATAATATAGCTTGAATTATAATTAGTCTATCAAATTTTGAGATAAGTTCTTCAAATCAATGACCAGCTTTATTATATCTTGATTCTATATTTATTTTATTATTCATTATAGTTTACTTTAGATATGTTCATTAGTTCCACTAAAATGTTTAACTTTTATAACTTAGAATTTATAATTATAAGAGTATAAGAAGTTATTAGTCATTTATAGAGTGCAAATATCCTTTAAGCTAAGAAAAGTAAAAATCTGATTAAGGATATTTTAACTTTATGATATAAGTAATTATTACTTTTATTCTTATTACTTTCTTAATAAATTTTAATTTTTAAGATTTAAATTCTTAATTCAATTTTGTTATTAGTTAAAAGCTTACTTTTTATTTTTATCTATTTTGAAATAACAAGAGTCAAAAAAAGCTCCATTGATAAAATAAAACTTCGATTATTTTCCTAAAATTTAATTTTTTTATCATAATCCTTCATATATCGATCCATCTTTTCATCTATATATACCTTATCCATGTTTTTTATCCTTCAATCAATTTCCTTCATAAATATCTCCACTTGCATAATACATTATTCCTTTACCTTCTCTTAAGTCTTCTACATATTATCCTTTATATTTACTTCCATCTCTTCATTTGAATATACCTTATCCATGCATTTTATCCTTCAATCAATTTCCTTCATAAATATCTCCACTTGCATAATAAATTATTCCTTTACCTTCTCTAAAACCTTCTACATATTATCCATCATACTTACGTCCATCTTTTCATCTATATATACCTTATCCATGCATTTTGAATTTCAATCAATCTCCTTCATAAATATCTCCATTTTAATATTACATTATTCCTTTACCTTCTCTTAAGTTTTTTAAATATTATCCTTCATATTTATTTCCATATTTTCATCTATATATACCTTATCCATGCATTTTATCTTTCAATCAATTTCCTTCATAAGTATCTCCACTTGCATAATACATTATTCCTTTACCTTCTCTTAAGTCTTCTAAATATTATCCTTTATATTTACTTCCATCTCTTCATTTGAATATACCTTATCCATGCATTTTATCTTTCAATCAATCTCCTTCATGAGTATCTCCATTTGGCCAAAACATTATTCCTTTACCTTCTCTTAAACCTTCAAATCATTATCCATCATACTTACGTCCATCTTTTCATCTATATATACCTTATCCATGCATTTTATCTTTCAATCAATTTCCTTCATAAGTATCTCCACTTGCATAATAAATTATTCCTTTACCTTCTCTTAAACCTTCTATAAATTATCCTTCATATTTATTTCCATATTTTCATCTATATATACCTTATCCATGCATTTTATCCTTCAATCAATTTCCTTCATAAGTATCTCCACTTGCATAATACATTATTCCTTTACCTTCTCTTAAGTCTTCTAAATATTATCCTTTATATTTACTTCCATCTCTTCATTTGAATATACCTTTTCCATGCATTTTATCTTTCAATCAATCTCCTTCATGAGTATCTCCATTTGTCCAAAACATTATTCCTTTACCTTCTCTTAAGTCTTCTACATATTATCCTTCATATTTATTTCCATCTTTTCCTCTATATAAACCATATCCATGCATTTTATCTTTCAATCAATTTCCTTCATAATTATCTCCATTTTAATACTACATTATTCCTTTACCTTCTCTTTAGTTTTCTAAATATTATCCTTCATATTTACTTCCATATTTTCATCTATATATACCTTATCCATGCATTTTATCTTTCAATCAATTTCCTTCATAAGTATCTCCACTTGCATAATACATTATTCCTTTACCTTCTCTTAAGTCTTCTAAATATTATCCTTTATATTTACTTCCATCTCTTCATTTGAATATACCTTATCCATGCATTTTATCTTTCAATCAATCTCCTTCATGAGTATCTCCATTTGGCCAAAACATTATTCCTTTACCTTCTCTTAAACCTTCAAATCATTATCCATCATACTTACGTCCATCTTTTCATCTATATATACCTTATCCATGCATTTTATCTTTCAATCAATTTCCTTCATAAATATCTCCACTTGCATAATAAATTATTCCTTTACCTTCTCTTAAACCTTCTATAAATTATCCTTCATATTTATTTCCATATTTTCATCTATATATACCTTATCCATGCATTTTATCCTTCAATCAATTTCCTTCATAAGTATCTCCACTTGCATAATACATTATTCCTTTACCTTCTCTTAAGTCTTCTAAATATTATCCTTTATATTTACTTCCATCTCTTCATTTGAATATACCTTTTCCATGCATTTTATCTTTCAATCAATCTCCTTCATGAGTATCTCCATTTGTCCAAAACATTATTCCTTTACCTTCTCTTAAGTCTTCTACATATTATCCATCATACTTACGTCCATCTTTTCATTTTAATATACCTTATCCATGCATTTTATCTTTCAATCAATTTCCTTCATAATTATCTCCATTTTAATACTACATTATTCCTTTACCTTCTCTTTAGTTTTCTAAATATTATCCTTCATATTTACTTCCATATTTTCATCTATATATACCTTATCCATGCATTTTATCCTTCAATCAATTTCCTTCATAAGTATCTCCATTTTAATATTACATTATTCCTTTACCTTCTCTTAAGTTTTCAAAATATTATCCTTCATATTTACTTCCATCTTTTCATTTGAATATACCTTTTCCATGCATTTTATCTTTCAATCAATCTCCTTCATGAGTATCTCCATTTGGCCAAAACATTATCCCTTTACCTTCTCTTAAGTCTTCTACATATTATCCTTTATATTTACTTCCATCTTTTCCTCTATATAAACCATATCCATGCATTTTATCTTTCAATCAATTTCCTTCATAATTATCTCCATTTTAATACTACATTATTCCTTTACCTTCTCTTAAACCTTCTATAAATTATCCTTCATATTTACTTCCATCTTTTCATTTGAATATATCTTATCCATGCATTTTTGCATTGAGTAATTCCCCTTGATAATTTTTAATCTAGTTTCCCATTTTTTATAATTTAAGTAGTTATTATTTAATTAAAGCAAGTTTAATCAGTTTTGATTATATTATTTATTTTTAAAGCAGCATTTATAGTTTACTTATTTATTAAATTATTACATTATAAATGTCAATCTAGTATTAAAAGCAACTTCACATAGATTAGTTTTGGCTATTATTTTCTATGACATTGTTTTAAGCTATTTAGAAACAAATTAAATACGATTAGGCTTCAAAGTCCGTGGACGCTTATTTGTCACGAAAGCGTGGGTTGATGATGTTTAATTATTTGATAAGTAAGATAACATAAACTTATTAATAAAAGCAGCATACCTAGTATTTGGTTGAGTAAAATTAAATAGCAATGCTGGAAAATGCTAGTATATTTGTTTTAATTTTTAACATAAAATTAAACAATTAAGAAGTAAAAACATTAAGTAGGGTCACTTATTTAGGACATTCTTTTTATGAATAAGACTATTATCAAACTCACGGCATGGAAGTTTCAAAAATATATAGGAAATGCGTGAATGGAGCAATAACATAATTGTCTAAATATAAAAATATTACTCCATTAAATTATAATACATTTTCAAAGCATTTTTACTTCGAAAGCAGAATATGGCTCTGAAGTAATTCCGTGAGCAATTCTTAATGACTTAAAAAAAATAAAAAATGATAAACATAAAAGCCAGAGAAAAGCAGCAAAATAAGCCAAATAAAGTGCAAATTTTTCGTTCAATGAATCATGCTTTATAGATCTGAATTGATTGCCTTTTGAATACTATATAGTATTTAAATACTATAAAAAATAAAGTTAAACAGAAATTTTACCTAGAGACAGTTGGCAGAATGAGTAATATGCCAACTGCAAGCCTTTATTTAGGAGACAAAGATTCTAGAACATAATAATTTCCATTTATCATATACTACTTTAAATAAAAAAATGATTAGAGAAATAATTTAAATTAATAAGTTTAGAACAATTTCTTACAATTTACAATACAACTTACAATAAAGTTATTATAAAATTATGCACTCTCAAATATGTATTTGCGGGAACATAGATTCTTATACTTATTTATAGTAATGTGAAGCTCTGCAAGAGATTATTCAAAAATTAAAAAACTAAGTCATAATTAAACTCTTATCTTATAATCAAAGCTATCTCAATCATATTTCAAAGCAACAGCTCTAGCAAGTTAACTTAAAAATTAAGAAATGTAATAAAAAATTAATTTAAAAGTGAATTGATATTCTAGAATAAAATGGTGAAATTTTAAAGGAAATACAACTCTATTTAGATGAAATCTTATTACAGAGAATGTACCCTAACATTCCATTTTAGTAAGTAACAAGTAACCAATCAAAGCAACTCAAAAGTAACCTTAATAAGTTAAAATTACAAGATAGCGTAGCAAGGAAAGAGGATTGAGAAAAAATTAGTAAAGGCTCAATTTAAAAAATACTACTTAATCAAACCTTGTGAAACAATCGTCAATTTCTCTTTTAGTAGGAACAAAATTAGATAAATAAAGGAAAAGTTATAAAAGTAGGAGAATGTGAAATTACTCTTTTAAAATAAAGATAACAACAATAACTCAGTAAAGATAAATAGAAATTTTATAAATATCTACATCACATTTCTCAAGAAATGAAAAAGACAAAATTTGAAAAATCAACTAAAGAAATTTAAATAATTAAAAAAGCTTAAAAGAACTTTAAAGAAGAGAAAGTCCATAATATTTAAGTGTTTATTTAGTTAATTAAACTTTGATAAAGTTTTACTCATTATTTATTAATTAATTTCAACTTAAAGAGTTTTCGACTGCAACTTCTTGCAGTTTAACGACCCCAACACTCCCTTCATGGGATAACGGGGATATCCTGTTGCTTTCGAAAAGCAGCTGGCAGGGAGCTCCATCGCTATGGGCAGCCAGGCTTCAAGCCCCTACCAAGAGTGGATAATCAAGAGGAAGGCGTTCCCTTGCAAAGGTTGACTTTGACCAGGAACTTTCTCAGCGACAGGAAGGGAACTTGTTCTTAGCCATAAAACCAGAAAGTATGATTCAGAAGGTCAATCTCAGCTCCCACCATCTTTTTAATTATTACTACTCATTATTTATTACATTAACAGTCAAAGTTCTAAAACTTCTACTCATAACATTATTTTGGATTTATTCTAAAGGTCTTCTTCATGTGATAGTTTTGCTTCCAACAAGTTTTCTTATTTTTTTTCTTTTTTATACCTTTTAAAATAGACTAATCAAACATTGCAAACTTGAAAAATATCTCCTTAAATTTTCTTTGTATATAGTGAATCTAATTTGCAACTCAATTCATTAGAGATAAACCATGAAGTTAAAGAATAATACCTTTATTACAGTTAAATATTTGATTGACTATTTTTGACCAAGTTTATTAATCTAACTCACTTATCTATATTAAACTTATCGATTTAAATATCTGTAGTTTTTAGTTGGCTTGATTCTTCTACTGATATATTAGTTTAGTAGATTTCTAGTTAAAGCTCTTATAATATCTGTAAGTTAAGTAAATGAATGCTAAAAAGATTCTTCTTTAAGTATTTTCTTTCTATATAGTTTTAAAATCTATTAATTTAAAGTCTTAAACTATTAATTCATATTCCTTGTCTTTCAGTCTGTAGCACTCAGCTTACTTTATAACTTATTTAAAGTAGATTAGTTGTATTATTGTAAGAACCTTAAAAATATAGATCTAATTAAGATTAGTTTAATACTATATTTTAAAAAACTGGGTAAAGATTACTAGTAAAGTGATAAAAGTTAAGATATTTACTTATTCAAAATTGGATAGATTTTCAAAGCTAAATTTATTAGCAAAGAAATTAGGAAATAGACTTGAAGAACTAAATATACTAAAGATAAGAGTTGTAATAAAAAGCTTTAAATAATCCAAGAGTTTTAGATGCTAATTATAGAGTAAATAGATAAGATATAATTAAAGACTCTAAGTTAAACAGACATTCAATGTATAATGAACTCAGAAAATTATAAGACTAACTTATAAAGTATTTATATAAGGGAGAATAGTTTCTCATCATTAATGAAATAATAAATAAGCAAAAGTTTAAATCTCTAATAGCAGCTGATAATGTCTAAGCTTATTAAGATATTAAATAATTTAATAAAATATAAACTAAAAAAGCTATTTAAAGCAATATAAATAATAAGTCACTAAATAGATAAAGTAATTAATAAAAGCTAATTATTAAATTAATTTAACTAAACATGTATTTAGCTATCAACTATATTTGTATTATGCAAGTCCTTGTAAACATAAAGGTTATTTTCTATACAAAATAGAAAATTATTCTGAAACTATTGAGTCTATTTAACGTAATTCCAAATATGCAGATGCTTTTTATAATAAAAATTTGTTCTTCTAGATTTATATTAAGAAGCATTTGAATGTTTCCAAACAGCAAATTAAATTAATCCAGAACTAGAGATTCCCTAAATAAATTAATAATTGAAATATATACATTTTTTTGTATTTCGCAATGATAATTAAATTTTATCTAGCTTTACTTTAAAAAATTTCTGATAAGGTTGCTGACCTGAAATATAATTATCTCCTGTGCATTTATTAATTACTATTATACAAAGTTAAATGGACATTTTTATCATTCATCATTCTTTTTTCCTACTTAATCTAATTATTTAATAGATGGAGTATAGTCTTAACAACTTTCACTACCAAAATTAAATTATTCATTTTAGTTAGTGTTTGTATGTGACTTTACTTTTGCTGCTATTAAATGCTTTTTACTCTCTCACCGAATTCTTTTTAAAATAAGGCAGTAGATATAGATATACTATGCTAATAGGAAGTTAATGGAGTCTATAATGATCGCAAGTACAGTTAAAGTAAAAAGTAATTTTAGTTAAATGTTTTTGAATTAATGTGACTAAATGAGTTTTAATAATACATTAGCTATGATTAAAGAAAGATTAGAGATATGTGAATGGTAGATTGTATAATTAGCTTAGTTTATTCTTATTATGCATAAAATAATATAAATGCTTACTGTTTACTATTGAGTTTAGTACATATAGTTACCAAAAAGTTTAGTTTTTAGAACTAGGATCATTAATAATGAAATTGAATATATTATTATAGAAAAGAAGTAGATAATGTGCTATAAAGCATAAGAAATGTTGATTAGAGCAATAAGATATAGAATAATAGTAGTCTAATGTATTAAAGAAAATTAAATAATAATCTATTAGATTAGCTTTAAATAGTTATATTACTAATACTTATATTACCTCTTATTTATTACAAAGGTATATATTAGCTTAAGATTACTCTTTTATTAATTCAGAAAATAGCCATATAAGATGTTTAAAATGGGCCTTAAAGCTTATAGTTTTATAAATTTCAAATAACAGAATTAAATTATTAATAGCTCAGCAAAGTAAAAAGGATAAAATACGAATGCTTTAATTCTAAATAAAAGAGATAAAGTTAATTAAAAACAGCTCTTTAACTTCCAAAGTCTTCAGGATCAATTTAAGTTTAAATACATTATGCTCCTATAAATCCATCTCTTTACCTTTTTAAAGGTCCTTATATCTTATCTTCAAAAATCTAAGCTAAAGCTCAATCCATAATCTAAATTAATGCAGCTTCTTAATTAGATAACATGTTTATCAAACTTGCTAAGCAGTATAATAATAAATAAATAATTAATTAATTAAAGTAGGTCTGCCATTAATAGACTGTCCACGGATTAATGTTTTAATAAAATAGTCTTGATCTTCTTTTCTCCTTGTTTTAATTCAAAATGTGAAACCTTCTTCCCTTTATTCTTGTGTTACTGTCTTATGCCGGAGTTGAAATTCTTAAAGAATTCTCTCTCTAGTACAAATGTCAGTCTTTAGTATCTTCTATAGTTAAAAATCTTAGTTAATTTTTGCCTCAGCTATGCCTTGCTTTCTACCAATCTCCTATCCAAGTTTATGGTATAGTGAATAGGGGAGCTTCTGAGGCGCGAACACAGAATAAGATTCTGTTGTTCTGATATTGAATCTCAAGCTAGAGACTAGCTAAGACTCACCGTCCATATTTGAAATAATTATAAGCAGTATAATATTGGAACTATAATAATTGGTAGATCTTCTAAGATCATAGAATCAGCATGAGTTCTTTAGTAAATGGATTTATTAAAATAATAAATATTGATTAAGAATAGTGATTATGAATTATAAGCAAATGCTATTTATTATTATTAAATAAAAAGTAAACTAGAAAGCATATGAAGGAAGATTTAATTTAAGCTAAGATAAAAAATAGATTAGGAAAAGAGCACAAATAATAATACATAAATTTATATATATTTAATTATAAAATTAATATAAAAACAAGGATGAGCATATTATAATTAATGTTGTAGTAAGCAAGTATATATATTTAAAATTAATTTTTTAAATAATTAGGTAAAAGACTCCTTTCTTAAATTATGTGTTTAATAGCATTTTTATAAAAATAGATTTACATCTAAAGATCTATTAAAGAGTCAACTTTATAGTTATTAATTAATTTATTATTTTCTTAAATGTTATATTTATTTAGATTATATTTGGAATAATAAAATCTTTTTTCTATTTTTATTATCTTTAACTTTTTAGAATTTTTAAGCATTTTAAATATAATGTGAGTTTATATAAATACAATCTTAAATTTTCTCACTATAATGCAAGAATTATCTAAATAAAGCTAGTTATGATATTCTTTAATTTATTATTTAGTTACTTAGGCTTTTAGTGAGAATAAAAAGTAAAATACTTAGATTTTTAAAAAAGAATGTTAAATATTAATAAACTTAGCTCATTCTTGTTTATTATTAACTTTAAATTATTAAGCATCTTTTAGACGAAAACAAATGCTTTTTAAAAATATGAAAGATATAATATAAATTAAGAATGGTAGAATAACCTCTAAAATAAAAATAAATGTTAAAATCATTTAATATCTTAACCATCTAGGCTATCAACTTTTAGTTAAAAATAAGTTAGTCAAACCAAGTATAAAAGATAGAAGATCAATATTTTTATTTATCATACAACATTAGTTTAAGGTAAGCAATCTGAAATATTCTAGTAAAAAAGACTAAAATATCTGAAGCATATCTTAATGATATCGAAAATGTAAGAATTATATAAATAATATAGTAGCATAAAAATAAGCTAAACATTTCGCTTTTTCAATCAAAAAGTGAGTAATATATCATGTAGAAATGATGTTCAATCAATAAAAAGTATATGATATATAAGAAATAAATAATTGATTTATTATATATTAATTTAACAAATTTTTATAAACCAGATAAACTTAAGTTCAAAAAAGAAGAAATTATATACATCTAACTCAAGCAAAAGAAATTATTTTTATAATATTCTAATATATTTCTTAATAAAGAGAACTGCATGACTTGGTTAGTTTAAAATAATTATTAGCTCATATCTTTATATCTTCTATAGTTTTTCTTATTAATATCTTAATTAAAGAGAATGTTTTACATTATATATAATTGAGCAAAAAAATGATACATGATATTTAAAAAAAACTGACTAGATAATAAAGAAAGTTAATCTACAATAATCATAAGCTAGTTAAAATTTTTAAATGAAGATACTCTTAAAAAGATTTTTGAAATTATTTTATCATAAGCATTTAGTGTCCAAATTTATCTAAAATTTTATAAATTATAAGCTCTAATTTCATTACTATCTTTATATTTCTTAATCTGAAATCTACCAAAATTAAAAAAATAAATAAATAAAAACTAAGAAAATAGTTATTTATTTTAAAGAGTAAATTTCATAATTAAGAGATATTTTGTATAACCAAAGATAAAAAATAAAATAATCTTATAAAGGTATTAAATTCCATTAAAATTTTTAAAATAATTAAGAATCTAGAACTAAGTTAAGACTAACATATTTAAGTGTCTAGAAAACTTGCAAAATAATTATAAATTTTATTTTATTAAATTTAAAAGGAAATAGTTTGGATTGCATAGATTAAGCTTATAATTAGATTAGTTGCGTAAAGATCGAGTTGAGAGGAAAAAATTGTTTCTGCTTTTATCTTTAATAATTTTAATTAATTTTTTCAATCAAAAGAAGTAGCTATAAATTTTAAGCTGATTTGCTAACAATCCTGTATAGTTTAATTGTAAATTTTATAAGACAACATAAGCAAAAACAGAATACTTGAGAAGATATGAGCCTTTTAAAAATTAGCTTGCTGTAATACGAAAATCTAAACATTGTATAATTAAGAAAGAATGTGATAAAAAGATAATTCTTTTAAAGAAATAATAATTGAATTTCACAAGGCAAGATTTACAAAACATAGGAAAAAAAAACTAATCGAAATTTTTTTTCATTAGTAAGAGAGGCGAGACGAATGTAATAATTCAAAATATATCAGAATAAAATTACCTTCTACTTTTATTTACTAAAATTTAATAATTAATTTAATTAAATACAAGCATCAATAATCATTGTTTTCATTTAATTTGTTTTGGTGTAATAAATTACTAATAAAAAGAACTGAAAGAACTTTTATTTAATAATTCCTCTTTAAGTTTTTGATAGAAAGAATATTATTTCTTTTTATGAATTTTTCTTTATTTTATATTTAATTTATTTTAAATACAAACCTTAGATTTTTATTTCAGATTCTTTACAATAGTAGAGAATCTGAATAATACTATTTCTAATCAATATAAAATTCATTCCTAAAATTAAGTTTTAAATTTTTTCTATCTTTTTCGTCACTATTTTCTGAATTAAAAATGTAAAATATTCGTAAAAGTTAAGAGAAAGCTCCAAAAATAGTAGAGTTTTATCATTAATGTGTAAATGAATATATTATATCCTAATTTAAATTAACTATGATTACAGGATACTTTTAGGATAAATGAGTATTTGATGATAGAACTCAAAAATCGCTTCTTTAAATCGTAAAATAATTGAAGGTGATATCTTATAAAGTTTTCTTTAATTAAAATATAACTAAATCTAAATTTTAAACTAAAACAGTTTTTGACATCTATAACTACAAGAATTACTTCCTTTAATTATAGATATTAGTAAATGTTTTTAATGTTTTTTAGTTATAATCTTTATCTCATCAATTTTTAATTACTCTTGTTATAATCTCATCTTGTATTTTTTCCCTTTTGCTTTTTCCATTTCTAATAATTTTAACTTTCTTGACATAAATTTCTTGTGAAATATTTTTATTTATAAATCTAAATATACCAAATAAGACTTAGGAAAGGAGTTTATAAGTCCTTAATCATATAATACAAGGTGTCTTAATTCATAATTTCCGATCTTTTCCGATAGTCAATTTCTTATATTAGAATAGTATAAGCATTTAAAGATATGCTCGAAAGTCTTATACTCTCCACACATACAGTAGAATTTATCAATAGAATAGTGACAATCTTAAAGATTTTTTCGAAAATTATAGGATTATATTTAATTTTATATATAATGATAATTTCTCGTCTATACTATTTGTTGAATTTCGTATAAGTAATTTGTGAAAATTGTTAAAGATTACCAAATTATTCAGTATATACTTTAGCTATCTTCATTCTCATAAATTTTTTAGTAGCTACTTTATAGAAATATTGTTGTATTTTGTCTCTTATATGCTTAGTAAAAGTTTTAAGATTTTTTTAATTCTATTAATTCTGCAGATCAATATTATAAAGGTCTGATAATTGCTAAACTTAATCGTAGTATTGAAATCCTTTTTTCCAGATATTAAGGAAAAGAGAGCCTATAGTTGATCTTGGAAAATAAATTTTATAGTAGAATCTGAAGAATTTTATAGCCATAATGTGCTTAAAAGGTAATCAATTCAGGTCTATATAACATGATTTATTAAATGTTGAAGTTGGTACTTAAAAGCTTTTCTTGAAATCATTCTCATGCTTGATACATTTTTTTAAAACTCCAATTATTCCTTTTTGAATACATTATGGAACTAGTTCTCCTCCATATTCTGCTTTAGGTAGTGTAAAAAGTCTTCATAAAGTTTTAAAATTTCAAGGAGTCACATTCTTATATCTTATTAGTTAAAAAACAGCTTTCTTCATTACAGCTATATATTTGAATATAACTTCTTTGAAATGGGGATAAAAATCTTTTTCTGATGTAGAATTATACCTAAATATGTTTCTTGTTCTTTTTAAATAATTGCTTAATTTTCTAATCATAAATTTAAGTTTTATTATTTCTAATGCTTTTTTAAAATATAGATGCATTCAGATTTGCTAACATAGATCTTTAAGTGAGTTTATGAAAAAATCTTACTTGTTTCATTTATAAACTCCTATACCTACTTTGAAGATTTGGAAAGAAGAATCATATCATCTGCTCATCCTCTAGAAGCGAAGCTAATACTCGTATCCTGGCGTTTGAATCTCAAATAGGTACTTTTACTTTCCAAATATCTAATTACTATGTCATAATACAGCAATGCTAAAACTGATCCATATGAACTTCCTTATATAACTCCATTGTTGTATTATAATGTTCTGGTGTTCTTTCCATCTATGATAAATGAAGAATATAGATTTTTGTAAAACAATTCTAAGGCTATTATTATTGAATACTTACAAAAAACTGAATATATTTGTTTTGCTTTAGAAGATAAATTAATAGTATTTGTATGTAGAAATAATGTAAAAAAATCAAAATTAAAATACTATTTTTTTAAGAATTTTCAATTTATAAATTAAGTTTCTTAAAGTTCATAGTTAAGTAAATTAATGTAATTTCTTAACACTTAAAGCAACATTTATAAAATGACTAAATAGTCTGGTTTAATTAAACATTTATAGGAATCAAATAATAAAAAGATCTGTTAAACATAATTGAGACTAGAAAAGTATTTGCATAGTGTCAAAAGATACTTATAATGCTAATAAAAAGATTTCTATTAATTAATGCTTTGGAGTTCATTAATTTAATATTTATCTTAATTAAATAAAAGAAACTTCCCTATTTCACTTACATTAAAGAAAAATAATAGAAAATAACTAAAACTACTTTAAAAATCTTCAATCAAGTTTTATTTCCTTCTACACAAAATCAGAAACTATTTCATTAAGAACTAGATGTTTAACATCAAAATTAAAGAGCAATTAGGATTTTTGCCAAAAACAGTCTAAGTTAAAATAAAGAGAAAGTTTCTAGATATACCAGAATTTAAAACTTTAACACTTAAACTATTTATTGAAGCTATTGAAAGTTCTGTTAACTTTTTTATCTATTAATTCATTTTAAGAAATGTCAATGGTATAAAATCTCAAACTATTAGAATCTTAAAAAAGGTAATTAAAAACTAATTTAGGTTAAAAATAATAAAATTAATAAGCTTATTTAACTTACCTAAGGGTAAACCACTAATAATACATTTTAGTATTTAAATATAAACTAATAAGGAAATTAGGTAATATTTTCTTTAATTATTATCAATAATATCTTTATTTACTGTTATTACATTATATACAATAAAGTGGATGTAGGAATAAAAGGTGAACTTCAATAATATGGAGGATGATATTTGCTAACAATTCTTCACTCTTTTCTAAATAATATGTTAAGATTTGGAAGAATATTTTATAATTAAATACATAGGTGATAGTTTAATATTTAAAAAAGGAAATAAAGATGATTGTAAAAACTGAAGATCTATTTCTCTTATTAATACTATTCTTAAACTAAATGATAAAGCTTTAACAAAAAGACTATAAAATCTGATTTATTAGAGAAACTTGATTCACCCTTCATAAATGGAATCTATGAAAAACAGATAAAAAACCTTATAGATTTGAATAATATAGCAAATAATTGATAATGATCGGAAACGTGATAAAGGTAAGACTAAATTGAATAGCAACACTGATAGATGTTGAAAAAATGTTTGATTCAATAGAAAGAAGAATTTTGTTTGATTAACTTAAGAGAGTTAAACTACCACTTGGAATAGTTCTACCTAAGAATATTTATTAATAATATTAATATTTAATATATTTCTAGCCATCATTTTTACTTTTATCCATATTTAGTTATCTTTATTACCTACTAACTTAAAAGCTTTCAAAGGACTGGAAAGGAGTTTCCAGCTAAACGACCAAGATCATTCTCTTGATTTTCATAATGCGTGTATCCTTTTGCTTAATACAATAAGCTTTAGCCAGGGAGTTTCAAAGCAATATACGACAGGCTCAAGTCGCTAGCAAGAATGGATAACTAATTTTGTTTCCTTGCTGAAATTGACTCTAACCAGATATATTCTCAGCGACAGGATAGAAACTTGACCTTGACTATAAATCTAGAAGGTTTTATCAAACAATTAACCTCAACTCCTGTCATATTTTTAATTATAATTTTTATGCTAAAAGATATTCTTTTGTAGATCTAATTTTTATATTAAAGATTAATTATTCGTAAATAAGCAGGGAATTAATATATTTCTTTAATTTGCTTATTTTACAAAAATTATCATTTTTATCTTAATTTTCATAGATAAGCTAATTTTATAAAAACTAGTAAAAAGGAAATTTAACAATTAAAAAGAATTAAAAATATTAGAATTTAGAAAATTATTTATATTATTATAAATGAGGAAAGGAACTTGCGATACGCTCAGAAAAGACTAATAGATAGCTTAAATATCTAAAGATAAATGAAAGAGTTAGAAAAATAAAAGATAGAGAATAGAATCTACTGTTTAAAAAGACCTAATGAAGGAGATTAACTCTAATTATTCAGATCAGAATATAATGAATCTATTGGAAGAAGAATTAGAATAAATGGAAGAAAATGAGCAGATTCTGGTCAGATAAGATAATTTCCAAGAATACTCTTATTTTTGATTTTCTCTTAATTTGTGGTCAACCTATTAATGGTGAAACCTCTTAAATTAATTAATTCATTCATGGCTAATTTTTTTAAATATAATAAACAATTTTATTATTTTTATATGTTTATATAATAAATAAATTTTTTCAAAGTTATTCAGTTCTAAAAATCTTTGGTAGTATAAACTCTGAGCAAAAATAAAAATAAAATTTATCATTTTTATATGTTTCATTTCTATTCATAATTTAATATTTTTTCTTAATATTAACTCATTTACTTTTTATTTTATAAAGTCTCATGAACATTACTCTTACAAAAAATCATAAAATTCTAATTTCAATTTTTTAAATAAAAATTTGTTCAAAATATTTTTTTCAATTTTTTCTTAACTAAAAAAAGATTAGAATTAAAAAAATGTAATCTTTTTTTTAATTTCCTCTAATTTTTTAAAATTTCTATTTCTAAATGTTTCCTTTTTAAAATAATTTTTTTAATTTTTAATTTTTAATTTTTTTTAATTTATTTAATTTCAATTTTTTTTATTCATTCGAAAACAAAATAATTTAATCAGTCCTCAAACTCTCCTCTAATCTAAAACACTAAGCAAAAATAAAATGCTTAAAATGTTTAAAGCTGTATTATGGATATATTAAACTTATTCTGTTTAATTAATTACTATTAATATAGTTATTATTTATTTAATATCTAAATATTTAACTAAAATTTATTAGTTATTATTTATTTAACTATTATTTATTTAGATTCTGAAAATATTATAACATTTTTAAACTAAAATAAAGAAAATCTATAAATATTCACATATTATTTAAAATAATTTTATATTAGAAATTTGTTCCTTTATCTCTCTTTAAGTAAAATAGTAATTATGAATTAATATATTTCAAATTTTCTCTTAAAGTTGAATAAATAATACTAAATTTTTTTTTGCAATATTTAATGTAAAAATTTTTAATTCAAACTAAAGAATCTCTACTTCTTTCCCAAAAACTATTTTTGTTTAAATTTTTTAGAAAAAGACAAATTTTTTAAGATTTACAATTTTTAAAACTCTTAAAACTTTTTAAATTAAGTTCAGAATTACTATTCTTAAACCAAGCAAAGCTTTTATAAAATTAAATTTAATATTAATCCTTTTATAATTTTTAATATTTCTTTACTTTATAAAAATTTTAATTTATTTAATTATATAAAATTAAAAGCATTAATTTGTCATAAAATTTAATTAGATATTATTAAGACCCATAATTAGCTAATTTTTTTTATTAATGAGTTTAATTGTTCTTCTTTCTTATACTCTCTCTCATCAGTTGCTTAAATACCTCTTCTTGTCCTCCACACTCATCCAAATATTATTTGTATCACAATTCTTAAACCTCAAACCATAAATGAATATATTTAATTTCAATCTGCCTAGTTTATTATTTAGATATATTATTAATAATATTTACCCATTTTTATTACTAGTCATTTAAACGATAGTTTTGACTTAATATTCTCTATATTTTCTATCTTGTTATAAAATATTAAATACTTGAAAATGTAAACCATAGATGATCATTAACTGATACTAACCATTTATTGCTCCTTGAAATATTCAAACTACCTACGCAATAAGTATAATTTATAAGAGTGCATACACATAATTAGTTGCAGTATTTCATATCTTAACGGTCTTGTCACTTGAATCCGATATAATATGCTTATTATTTCATGTTATTTCGACTACTAATATAGCACCTGAATGGCCAGATAAAGTTTGAATAAATTGACTATTAGAGAAGTTCTATATCTTAATGTTTTGTCATGACTTCCCTATACAATACATTTATGGTCACTCGATATCGCTACAGATCTTACATATCTTTTATGTCCATACAAAGTACTCTTAAACTAACCAGTTGTAAATCCCAAATCTTGTTTGTTTTATCATCATTTTCGTATACAATTCATTTCTAGCCACTTGAAATAGCTACAGATCATACATAACTTGTATGTCCCTTCAAATTAGTCTTTAACTAAGTAATTGTAAAGTAACGTATCTTTATCGTATTATCAGGAGATGCAGAATCTGATATGATTCATTTCTGGTTATTTGATATCGCTACAGAGTTTACAGATGACGAGTGGCCTTGAAACAATATGGATGTTCAGTTATGACTGAGGTGGGGTTGGAATTATTAAAGTTTCAGTTTTGAACTTTGTGTTTCTTAAGTTACAAAATTGCAATTTATTGTTAGTAAAATTGATATTGGTGAAAATATTCTGTCGGATAATTCTGCACTAGTTAGATTTAAATTATTTAGATTAACTTAGTTGAATTTGAAGTTCTTGAAATTTAAGAGAGTAATTGCATAAGCTTAAGCTTACTATAAGTCTTAAGATTATCTTGATAATTCTATCATTTGTACTAAATTTTACTAGAGTACTTAGTTTTTATTTCATTCAACTACAACTACGACAAGATATCATTATTTGTTTTAAAACTGGACTTATTCAAAGAATTCTTAATCAAGATTTATAAGTTTATATTCTCTTACTTAAATTGATTCAAGAATTAACGGAACTGATCAAAATCATGCTATTAAAATTTAATATTTTATAATTTGAGATATTTGTTTACTCTTATTTTATACTAATATTTTACTTATAGCTAAAATTAATAATATTTTATTAAGTCCCTTAAAATTTAACTTTTTTGGCTCTTTTGCTTTATTATCATTCTGCTAATTTAAATTTTATTCGGCTGAAAATAATTATCAATTAACTAGTGAAAATATTACTCCGTTAATAATTAACTCTAAGGCTACTTCTTTAAGTATGTAAACAATTCAAGAATTAAATATTGCTTCAGTATCTTAAAACTATTCAGATCCTATAACTTAATTTATTTTCCTATAGCTCTTGATTTTAGTATTAATGAAATAAATTTTATTATTCGTGTTAATTCTATGATCTTATCTACTATGAATATGAATTTTGTCAAAATGCTAATTTTTATATCTTTTTCTTTATTTTATCTAGCTGGTTTATATAATTACCTTAATGATGAATATTACTTTTTAAATTTTCTTTAAAAATTCTAAAATTGAAAGTAAACCAAATTTAATAGAGATCTAAAAAGCTTATGACTTTCATTTATTTCTTAAAATATTTTTATTTCAATCATCTTATTTTATTGTTTTATGAGTCATTATAATATTTTTGGTGCTTTCATGTTTTGATCTGATTATGCTGTATTTTATAATTCTTCAAGTCTTATATTAAATACTTCGATATGATTCGTACAACCAATCTTTTTTGTAAGTTGATAAACTCTTTTAAGACATTATAAACAAGAAATTCATTCGCATAGAAGTTATTTTACTAGACACTTTTCTCAATCGAAATATTTCGGAAAATTTGGATACTGATAAACATCCATTTAAAAATAAAAAATGTTTAGTAAAAGAGATTAATTATTTTGGAAAAAAATAGAAAATTAAAATATAAAAATAAAGAAAGAAAAAAATTAATTTTATTGTAATTAAGTTACAAAATTTAAATCTTTAGGAAATTAATTAATTTACTAATATAAACATTATTATGATAAATCTAGTTTAAATAACGTGTATCATTCCTTCCAATGTGATTTAATTAAACTCTAATATTAAGAAGTACCTCACATAAGAAGAAACAAACAAAAATCAGAGCACAAACCATGATGGACAAGATTGGAGAGGAATAAAATAGCATTAATGTTGAAAAATGTAGGATATTAGAGTTTCTTAGGATAGCCCTCTGATCTTGGCCTTGTATAAGAAGATATTTTCAAAGAAATAATATCACTAGATAGATTTTCAATGAAAAATTTATTAAAACTTTAAAAATTTGATTAAATGAAATGAGTGCTCAATAATCGAAGTTTTTTAATCAAAAATAAAAAAACTTATAAAAATATAAATATTAAATAAATAATCAAAAATAATTAAAAGTTTAAATAAAAAATAAAATATTTATTTAAAAAATTATATTTTCCTGAGTAGCGAGCTGGTCAGATTCCCTAGTTTAAATTAGTTCATTTGTAGTTTTATATTCATTCTATATTGGGTTCCTTCTTTCATATTTTCCCATTTTAAATTGGATAAAAGATAATAATATATATTTAAATCTTCTTAAAGTTTGAAACATAAAAAATTAATACAAGTTAAATTTTATACGAAATTAAAGAATATTAAGATCAAATATTTCAAAAATAAACAAAAAAATTTTTTTCCAAACTTTTTCTCTTTTATCTTTTTTTTTAATATATTTATATTTTTATTGTGATTTTCTTTTTTAATTCACTTTCTTTTTACTAGATAAAATTTTTGACGTTAAATTTTTTTGTTTTAAAACCTTTTTTTCTTTTTTATATTTATTTTATTCATTGAAAAATATTATTTTAATTCTTTATCATTTTTTAAATATTTTTATTTTAAAATATTAAAAAATTTGCATGAATTAATAATTGAATAATATCTTTTTTACTATAATTTATAGTGTTTTTTTATGAATTAAAGGAATTTTAAATTTTTTTAACAAATGTATTGTTTAATTTCAGATTATTTTCATTTGCTTTGCTTTATCAATTTAAACATTTTTTTTAATTTTAAGATCAAACATTGTGATTTTTTTCTTTCTCGTATTTCCTTTTAATATATTTTTTTAATATTTTTATTTTTTAAAATCGTTCTAAATTAAAAACTTGATATATATATTTTTTTGTCGCTTATTTATATCTTTTTTTACTTGTTAAATTTTAATAATTTTTTGGTAAAATAATTTTTTGATATTCGAGCTTTTTCATAATAATCTTATTTTAATAATACTCTACTATTATTTGTTGTTAAATATTATTTTTTAAGTGACTTAAGGTTAAGTAAATAATTGTTGTTTAGCTAGTCCTTTTATATGCTTTAAATTTACGAAAATGTTTATATATTTTTAATTCTAAATATGTTTTTAATGAAAATAATAACAAAAATTAATTATAGTTGCGCTACGCTTATTAGATTAATCATTTTAAATAAATTCGTATATGTTCTTATAAAATTTCTGCTGTTTCTTGCAAAATTGCTCATAGATTTTTACTCTTCTTTCTCTTCAATCAGTTTTCAAGATCAGTCCTTTTTTTTATCTTCCAGTTCTATTAATTTGAATAAAAGCTTAACTAGAACAGATTTATTACTTATTTATATTTGGTATTATTTTATCTTTTATATGATACTATATTATACTTTTAAAATCTTCTTATCATTTTCAAGTTTTCCTCATTAATTACTATAGTTGGCAACATTTATTAGTAACTGATTTTATTTTCTGTCTAAAGTACCTTAATTAAATTTTTCTTATATAATAAGGTAAAAATAATTTTTCGTTGTACGTAAGATTTGAAATGCTAGGAGAAATAAATAACTCTGATTAAAATTATAATTAGTAATAAATCATATGCTAATTGGATACTTAAAGAGTGCATTTCATCTTAATAGTATATAACAAGAGAAATGTTACTAATAATATAATTAAATAAAATAGAATTTAGAGATAAGGATAGTAATAAAAAGGAATTATAAAAAATAATAGTTGATGTATGAATTAGAATATAAAATAGGGTTATAAAGACTATATAGTGTGTTATAATATAGTAATGAAGATGAATAAGATTGAAATAGTAGTTTATAATAAGAATAAGAATAATAATATTAAATAAGCTAAGATCTATTATCTGCTTTAATCAAATTATTACATTTATAGATTCTAAATTAAATTAATTATCTATTAAAAACTAAAAGAATAAGAGCAACAATATCATACAACACTTTAACACTTTATTACATTTCCAAGCAAAACTAAATCAAACTAACTAACTAAATGTTTACTTTACTATTATTTAAACTCACTATTTTATAATTCATTAAACACAAATTTTATACGGAGTAGATTAAATCATTACATATTATCTTTCTACTCAAAAATTACTAAAGATATTAAAAAAAGATTAATAGAAAGGAATAAAATCGACAATATAAATATATTTTAAGAATCAAAGAACTAATATCAAGAAATCTAATACATCAGTTAAAAGACTCTAACTATTATCAAAATATTACATAAATTTTTAATTCAAACATCTCCTTAAAAGAATCATTTTTTCATAAATAAAGTGAAAAAGTAGAAAATTAACAAAGTTCTTAAAATATAACTCTAATATGCATAATAACTTTAAAATAAATGAAGCTGCTAAATCAAAAATTAATTAATAATCAAACAATAATTTAAGATAAATATTTAAATTTGTTAAATGTTATTTTCATCTCCACTTATATCAAAAATTACACTCTATAATCAAAAGCTTACTTATTATTAAAATGTTTACATCCTAAAATAGAAAAAACTACCTAATATAAATAATCTAATATTAATCCTTACTATAACATTCTTTAATAAATTATATTAGCATTACTTTCTTTTAAAATCAATTATTACCCCCTATAAATAATACTATTATTACATTCTATATCATAAAAATACTGACTAAACTTAAATATTACAAGCTCATATAAAAAATCACAAGCTTAAATAAAATGTAAACCATCTTATAATTATCTCTTACAATCAAAAATTAAATAAATACCTGAAGTAGATTCTTACCGCCTGTGGTAATTTAATACCCTCTAATAATAAAAAAAAGATACCAACTATAATAGTTTTTAAATACAAACTGTGAATAAAAACTATCTTACGTTCTATAAATACTTAAAATATCTTACTCGCTATTATTATTTAAAATATCTTACATTCTATAAATATTAGAAATATCTTACTATCTATAAATGTTTAAAACATCTTACAATCTATAAATACTTAAAATATCTTACAATCTATAAATACTTAAAATATCTTGCAAACTATAAATATTAGAAATATCTTACTGCCTATAAATATTTAAAATATCTTACGTTCTATAAATACTTAAAATATCTTACTCGCTATTATTATTTAAAATATCTTGCATTCTATAAATATTTTAAATATCTTACCATCTATAAATATTTAAAACATCTTACATTCTATAAATACTTATAATATCTTACCATCTATAATTATTTAAAATATCTTGCTCCCTATAAATATAAGAATATCTTACAATCTATAAATATTTAAAGTATCTTACATTCTATAAATATTTAAAGTATCTAACTCCCTATAAATTTTTAAAACATCTTACCATCTATAAATACTTAGAATATCTTACTCCCTATAAATATTAGAAATATCTTACTCCCTATAAATATTAAAAATATCTTGCCATCTATAAATATTTAAAATATCTTACATTCTATAAACATTTAAACAATCTTACCATCTATAAACATATGAAATATCTTACAATCTATAAATATTTAAAATATCTTACTATCTATAAATATTATAAATATCTTACATGCTATAAATACTTAAAATATCTAACGAACTATAAATATTTAAAACATCTTACTCCCTATAAATATTAGAAATATCTTACCATCTATAAATTTTTAAAACATCTTACTCTCTATAAATATTTAAAATATCTTGCTCGCTATAAATATTAGAAATATCTTACATTCTATAAATACTTAAAATATCTTACACCCTATAAAATTTTAAAATATCTTGCAATCTATAAATATTTAAAACATCTTACATTCTATAAATATTTATTATATCTTACCATCTATAGATATTTAAAATATCTTACTATCTATAAATATTTAAAATATCTTACATTCTATAAATACTTAAAATATCTTACTATCTATAGATATTTAAAAAATCTACTATCTATAAATATTTAAAATATTTTACATTCTATAAATATTTATTATATTTTACCATCTATAATTATTTAAAATATCTTACTCCCTATAAATATTTAAAGTATCTTACATTCTATAAATACTTAAAATATCTTACTATCTATAGATATTTAAAATATCTTACTATCTATAATTATTTAAAATATCTTACAATCTATAAATATTTATTATATCTTACAATCTATAAATATTAGAAATATCTTATGAACTATTAATATTTAAAGTATCTTACATTCTATACAAATTTAAAATATCTTACCATCTATAAATTTTTAAAACATCTTACTGCCTATAAATATTAGAAATATCTTACTAACTATAAATATTTTAAATATCTTACCATCTATAAATATTTAAAATATCTTGCCATCTAAAAATATTTTAAATATCTTACCATCTATAAAAATTAAAAATATCTAACATTCTATAAATATTTTAAATATCTTACCATCTATAAATATTTAAAATATCTTACATTCTAATTCAAATAGAAATACCATCTTATTTTAGTTTTTACCTCCTTTATTTGTTATTTTTACTTGCTATAATTAAATAAATAACTTTCTGGATTTGTTAAATTACCAACTTAATATTATTATTGTACAATCTTCTTTATTTAATACATTCTATATTTAATTTTTACCTCCTTTCTTAGTATTTTTACAGACTTATTTATCTTATTACATTCTTAAATTTAATTTTATTACTTTCTAGCTTTTAAAGTGTTACTCACTTTTGATAAATAAATTACACACTTTTTTAAAATTTACCTCCTGTACATTTATTTTTAACTTTTTTCGAAGTCATGTTAACCTTTTTTTATTTTTCTTACTTTCTCCTATTTTTGATTATTTATTACTTTCTAATTTTTATTTTTATTTTACATTCTATTATTATTTTATTTACCATATTATTCTCTCATTATTTCGAAAACTAATTTTTTATTAATTACTTTCTATTTTTAATATTTACCTCCTAATTTTGTATTATTATCTCACCTCCTAAAATTTATATTAATTACAATCCTTCAACTTTAGGTCTAACTAAAATTCATCTTTATTCCCCATTCTAACTATTTTACGTTAACTATCATATTTTTCTTATTGGCTATAAAGTTCATAGAACTCAGTGTTAATTCCTTCTAATCTTTCTACTTTTTATTTCAGTTATTCAATTGTTTCTCCTTCCTCTACTGTTAAGTTTATTTCTTCTTTATTTAGAGTTAAAATCTTGATTTTTATTAGTTTCGGATTTCGTTATTAAAATAACTCATTTTTAGTTTCTTTAAGATGTAGTTATTTATATTCTTATTTACTTTCACTTTATTAGCTATTTTAGCTTATTAAATTTGCTGGATTATCATAGGAAACTTTTTTGCACTCTCTTTTTGAGCACTGGTTAAAACCCTCTTTTTAGTATTCTTCAAGAATACAAATTTTACATACTTGATGTCCACAAGGAAGGTTTACGGGAATTCGTATTGATGAATCGAAATGAATTAAGCATGAGCTGCACCTATTAGATTCAGCCATATTTATTATAATTAAAGTGACTTAAAGTAAATAGTTTAAATCTATTTATTTTTAATATTCTAAGCAAAACCTTAAGAAAATAATAAGTTATTAATAATTAGATAGTATATCGTTTAAATCTATTATTCAGAAGCTTATCTAAATTAAGAATTTATGTATTACCTTAATCAAACATTTAGCTATTCTTTAATTTATTTGAATCCATATAGTATCAACTACTATCTATACTCATGCACTCTATCTTTTAGAACTTTAATGCAATCAAAATGCTACTATCATAGCTTTTGTATACTAATAATAGTTATCTATTTATAAAGCTTTTACTTATAATAGGAAGGATATACTTTTAGTATAACTAGTAGCTTTTTAAAAGGATTTATTTGCTTCTTTAATTATTTCTAAGGATAATAAAAAAATGGCAGAAGGTCTCAGGAAGGGTTTTTTTCCAGCTCCATAGAAAAAGGAAAAAAAACCAGAGACTTCTAATTCTTCTCCTACCACGTCTTCTTTAATAATATAATAATTTTCTTAGGCTCTTTAACCCCCAAATTTAGAAAAATAAAGATAATCTTAAATTGAATAAGAAATTAAATCAACAGAAACTGACTAAAGCAAGCGAGACTTTCTACTCCCATAGCCACGATCAAGCAACTACATGAAAAGTGGTAACTAAAAAATAATGTAGAAATAGAAAAATGATGAATAGCTAATAATAGAATAACTTATGAAATCTATCCGTAACCTATAAGAAGAAGTTTAAATATTAAAGAAAGAAAACCAAAAATTACTATAGAAAAGTTAAAACAATGAAGAAAGATTAATGAAACAGGAAATCGAAGTGAAACTTTTGGGAGAAAAAAGAATTTAACCTTAAACTTTAGCTGAAAATAAAATGGAACTAGAATACACAAAACCCTTAGAGATAACTCCTCCCAGAAGGATCGTCAAGCTGTGCTACCTGTGCAAATCAAAATTCCACACATACAAGAGATGCAAGATATATTTGGATAAACAGAGAAGAAACAGTGAAGAGATTTGGAGAGAACTTTCAAGAATTTATGTAGACAAGGATGGAAGAATATTTAGAAGGAGGCTTTTTCAAGGGAGTGCCAGAACTCCAAAAAAACTGGGAGTCCCGAACTTTTATTTTAAACCTCAAGGAACGAACTCTGGAGGTATGTATTGAAGGGGTTTAAAATCCCCGGAGATACGAACACTTTAATTTAGTATATTATTATTATTATTATTATTTCTAAGCTTTTTCTACTAAGCTAGCTTTTTTAGTTTAGTCTTTTATTTAGAAGACTTATATATCATGTCGAAACTTATACCATATAAATGAATGAGAAAAGGAAAAGACAAGCCCATTTAAAGTTAATAGATTTTAGAGAGAGGTTAGTTTATTTAGAAGACTGATATGTATGTTAGTTTAGTATTCTAACTAGAAGTAAAGGTTTTTAGGAATAACAAATGGCAAATCTCATAATTTAAGATAAAATTATACTTGGAATGCTTGATGCTTATCTAATAATAACGATTGTATAAACTAGCATCCGACAGTAGCGTGTGATGTCTAACTAGATAGTCATAGTAATAGAATAATTAATAAATAGAAGGTAATTTAGGTAGAAGTAAGCGTAGAATCTATTTTATTTATTTTTATTTCTTAAAAAATAAAAGGCACTATACAATCATTCTGAAAAGCAACTCTGCATAGTAATATCGAAACTTCGCATATTAGTTAGCTGCTCTTAGCATACCAAGCATCGTTCTACTTTTATTTTGTAGCTTAGCGACTCTTTAGTTTGCCAATTCTTATTATCTAGAAAGAAATAGATCTTGCTTGCTTAGCGACTCTTTAGTTTGCCAATTCTTATTATCTAGAAAGAAATAGATCTTGCTTGCTTAGCGACTCTTTAGTTTGCCAATTCTTATTATCTAGAAAGAAATAGATCTTGCTTGCTTAGCGACTCTTTAGTTTGCCAATTCTTATTATCTAGAAAGAAATAGATCTTGCTTGCTTAGCGACTCTTTAGTTTGCCAATTCTTATTATCTAGAAAGAAATAGATCTTCCTTGCTTCACTCTTGCTACCTCAGCGTTTATATTTTGCCTCATAGCCTTTATGTAAATTGAAGTATTTCTAATTAAGCATGAATCTTGCTGAAGGAAAGGGAGCTAAAAATTCGAATAATCTATTCTATCTGCCACTAATTTAGCTGAAGCTCCTGAAGGTAGGAATCTTTCTAAATATATTTTGGAAACGTTAGCTTCTTCTTTATTTCCTTCTACACAAAATCAGAAACTATTTCATTAAGAACTAGAGGTTTAACATCAAAATTAAAGAGCAATTAGGATTTTTGCCAAAAACAGTCTAAGTTAAAATAAAGAGAAAGTTTCTAGATATACCAGAATTTAAAACTTTAACACTTAAACTATTTATTGAAGCTATTGAAAGTTCTGTTAACTTTTTTATCTATTAATTCATTTTAAGAAATGTCAATGGTATAAAAGCTCAAACTATTAGAATCTTAAAAAAGGTAATTAAAAACTAATTTAGGTTAAAAATAATAAAATTAATAAGCTTATTTAACTTAACTAAGGGTAAACCACTAATAATACATTTTAGTATTTAAATATAAACTAATAAGGAAATTAGGTAATATTTTCTTTAATTATTATCAATAATATATTTATTTACTGTTATTACATTATATACAATAAAGTGGATGTAGGAATAAAAGGTGAACTTCAATAATATGGAGGATGATATTTGCTAACAATTCTTCACTCTTTTCTAAATAATATGTTAAGATTTGGAAGAATATTTTATAATTAAATACATAGGTGATAGTTTAATATTTAAAAAAGGAAATAAAGATGATTGTAAAAACTGAAGATCTATTTCTCTTATTAATACTATTCTTAAACTAAATGATAAAGCTTTAACAAAAAGACTATAAAATCTGATTTATTAGAGAAACTTGATTCACCCTTCATAAATGGAATCTATGAAAAACAGATAAAAAACCTTATAGATTTGAATAATATAGCAAATAATTGATAATGATCGGAAACGTGATAAAGGTAAGACTAAATTGAATAGCAACACTGATAGATGTTGAAAAAATGTTTGATTCAATAGAAAGAAGAATTTTGTTTGATTAACTTAAGAGAGTTAAACTACCACTTGGAATAGTTCTACCTAAGAATATTTATTAATAATATTAATATTTAATATATTTCTAGCCATCATTTTTACTTTTATCCATATTTAGTTATCTTTATTACCTACTAACTTAAAAGCTTTCAAAGGACTGGAAACTCATTTCCAGCTAAACGACCAAGATCATTCTCTTGATTTTCATAATGCGTGTATCCTTTTGCTTAATACAATAAGCTTTAGCCAGGGAGTTTCAAAGCAATATACGACAGGCTCAAGTCGCTAGCAAGAATGGATAACTAATTTTGTTTCCTTGCTGAAATTGACTCTAACCAGATATATTCTCAGCGACAGGATAGAAACTTGACCTTGACTATAAATCTAGAAGGTTTTATCAAACAATTAACCTCAACTCCTGTCATATTTTTAATTATAATTTTTATGCTAAAAGATATTCTTTTGTAGATCTAATTTTTATATTAAAGATTAATTATTCGTAAATAAGCAGGGAATTAATATATTTCTTTAATTTGCTTATTTTACAAAAATTATCATTTTTATCTTAATTTTCATAGATAAGCTAATTTTATAAAAACTAGTAAAAAGGAAATTTAACAATTAAAAAGAATTAAAAATATTAGAATTTAGAAAATTATTTATATTATTATAAATGAGGAAAGGAACTTGCGATACGCTCAGAAAAGACTAATAGATAGCTTAACTATCTAAAGATAAATTAAAGAGTTAGAAAAGTAATAGATAGAGAATAGAATTCTACTGTTTTAAAAAGACCTAGAGAAGGAGATTAACTCTAATTATTCAGATCAGGATATAATGAATCTATTGGAAGAAGAATTAGAATAAATGGAAGAAAATGAGCAGATTCTGGTCAGATAAGATAATTTCCAAGAATACTCTTATTTTTGATTTTCTCTTAATTTGTGGTCAACCTATTAATGGTGAAACCACTTAAATTAATTAATTCATTCATGGCTAATTTTTTAAAATATATATAAACAATTTTATTATTTTTATATGTTTATATAATAAATAAATTTTTTCAAAGTTATTCAGTTCTAAAAATCTTCGGTAGTATAAAACTCTGAGCAAAAATAAAAATAAAATTTATCATTTTATATGTTTCATTTCTATTCATAATTTAATATTTTTTCTTAATATTAACTCATTTACTTTTTATTTTATAAAGTCTCATGAACATTACTCTCACAAAAAATCATAAAATTCTAATTTTTAATTTTTAAATAAAATTTTTTCAATTTTTTCTTAACTAAAGAAAGATTATAATTAAAAAAATGTAATCTTTTTTTTAATTTCCTCTAATTTTTTAAAATTTCTATTTCTAAATGTTTCCTTTTTAAAATAATTTTTTTAATTTTTACTTTTTGACTTTTTTTAATTTATTTAATTTCAATCTTTTTTATTCATTCGGAAGCGAAATAATTTAATCAGTCCTCAAACTCCCCTCTAGTCTAAAACACTAAACAAAAAAAAATGCCTCAAAATTTTTTAACTGTATTATGGATATATTAAACTTATTCTGTTTAATTAATTACTATTAATATAATTATTATTTATTTAATATCTAAATATTTAACTAAAATTTATTAGTTATTATTTATTTAACTATTATTTATTTAGATTCTGAAAATATTATAACATTTTTAAACTAAAATAAAGAAAATCTATAAATATTCACATATTATTTAAAATAATTTTATATTAGAAATTTGTTCCTTTATCTCTCTTTAAGTAAAATAGTAATTATGAATTAATATATTTCAAATTTTCTCTTAAAGTTGAATAAATAATACTAAATTATTTTTGCAATATTTAATGTAAAAATTTTTAATTCAAACTAAAGAATCTCTCTTCTTTCCCAAAAACTATTTTTGTTTAAATTTTTTAGAAAAAGACAAATTTTTGTAGATTTACAATTTTTAAAACTCTTTAAAACTTTTTAAACTAAGTTCAATATTACTATTACTTAAACCAAGCAAAGCTTTTACAAAATTAAATTTAATATTAATCCTTTTATAATTTTTAATATTTCTTTACTTTATAAAAATTTTAATTTATTTAATTATATAAAATTAAAAGCATTAATTTGTCATAAAATTTAATTAGATATTATTAAGACTCATAATTAGCCTACTTTATTATTTAGATATATTATTAATAATATTTACCCATTTTTATTACTAGTCATTTAAACGATAGTTTTAACTTAATATTCTCTATATTTTCTATCTTGTTATAAAATATTAAATACTTGAAAATGTAAACCATAGATGATCATTAACTGATACTAGCCATTTATTGTTCCTTGAAATATTCAAACTACCTACGCAATAAGTATAATTTATAAGAGTACATACACATAATTAGTTGCAGTATTTCATATCTTAACGGTCTTGTCACTTGAATCCGATATAATATGCTTATTATTTCATGTTATTTCGACTACTAATATAGCACCTGAATGGCCAGATAAAGTTTGAATAAATTGACTATTAGAGAAGTTCTATATCTTAATGTCTTGTCATGACTTCCCTATACAATACATTTATAATCACTCGATATCGCTACAGATCTTACATATCTTTTATGTCCATACAAAGTACTCTTAAACTAACCAGTTGTAAATCCCAAATCTTATTTGCTTTATCATCATTTTCGTATACAATTCATTTCTAGCCACTTGAAATAGCTACAGATCATACATAACTTGTATGTCCCTACAAATTACTCTTTAACTAAGTAATTGTAAAGTAACGTATATTTATCGTATTATCAGGAGATGCAGAATCTGATATGATTCATTTCTGGTCACTTGATATCGCTACAAAGTTTACGGATGACGAGTGGCCTTGAAGCAATATGGATGTTCAGTTATGATTGAGATGAGGTTGGAATTATTAAAGTTTCAGTTTTGAACTTTGTGTTTCTTAAGTTACAAAATTGCAATTTATTGTTAGTAAAATTGATATTGGTGAAAGTATTCTGTCGGATAATTCTGCATTAGTTAGATTTAAATTATTTAGATTAACTTAGTTGAATTTGAAGTTCTTGAAATTTAAGAGAGTAATTGCATTAGCTTAAGCTTACTATAAGTCTTAAGATTATCTTGATAATTCTATCATTTGTACTAAATTTTACTAGAGTACTTAGTTTTTATTTCATTCAACTACAACTACGACAAAATATCATTATTTGCTTTAAAACTGGACTTATTCAAAGAATTCTTAATCAAGATTTATAGGTCTATATTCTCTTACTTAAATTGATTCAAGAATTAACGGAACTGATCAAAGTCATGCTATTAAAATTTAATATTTTATAATTTGAGATATAAAAAAAGATGGAGAGTTAGAACAAAGGTTTTCTTATCGAAAAGATTACTCGTAATACTACTGATCAATCTTTCTAAAATTAACAAACACCAACTAAGATTTAAAAGAAAAAATATTGCTAAATATCAGAAGAAAAATAACTACCTGCAAAAATTCCTAAAAAGAGGCAACTAATGAATTTAGACAAGGAATAACTCGTGGAGATTATTTTCGACTACACTGATAAAGTCGAGAATCTCGAACATTATGTTATCAGTTTATAACAAGATTTATAAGATAATGTGGACAATGAGAAGCCCCACACTGAATTTGTTACAAAATAGGATATTAATAACAGATATCAAGAAATAGAATGCGATATTGTTAGACTAGATGAATAAATGGGAATAGACTTTTAAAAATATGAAAATGCCTTTTAGCAAGCCAAAGAAATTAAGCAAAGGTTAGAGAAATTAGAGAGCTAATAGCCATAAAAAAATCAAGATTCAATGATAATAGAAGAACAACCCATGACTTAAGAAAAATACTTCAAAAAAAGTGCTACATATGTGGCAGTAAATCATCTTTGAAGAAGATACTCTCGAAATAAGGAAATTAGAAAAAAGATTTGAAATGAATTGACCATGTTTTATCCTTCCTCGGATGGTTAATTATGACGTAAGAAGATAACTCCAAGACTGTTCGGAAAGCTCGAAAGTGAACTTGGGTGGAGACACCGGGGAGTCCGAGACCCTGTAAAAGGTAATACAGGGGTTATGGATATTTAAGGGAACACTCCATTAACCTTAAAATTTGTAATTTAATTTAATTTAATTTAATTAATTCATTTAACTTTAGGTCTTTTTCTCAACTTAGACATCAAAGATTAAGTTCAATATTTATGTTTTAGGTCATAGATGTAAATTTATTTTCTATCATATGCATGTATCTTATCTTAACGTATAATTGGATTCTAGTTAATAGCTTATCCTTGATAAATCTATGTATGATTTTATTCTTCTGAAAGAATTTAGAATTCTAGCTTATCTATTTTCCACTTCAGCTAGTAAACCCCATCTAGATATTCACCAAGCATAAATATTCTTTCGTCTCAAAGTCTTTTGCCAAACTTATCGAAGAGCAACTAGGTAGTTATTCAGATATTGTTAATCAGAAATTTTAATCTAAGTCATAAAACTGCCATGAAATAGAAGCATATTTGGTTTGCTTTTCCCCTAGTACTAAAATAAATAAAATAGTTTAAATTTAATAAAGAAGTAGCTAATGATAAGTATATTGTAGAATATTGTATTATTTAGTCTTATTAATATAAAGCTAGTTTGATTGTAAATATCCTAATAAAGTATTTATTAGTTCTACTAGTAAATTAACTATATTATTATATACCTTTAAATATATTAAACCTTACTATTGTTCTTTACTTTTTCTTATCTTTTGGACTATTAAAATTTAAATATTTATAACATTTAGCATATTATGTACTTTCATTCTATAAAAAGACATTTAGAGCAATCTTTTATATAATCATTAAACTAGAGAGTAATACTATTAGATAGTTCTGCTTATTTTTATTAAGAAGACCGTTAAGTTGAAGAAGACGTGGTGAGAATATAGCTTCTGGTTTTCTTTCCTGTTCTGAGGAGGTGGTAAAAAAACTGCCCTTGAAGCCAGCCATTTTATATTATTTCAATATTAATATTAAAATTATAAATTATTCTCTTATTTTTTGTTGTCATTATATTCATCCAATGAGTAATGTTAGCTTCTCCAAATAGAGAATCTACTTATTAAAAATTATTCTCGAATCTTGAATCAAGTGTTCCAGTCTTCTTGAATAAGATTCAAATAATAATTTGCAGATAAGTAATTACCAAGCCTGTCAGTCAAACTTTCATACTTCTAGAACCCTCAGGCAAGTTAGGCTTGTCTCTTTCGAGCTTGTCCACCCTTTCCTGTGGTTGCTTCTAGTGCGATATTACTGGAAGTGCAGTATACACTGCATTAGATAACCTACTAGTTCTCCTGATCTCAGACTACGTCATATTTTTATGTTTATATATAATGAAAACTTGAACTTATAATTAGCTTCATTTATTTCTCTTCATCAATTACTAAGCTATGGAAATTCTTTATTCTCAAGTTTAATTCTAAAATTAACTAGCATTTTGATATTATTTATATAATGAGAATATTATTCTATCCCTTTAAATAAGACTCTTTACTATCAACCCTTTAAGCTGCAAATATCAATTTAATACCTAAATTTTAATAATTTCAGATATTAATTTAGTGGAAAAAACTGTATTAAGATAAAATATGATTGAAAAGCTAAAAATTTAAAATGTAGATCTATATCTTAAAAATTAAAAGCTTGCTTCTCAAAGCTAATGCTAGCACTGTTTTAGTAATGATTAATTTTCTTTAACTTTAAATTCTAACTTAAATATTTCAGCATCTAAAAATATAGCTAAATAAACTATTTAGCTGAAATTAGATTTAGATTTGCTAGATAAGGCTAGATAAATTTAAATTTTTAGATATATTAATACACTATGAAAGAAATTCAAATGATGTAGCTATTTTAAGTTTATTTTATTTTAATTTAGCAATTAAAATTAATCTTAGGAACTATCCTGTTTTCTAACTCATTCTGGCTCTTCTGATATTTTTAGTTAATAATAGCATTATTGACTTAGAGTTATTAGCGAAACAAATTTATTTGAAAGATTGTAGTGTAAATCACATTCTAAAAATATAAGCATTTATAGCAAGTAGTTAAACTTTTCATAAAGCTATTCAACTATTCAGATATACAAATTAGATTATTTAGTACTGATTCTTTTCATATTTTAAGCTTTACAATGAACTTAAGATCAAATATTTGCTATAAATATTTAGAATTTAGTAAAAAATAGTTTTAATGATATATCTAGCTTTACAGTGTTATCATTTATAATTATTCTTCTTCATATTTTAATTTTTATAAATAAGTTAAAGCTAAAAAGAGTTAATCATTTAGAAAATTGGCCTTTATGTCCAGTAATCTTTAAAATTCTTCTCTTAAGTTAAAGGAAAGTTTAGGATAGAATAATCAGTTAGAATTTTTTATAATTTGGACTTTACAGCTAAGTCATTTTCTACTTATAGTTATTTTTAAAATTGCTAAACTTACTTTTATTATATTTTTCTATCAATTAAACCAGTTTAAATAAACCATATTTAAGGCTTTTGATTATGTTTCTTTTTTATCTTTAAATATATTTTTTACTTCACCAACCTCTTTTATAATGATGTTTATTTTAGCATATATAGTAACATAATTTCCTTCTTATGCTTTACTATTATTTATTTGTTTCTACATAATAGGTATACTTTCCTGTTATCCATTGATTCTTTAAACAATTTCTTGATACAGTATTATTTTTCTTTGAGTGCTTTTATTTTATATGTAATTAAACAAACTAAAATATAAAAAATTTGAGGGAATTAATTAAATTATTTGTCAATCTACTCCAGTTTATATTCCATTTACAATTTTATCTATTTGTTGCATCTTCTATAGATGGAATTAAAAGCTTAATTCTTTCTAGTATCTATTCTAATTTTTAATTTTAATCTTTGTTATTTTAATTGATATTGTATATTTGATATCCTTTACTGAACTGGTTATGTAAAGGATTTCTGAGATTATTGTCCTTTATCTTATAAAGGTGATTATTCGATTAAATTATACTGCTATTATTATTTTTTAGGTATTAAATAAGAGAGGTATATTATTTTTTAGGTGCCATTTTTCTAAATTAATAATATTATAATTATAATAATTTATTAACGTGGCGTCATCTTATTTAGTTTACCACGAATTAGAGTTTTAATAATAATAATAATAATATACTTAAAGTTAGTAGAGTTTTGCATTCTCTGGAATTGCAACCAGTTCCTGCGGACAGTTTTTTTAACGTGGGTGTGATCCACGACCTTTTTATTAAGTGGAAGGTTACCACTGTAACCGTTCAAGTGATCTTGCAAAAAGCTTTTATTTGTAGATCCCTGTTGGAGTTATTCATAGTTTATTGAGTTGTCTCCATGTTCTTTTCTGCTCTTATTCGTTTATTTTCTTTCATTATCAACAGTTTTTTAAAATATGTTGATTTGATTTGCAACATCAACAAAGTTTGTATTATTGTCTTTATTTCGTTCTTTTTTATGATAATTTATTTTCTATATTTTCTAATATTTTAATGAAACTTGTAGCAATCATTTCTTTTTCTGGATTCAATTCTGTTTTTAATTCTATTGGTATTTTTTCTATTTCCATTTTTGTGTCATATTTAAAGTTTTATTGTGACTAAGTTCAGAGTTGTTCTTCCGTTATCAAATTGCTTTGAATGAGCTGTCTTCTGAGTATTAATAATTCGTTGTTTTAATCCTCTATGCTATTCATTAATTCCCTTATTTTTTCTCCTTAGTTATAAGCTATTTCTTCATACTTTGAAATTAATTTTTACATTTGATCTAGTTAAATTTAAAGTTTTTGATCAGATTCGTTCTTAGGTTATCTTATCTCTATAGATCCTACCATCACTTTACCTTCTGATGACGAACTTGACTCCTCTCGTTGCTATTGTTTTTTCTAAATTTCTTTTGCCGCTTTTCTCTTTAGGTTTTTAAGTTAATTCTTTGAGAGTCGAAGAGATTAATCCATTTTTTTTATCCACGAATTAGAGTTTTTAAAAGGTTTTTTATCCTAAATAGGTTTTGTAGACAGATTTTTTCTGGTTTCTCTGGATCGTAAATTCTTATTACTTTCTTGTTTTCTCCTCTCGTTAATTATCGTAAGTCAGAACAGTACTATCATCTTTCGAATCGAATCAGTGCATCCATAATCTTTGAAGCTTCTAAGTATGGTTAAAATATTTTTTTTAATATAATCTTTCATTTGGCATACAGTAAATCTTAAATAAGTTTTAAGTACCTTTTTCTATTGCTCAATCTAACTTTTATTAAAGTTTTTAACTATTTTTTTATTTTGTGACCATATTTTTTGCAGTATCAGCATTTATTTTTTCTCTTTTATATGAAGATCCAGGAAAACCTTTTTTATCTTGATTCTGTATTAATTAATTTGTTAATCTATATTTTTCCAATTGATTAAATCTCTGATGCAAATAGTGTCTTAGCTTCTTTCGATTGTATTGAATAAATTTCCATCTATTAGGAGAGAGGCTATTAATTAATTATTGTTTGAGATTCTATTAATTGATCAATTTTTTGATAGTTATCATAAGAGATTAAGTTATTTACTTTAGATCTTAAACTTCTTTTTTTATTTACTAATAGTCCAGTTGTAGCATGTCTGGTTAATTATTGGGTAGTGTTAAAGAAGTCTGTTATTTCTTAGGAGCCATTTTATTTGATATATAATAAATAAATTATAGATGCTTATAGAATGTTATTTATATAGCTTACTATATTTAATTAAACCTTTATTTTCTATTTAATACTTATTTAATAAAAATTATATTAGAAGAACTTATAAAAATACTAACTCCTACAAATTAAAATAAAGCGGATCTCTTCCATTAAAAGACAAAAAAGAATTTAGATAAAAATTCAGAACAGAAAAGTTAACATAGCTCTCAACACTCCATTGAAAACGGAAATAAGAGACCACTCAACTGAATCGATAAAAATAATAACGAAGAAATAAAAAATAAACGAAGAAGGTAAAGTACGATAATTCAATATAGATCCTATTACCTTTTATTTAGACAATACTGAAATAGAATAAATGGACTCTTAGTAGATGAAACAGCTGATTCATAAACTTATTAGAAACATAAAAAAACTCAAAGAGGAATAAAAATCCCAGAAAGAAGAGATGTTTGTATTAAGTCAGGATTTGATAAATCATGAAGATGATGATGAAGTCTATATGGTAGACCGAAGAGCTAAAGTTGTAGTTTATGAGCAAATGGCAAGTTTAGAGAAAGATATTTGAACAATGCAAGAGCAGACTAGAAAAACTGAGTGAAATTAGATTCAAAACGCAAATTAATAGAAAAAAATCTGTAGAACTTTCATAAGGAACTCCAATGGAAATAGAGAAACAAGAAAAGACATTTCCTAGAGCAAGAAAAAGATATTATATTTGCATCAGCACTTGACATCTATGATGGAAATATCCCCAATAGAAATAAATGAGAATGAATATCTGAAGAAATGTTAGCTAATAGCAACTGAAGTACCGAGCAATCAACTCGGATTATTCAAAAGAGAGAAGTCAAGGAAAAAGAGCAATACAAGAAATGAACATGTAGGAACGGAGATATTATACATTTATAACTTCAATTAAGCCGGAAGGTGAACAGTTATTTTAATAATTAATAGCAATTTAAGAAATTTTAATAAGTTCTTTATACTTAAAAAAATAAAGAAATAATTAATTTTATTATGAATTTGTTATATAAATTCTCTATTAAAAATCAAAATTATAAAGTTGTTATATATATTAGTAAAATGAAATTAAAATATGAAGTTATTATATTTTTTTACCTTTATCCCAATTTTGCTCTTCTTTTCTTCCATCTGCATAATAATGAGTTCCTTTCCCATACTTAAGACCTTCTACAAAATGACCTTCATAATGAGATCCATCATAATATTTTTCAACTCCATACCCATGACTCTTCCCTTTGAAGTACTCTCCCTCATATATTTCTCCATCTGCATAATAGTAAGTTCCCTTTCCTTACTTAAGATTTTCTACAAATTAACCTTCATATCAATCTCCAAAGTTATACTTATAAACTCCATATCCATGTCTCTTTTCTTTGAAAAACTCACCATCATATATTGCTCCATCTGTATAATAGTAAGTTCCTTTTCCTTACTTAAGACCTTCTTCTCATTAACCTTCATATCGAGATCCATCCTTATACTTATAAACTCCTTATCCATGCCTCTTGTCTTTGAACCATTCGCCCTCATATATTGCTCCACTTGCATAATAGTAAGTTCCCTTTCCTTACCTAAAATCTTCTATATATTAACCTTCATATCGATCTCCATTGTTATACTTCTCAACTCCGTATCCATCTTTCTTTCCATTTCTCTTCTCTCCATCATATCCTATCTCATTTTCTTGTACTTTCTCTTCCTAATTTGTTCCTACTTCCTTTTACTCTTCTATTTCGATCTCCTTCACATTACTCTTTAATATCTCCTACATGCTCATCTCTTACTTTATCTTCTCTAACTTCTACAATGACGTTTCTAAACTCATTCTTTGATCTGCTTCTTATTTTCAACTCTCCCTTATTATCTCCTCTATCACACAATTCTCAGGTATTTCCTCTCTTTCACCTCTCTTTATCCCTTCTCGTAACTCTCCTTCCTCTACTTCTTCGAAAGGTATTTTTCTTGTCACTATCTCCCATAAAACAACTCCATAAGCATATATGTCAGAAAAGAAACTATACTTTGGTCTCATTCCAAATAACTCAGGAGCCATCCATCTTATTGTTCCAACCTTTTTATTTGTACTCGAGGATTTAGAAGCTGATTTGACTTTAGATAATCCGAAATCACTTATTTTAACATTCTTACTTTGATTTAGGAGTATATTCTCGCTTTTTAAATCCCTATGAACTACGTTGTTAGAATGTAAGTAAAATATACCCGCTGCTATTTGCTGAGCTATTTCTAATTTCAGTACTAAACTTATATCTTATTTACTATGGAGAAATTACATAAGAGAACATTACATTAATTCCACTATAATTCTTGTTGGCTCTAGACTATATCCATAGAATTATATAATGTTAGGATGTTTTAAATTTTGCATTATTTAAATCTCTTTGTTGAATTCTCATTCAGTATCTTCATTCAACTTCCTTTGAAAGAAATCTTTAATAGCTACATTTGTAAATTTATTTCATTTTCCTTAGTAGACTGTACCATAAGCTCCATGTCCAATTTCTTTTTCAATTTATAATGTCGATGATTCTATTTTAATATTAAAGCTTATACTACTTTCCATCCTTATTATAATTATAAAAATCTGTTAATCTTTATAAAAATAAATTATAGTATAAATTAAAATTGACTAATCAAAATTGATAAATCAAAAAGCTATAAAGCTAGTTTTCAATAATTAACGTATATTGAAAATTATCTTAAGGTATTCTTAAATATTTGTTTCAGATTTAATTTACTAAAATACATTTTAAAAATTGCTACTATTTTTTGCTTTTTTAAATGTTCTTAATCTATCTTCAAATCTTAATAATTTCAAGATGTCTATATTATATGTTAAATTTAACAAAATTAAAAATATATAAAATGGATGTCGGCTGCATTCTGGAGAACTAGTAGTTATCTGGTGCAGTGTATACTGCATTGTGAGTAATCTCGCACTAGATGCCACCACGGGGAAGGGTGGATAAGCTCCGTTGAGACATGCTTAACTTGCTCAGAGGGTTCTCGCTTGCAGTATGAAAGTTTTACTGGAGGGTCCTCTAGTTAATGACTTAATAACTAATTCTTATTTGTACTTTATTCAAGAAGAATGGAACATTTGATTCAAGACTTGTGAATGATGTTTAGTAAATAGATTCTCCATTAAGAGAAGCTGATGTGACTTATTGGACTACAAGAATTTTAAGAAGAAACATGAGAACATTTTTCCTAATATTAAATATTAATATTGAAAGAGCTCATGATCCAGAAATTATAAAAGATATTTTGATGTATAATACCCTGTCGATTAGATATATATTTATATATATTTTTAAAATTGTAAAATAATTAATGTTTTTTTAAATATTTTATTTTGTTTGATTTTAAACTATTATTTGAATTTTCTAAAGTAAAAATAGTTATTAAATTAATATTTTATTTCTGTTTGAATTATTTAATTAGGTTTAATTTAGTTTATAAGAACTAATGAAAAATTTTGGTTTAAACATATTATATTTTATATTTTATGACTTAATATTTTTATTTTCTTAGAAAAAAGTTCTTTATTTCTTTTAAATCATAAAATTGTTTGCTCAGAGATTTATATTACTAAAGATTTATGGGATAATATAAATTAAAATTTTTTAATTAAATAAAAGATAAAAAGATTTAATTAAAAATCAAAAATATTGATATTTTCAAAAAAATTTAATAAAGAAAGAAATATTAAAACTTTATTAAGAAATCTTTTTGATTGAAAAAATAGAGAGTTATTTTAAAAAGAATAGAAATAATTTATAAAAATTGTTATTAACAAAAGTTATAAATAAATATTTATAAAAAATTAAATATCCAAAATTATTATTTAAAAAACAAAAATTAAGATCTTCAAAATTTTAACAGTAAAACATCATTTTCAAAACCAAATTTATTTAAAATAATTTTAAATAAAGAATATAAAATATTTAGATATTATCAAGGATGAGAGAATTCAAATGTTAAATCTAAGGATGATAAATAGTCTGCTTTAAAAAAAGAAGTCGTAATATATAACTTGGATTTAAAAAATAACTCATATAAAAACAGCTTAAATGATTCAAGTAAAAAAAAGAAATAAATAAATAGTTTAAAAATGTTAAATCCTCCTTCTTTAAGATGTTTTAAAAAAAATTACAAAGAAATTCTAGAAAAAATAAATATTGTAGACTTTTAAAAATATTAAAAAAAATATTAAAAAGTAAAAGGACAAATTATCTCTTAAAAAATTAAAATCAATTAAAAAATGAAAAAAGACTAAAAATTATTTCGATTAAAAGAATATATTTTTAAAAACGTTGCATGAAATTAATTTTAAAAAAGACGAAATTTAAAAAAGATTATTTTAAAATACAAACAATAAGCAAAAAAAACAAAAAAATGAAAAATGATAAGAAAAATAATATAAAAATTAAATGATTAAAAAAATTAAGAATAAAAAAATATTTTTAAGAGTAATTTAGCCAATTTAATATTTTTAACTTAAAGCATTAGTAATGAAAACGAACAAATTATTTTAAAGAAATTTAAAAGCCCTCTAAAAAATAAAGATATCATAAAGTTATTGCAAAAAAATTTAAAAAATTTAAATAAAAAAGAATATCAAAACAGTAAGGACGTAAAACAAAATTTTAAGTAAAATTACATCAAAATATAATGATCTGAAAGTTACAAAAAAAATTGTTTTAAAATTTAAAAATTATAAAAAACATAAAAAACGTAAATCCATATAAAAAAAGAGAAAAAATTAAAACTTCAAGAAGATAAATATAGTAAAAAATACATTATAATTTTTTGAAAAAGTAAATGAAGAGTAAAAAATACAAAAAAACATTTAAACTAAGTTTTTAAGCCTTGAGTTATTAAATTTTTATAGTTTGAATAAGTAAGAAAGATAGCATTTCAATGAAAAGTAAAGAAGAAAGGTGAGGAAAATAATTTTAAAATCTGTTTTAAATAAGCCTTTAAAGCTTAGATTAACATTGATAAGAGATTATTGAAGATATATAGCAGAAGATATCTCAACATTATATTATAATATTTTTTACTAGAATAAATAACATAAAAAAAAGAAATTTGTGGATAAAAAAGAAATTTTAATTTATGAAATTTAGGTTGAATGGAGGCTCTTAATTAAATCAGAAAGAAAACAAATTTATTTAGCTCTGATAAATACTAAAATGAAATAGCTTTAATCAGAATAAGATTAAACATATCAATATAAATGGAATAGTAAATAAGCTATATGCAATAGAATAATTTATAAGAGGAAATAGTATTTACATTTTTTCAATTAACGAAACTTGATAAAAAAGATTTCCCTAAAATCTTAATTTAAGATTATAGGATTTATTACAAAAATTCGAGTAAAGGAGGAGGTGCAGGCATGACCACGAAAGAAAAAATCAATAGTACTGAAGAAACTATATAATTGATGTATTCTAGAATCGATTTATCACAGCCAAACTGGACAATATATTTATTACGTTCTGCTTCATGCCAGATAAAGTTTGAATAAATTGACTATTAGAGAAGTTCTATATCTTAATGTTTTGTCATGACTTCCCTATACAATACATTTATAGTCACTCGGTATCGCTACAGATCTTACATATCTTTTATGTTCATACAAAGTACTCTTAAATTAACCAGTTGTAAATCCCAAATCTTGTTTGTTTTATCATCATTTTCGTATACAATTCCTTTCTAGCCACTTGAAATAGCTACAGATCATACATAACTTGTATGTCCCTACAAATTACTCTTTAACTAAGTAATTGTAAAGTAACGTATCTTTATCGTATTATCAGGAGATGCAGAATCTGATATGATTCATTTCTGGTCACTTGATATCGCTACAAAGTTTACGGATGACGAGTGGCCTTGAAGCAATATGGATGTTCAGTTATGACTGAGGTGAGGTTGGAATTATTAAAGTTTCAGTTTTGAACTTTGTATTTCTTAAGTTACAAAATTGCAATTTATTGTTAGTAAAATTGATATTGGTGAAAATATTCTGTCGAATAATTTTGCATTAGTTAGATTTAAATTATTTAGATTAACTTAGTTGAATTTGAAGTTCTTGAAATTTAAGAGAGTAATTGCATTAACTTAAGCTTCAAGTCTTAAGGTTATCTTGATAATTCTATCATTTGTACTAAATTTTACTAGAGTACTTAGTTTTTATTTCATTCAACTACAACTACGACAAGATATCATTATTTGTTTTAAAACTGGACTTATTCAAAGAATTCTTACTCAAGATTTATAAGTTTATATTCTCTTACTTAAATTGATTCAAGAATTAACGGAACTGATCAAAATCATGCTATTAAAATTTAATATTTTATAATTTGAGATATTTGTTTACTCTTATTTTATACTAATATTTTACTTATAGCTAAAATTAATAATATTTTATTAAGTCCCTTAAAATTTAACTTCTTCTTGGCTCTTTTGCTTTATTATCATTCTGCTAATTTAAATTTTATTCTGCTGAAAATAATTATCAATTAACTAGTGAAAATATTACTCCGTTAGTAATTAACTCTAAGGCTACTTCTTTAAGTATGTAAACAATTCAAGAATTAAATATTGCTTCAGTATCTTAAAACTATTCAGATCCTATAACTTAATTTATTTTCCTATAGCTCTTGATTTTAGTATTAATGAAATAAATTTTATTATTCGTGTTAATTCTATGATCTTATCTACTATGAATATGAATTTTGTCAAAATGCTAATTTTTATATCTTTTTCTTTATTTTATCTAGCTGGTTTATTTAATTACCTTAATGATGAATATTACTTTTTAAATTTTCTTTAAAAATTCTAAAATTGAAAGTAAACCAAATTTAATAGAGATCTAAAAAGCTTATGACTTTCATTTATTTCTTAAAATATTTTTATTTCAATCATCTTATTTTATTGTTTTATGAGTCATTATAATATTTTTAGTGCTTTCATGTTTTGATCTGATTATGCTGTATTTTATAATTCTTCAAGTCTTATATTAAATACTTCGATATGATTCATACAACCAATCTTTTTTGTAAGTTGATAAACTCTTTTAAGACATTATAAACAAGAAATTCATTCGCATAGAAGTTATTTTACTAGACACTTTTCTCAATCGAAATATTTCGGAAAATTTGGATACTGATAAACATCCATTTAAAAATAAAAAATGCTTAGTAAAAGAGATTAATTATTTTGGAAAAAAATAGAAAATTAAAATATAAAAATAAAGAAAGAAAAAAATTAATTTTATTGTAATTAAGTTACAAAATTTAAATCTTTAGGAAATTAATTAATTTACTAATATAAACATTATTATGATAAATCTAGTTTAAATAACGTGTATCATTCCTTCCAATGTGATTTAATTAAACTCTAATATTAAGAAGTACCTCACATAAGAAGAAACAAACAAAAATCAGAGCACAAACCATGATGGACAAGATTGGAGAGGAATAAAATAGCATTAATGTTGAAAAATGTAGGATATTAGAGTTTCTTAGGATAGCCCTCTGATCTTGGCCTTGTATAAGAAGATATTTTCAAAGAAATAATATCACTAGATAGATTTTCAATGAAAAATTTATTAAAACTTTAAAAATTTGATTAAATGAAATGAGTGCTCAATAATCGAAGTTTTTTAATCAAAAATAAAAAAACTTATAAAAATATAAATATTAAATAAATAATCAAAAATAATTAAAAGTTTAAATAAAAAATAAAATATTTATTTAAAAAATTATATTTTCCTGAGTAGCGAGCTGGTCAGATTCCCTAGTTTAAATTAGTTCATTTGTAGTTTTATATTCATTCTATATTGGGTTCCTTCTTTCATATTTTCCCATTTTAAATTGGATAAAAGATAATAATATATATTTAAATCTTCTTAAAGTTTGAAACATAAAAAATTAATAAAAGTTAAATTTTATACGAAATTAAAGAATATTAAGATCAAATATTTCAAAAATAAACAAAAAATGTTTTTTCCAAACTTTTTCTCTTTTATCTTTTTTTTTAATATATTTATATTTTTATTGTGATTTTCTTTTTTAATTCACTTTCTTTTTACTAGATAAAATTTTTGACGTTAAATTTTTTTGTTTTAAAACCTTTTTTTCTTTTTTATATTTATTTTATTCATTGAAAAATATTATTTTAATTCTTTATCATTTTTTAAATATTTTTATTTTAAAATATTAAAAAATTTGCATGAATTAATAATTGAATAATATCTTTTTTACTATAATTTATAGTGTTTTTTTATGAATTAAAGGAATTTTAAATTTTTTTAACAAATGTATTGTTTAATTTCAGATTATTTTCATTTGCTTTGCTTTATCAATTTAAACATTTTTTTTAATTTTAAGATCAAACATTGTGATTTTTTTCTTTCTCGTATTTCCTTTTAATATATTTTTTTAATATTTTTATTTTTTAAAATCGTTCTAAATTAAAAACTTGATATATATATTTTTTTTGTCGCTTATTTATATCTTTTTTTACTTGTTAAATTTTAATAATTTTTTGGTAAAATAATTTTTTGATATTCGAGCTTTTTCATAATAATCTTATTTTAATAATACTCTACTATTATTTGTTGTTAAATATTATTTTTTAAATGACTTAAGGTTAAGTAAATAATTGTTGTTTAGCTAGTCCTTTTATATGCTTTAAATTTACGAAAATGTTTATATATTTTTAATTCTAAATATGTTTTTAATGAAAATAATAACAAAAATTAATTATAGTTGCGCTACGCTTATTAGATTAATCATTTTAAATAAATTCGTATATGTTCTTATAAAATTTCTGCTGTTTCTTGCAAAATTGCTCATAGATTTTTACTCTTCTTTCTCTTCAATCAGTTTTCAAGATCAGTCCTTTTTTTTATCTTCCAGTTCTATTAATTTGAATAAAAGCTTAACTAGAACAGATTTATTACTTATTTATATTTGGTATTATTTTATCTTTTATATGATACTATATTATACTTTTAAAATCTTCTTATCATTTTCAAGTTTTCCTCATTAATTACTATAGTTGGCAACATTTATTAGTAACTGATTTTATTTTCTGTCTAAAGTACCTTAATTAAATTTTTCTTATATAATAAGGTAAAAATAATTTTTCGTTGTACGTAAGATTTGAAATGCTAGGAGAAATAAATAACTCTGATTAAAATTATAATTAGTAATAAATCATATGCTAATTGGATACTTAAAGAGTGCATTTCATCTTAATAGTATATAACAAGAGAAATGTTACTAATAATATAATTAAATAAAATAGAATTTAGAGATAAGGATAGTAATAAAAAGGAATTATAAAAAATAATAGTTGATGTATGAATTAGAATATAAAATAGGGTTATAAAGACTATATAGTGTGTTATAATATAGTAATGAAGATGAATAAGATTGAAATAGTAGTTTATAATAAGAATAAGAATAATAATATTAAATAAGCTAAGATCTATTATCTGCTTTAATCAAATTATTACATTTATAGATTCTAAATTAAATTAATTATCTATTAAAAACTAAAAGAATAAGAGCAACAATATCATACAACACTTTAACACTTTATTACATTTCCAAGCAAAACTAAATCAAACTAACTAACTAAATGTTTACTTTACTATTATTTAAACTCACTATTTTATAATTCATTAAACACAAATTTTATACGGAGTAGATTAAATCATTACATATTATCTTTCTACTCAAAAATTACTAAAGATATTAAAAAAAGATTAATAGAAAGGAATAAAATCGACAATATAAATATATTTTAAGAATCAAAGAACTAATATCAAGAAATCTAATACATCAGTTAAAAGACTCTAACTATTATCAAAATATTACATAAATTTTTAATTCAAACATCTCCTTAAAAGAATCATTTTTTCATAAATAAAGTGAAAAAGTAGAAAATTAACAAAGTTCTTAAAATATAACTCTAATATGCATAATAACTTTAAAATAAATGAAGCTGCTAAATCAAAAATTAATTAATAATCAAACAATAATTTAAGATAAATATTTAAATTTGTTAAATGTTATTTTCATCTCCACTTATATCAAAAATTACACTCTATAATCAAAAGCTTACTTATTATTAAAATGTTTACATCCTAAAATAGAAAAAACTACCTAATATAAATAATCTAATATTAATCCTTACTATAACATTCTTTAATAAATTATATTAGCATTACTTTCTTTTAAAATCAATTATTACCCCCTATAAATAATACTATTATTACATTCTATATCATAAAAATACTGACTAAACTTAAATATTACAAGCTCATATAAAAAATCACAAGCTTAAATAAAATGTAAACCATCTTATAATTATCTCTTACAATCAAAAATTAAATAAATACCTGAAGTAGATTCTTACCGCCTGTGGTAATTTAATACCCTCTAATAATAAAAAAAAGATACCAACTATAATAGTTTTTAAATACAAACTGTGAATAAAAACTATCTTACGTTCTATAAATACTTAAAATATCTTACTCGCTATTATTATTTAAAATATCTTACATTCTATAAATATTAGAAATATCTTACTATCTATAAATGTTTAAAACATCTTACAATCTATAAATACTTAAAATATCTTACAATCTATAAATACTTAAAATATCTTGCAAACTATAAATATTAGAAATATCTTACTGCCTATAAATATTTAAAATATCTTACGTTCTATAAATACTTAAAATATCTTACTCGCTATTATTATTTAAAATATCTTGCATTCTATAAATATTTTAAATATCTTACCATCTATAAATATTTAAAACATCTTACATTCTATAAATACTTATAATATCTTACCATCTATAATTATTTAAAATATCTTGCTCCCTATAAATATAAGAATATCTTACAATCTATAAATATTTAAAGTATCTTACATTCTATAAATATTTAAAGTATCTAACTCCCTATAAATTTTTAAAACATCTTACCATCTATAAATACTTAGAATATCTTACTCCCTATAAATATTAGAAATATCTTACTCCCTATAAATATTAAAAATATCTTGCCATCTATAAATATTTAAAATATCTTACATTCTATAAACATTTAAACAATCTTACCATCTATAAACATATGAAATATCTTACAATCTATAAATATTTAAAATATCTTACTATCTATAAATATTATAAATATCTTACATGCTATAAATACTTAAAATATCTAACGAACTATAAATATTTAAAACATCTTACTCCCTATAAATATTAGAAATATCTTACCATCTATAAATTTTTAAAACATCTTACTCTCTATAAATATTTAAAATATCTTGCTCGCTATAAATATTAGAAATATCTTACATTCTATAAATACTTAAAATATCTTACACCCTATAAAATTTTAAAATATCTTGCAATCTATAAATATTTAAAACATCTTACATTCTATAAATATTTATTATATCTTACCATCTATAGATATTTAAAATATCTTACTATCTATAAATATTTAAAATATCTTACATTCTATAAATACTTAAAATATCTTACTATCTATAGATATTTAAAAAATCTACTATCTATAAATATTTAAAATATTTTACATTCTATAAATATTTATTATATTTTACCATCTATAATTATTTAAAATATCTTACTCCCTATAAATATTTAAAGTATCTTACATTCTATAAATACTTAAAATATCTTACTATCTATAGATATTTAAAATATCTTACTATCTATAAATATTTATTATATCTTACAATCTATAAATATTAGAAATATCTTATGAACTATTAATATTTAAAGTATCTTACATTCTATAAATACTTAAAATATCTTACTATCTATAGATATTTAAAATATCTTACTATCTATAATTATTTAAAATATCTTACAATCTATAAATATTTATTATATCTTACAATCTATAAATATTAGAAATATCTTATGAACTATTAATATTTAAAGTATCTTACATTCTATACAAATTTAAAATATCTTACCATCTATAAATTTTTAAAACATCTTACTGCCTATAAATATTAGAAATATCTTACTAACTATAAATATTTTAAATATCTTACCATCTATAAATATTTAAAATATCTTACATTCTAATTCAAATAGAAATACCATCTTATTTTAGTTTTTACCTCCTTTATTTGTTATTTTTACTTGCTATAATTAAATAAATAACTTTCTGGATTTGTTAAATTACCAACTTAATATTATTATTGTACAATCTTCTTTATTTAATACATTCTATATTTAATTTTTACCTCCTTTCTTAGTATTTTTACAGACTTATTTATCTTATTACATTCTTAAATTTAATTTTATTACTTTCTAGCTTTTAAAGTGTTACTCACTTTTGATAAATAAATTACACACTTTTTTAAAATTTACCTCCTGTACATTTATTTTTAACTTTTTTCGAAGTCATGTTAACCTTTTTTTATTTTTCTTACTTTCTCCTATTTTTGATTATTTATTACTTTCTAATTTTTATTTTTATTTTACATTCTATTATTATTTTATTTACCATATTATTCTCTCATTATTTCGAAAACTAATTTTTTATTAATTACTTTCTATTTTTAATATTTACCTCCTAATTTTGTATTATTATCTCACCTCCTAAAATTTATATTAATTACAATCCTTCAACTTTAGGTCTAACTAAAATTCATCTTTATTCCCCATTCTAACTGTTTTACGTTAACTATCATATTTTTCTTATTGGCTATAAAGTTCATAGAACTCAGTGTTAATTCCTTCTAATCTTTTTACTTTTTATTTCAGTTATTCAATTGTTTCTCCTTCCTCTACTGTTAAGTTTATTTCTTCTTTATTTAGAGTTAAAATCTTGATTTTTATTAGTTTCGGATTTCGTTATTAAAATAACTCATTTTTAGTTTCTTTAAGATGTAGTTATTTATATTCTTATTTACTTTCACTTTATTAGCTATTTTAGCTTATTAAATTTGCTGGATTATCATAGGAAACTTTTTTGCACTCTCTTTTTGAGCACTGGTTAAAACCCTCTTTTTAGTATTCTTCAAGAATACAAATTTTACATACTTGATGTCCACAAGGAAGGTTTACGGGAATTCGTATTGATGAATCGAAATGAATTAAGCATGAGCTGCACCTATTAGATTCAGCCATATTTATTATAATTAAAGTGACTTAAAGTAAATAGTTTAAATCTATTTATTTTTAATATTCTAAGCAAAACCTTAAGAAAATAATAAGTTATTAATAATTAGATAGTATATCGTTTAAATCTATTATTCAGAAGCTTATCTAAATTAAGAATTTATGTATTACCTTAATCAAACATTTAGCTATTCTTTAATTTATTTGAATCCATATAGTATCAACTACTATCTATACTCATGCACTCTATCTTTTAGAACTTTAATGCAATCAAAATGCTACTATCATAGCTTTTGTATACTAATAATAGTTATCTATTTATAAAGCTTTTACTTATAATAGGAAGGATATACTTTTAGTATAACTAGTAGCTTTTTAAAAGGATTTATTTGCTTCTTTAATTATTTCTAAGCTTTTTCTACTAAGCTAGCTTTTTTAGTTTAGTCTTTTATTTAGAAGACTTATATATCATGTCGAAACTTATACCATATAAATGAATGAGAAAAGGAAAAGACAAGCCCATTTAAAGTTAATAGATTTTAGAGAGAGGTTAGTTTATTTAGAAGACTGATATGTATGTTAGTTTAGTATTCTAACTAGAAGTAAAGGTTTTTAGGAATAACAAATGGCAAATCTCATAATTTAAGATAAAATTATACTTGGAATGCTTGATGCTTATCTAATAATAACGATTGTATAAACTAGCATCCGACAGTAGCGTGTGATGTCTAACTAGATAGTCATAGTAATAGAATAATTAATAAATAGAAGGTAATTTAGGTAGAAGTAAGCGTAGAATCTATTTTATTTATTTTTATTTCTTAAAAAATAAAAGGCACTATACAATCATTCTGAAAAGCAACTCTGCATAGTAATATCGAAACTTCGCATATTAGTTAGCTGCTCTTAGCATACCAAGCATCGTTCTACTTTTATTTTGTAGCTTAGCGACTCTTTAGTTTGCCAATTCTTATTATCTAGAAAGAAATAGATCTTCCTTGCTTCACTCTTGCTACCTCAGCGTTTATATTTTGCCTCATAGCCTTTATGTAAATTGAAGTATTTCTAATTAAGCATGAATCTTGCTGAAGGAAAGGGAGCTAAAAATTCGAATAATCTATTCTATCTGCCACTAATTTAGCTGAAGCTCCTGAAGGTAGGAATCTTTCTAAATATATTTTGGAAACGTTAGCTTCTTCTTTATTTCCTTCTACACAAAATCAGAAACTATTTCATTAAGAACTAGAGGTTTAACATCAAAATTAAAGAGCAATTAGGATTTTTGCCAAAAACAGTCTAAGTTAAAATAAAGAGAAAGTTTCTAGATATACCAGAATTTAAAACTTTAACACTTAAACTATTTATTGAAGCTATTGAAAGTTCTGTTAACTTTTTTATCTATTAATTCATTTTAAGAAATGTCAATGGTATAAAAGCTCAAACTATTAGAATCTTAAAAAAGGTAATTAAAAACTAATTTAGGTTAAAAATAATAAAATTAATAAGCTTATTTAACTTAACTAAGGGTAAACCACTAATAATACATTTTAGTATTTAAATATAAACTAATAAGGAAATTAGGTAATATTTTCTTTAATTATTATCAATAATATCTTTATTTACTGTTATTACATTATATACAATAAAGTGGATGTAGGAATAAAAGGTGAACTTCTGAAATATGGTGGATAATATTTGTTAATAATTCTTCACTCTTTTCTAAATAATATGTTAAGATTTGGAAGAATATTTTATAATTAAATACATAGGGGATAGTTTAATATTTAAAAAAGGAAATAAAGATGATTGAAAAAACTGAAGACCTATTTCTCTTATTAATACTATTCTTAAACTAAATGATAAAGATTTAACAAAAAGACTATAAAATCTGATTTATTAGAGAAATTTGATTCACCCTTCATAAATGGAATTTATGAAAAACGGATAAAAAACATAATAGATTTGAATAATATAGCAAATAATTGATAATTATCGGAAACGTGATAAAGGTAAGACTAAATTGAATAGCAACACTGATAGATGTTGAAAAAATGTTTGATTCAATAGAAAGAAGAATTTTGTTTGATTAACTTAAGAGAGTTAAACTACCACTTGGAATAGTTCTACCTAAGAATATTTATTAATAATATTAATATTTAATATATTTCTAGCCATCATTTTTACTTTTATCCATATTTAGTTATCTTTATTACCTACTAACTTAAAAGCTTTCAAAGGACTGGAAAGGAGTTTCCAGCTAAACGACCAAGATCATTCTCTTGATTTTCATAATGCGTGTATCCTTTTGCTTAATACAATAAGCTTTAGCCAGGGAGTTTCAAAGCAATATACGACAGAGCTCAAGTCGCTAGCAAGAATGGATAATCAGTTTTGTTTCCTTGCTGAAATTGACTCTAACCAGATATATTCTCAGCGACAGGATAGAAACTTGACCTTGACTATAAATCTAGAAGGTTTTATCAAACAATTAACCTCAACTCCTGTCATATTTTTAATTATAATTTTTATGCTAAAAGATATTCTTTTGTAGATCTAATTTTTATATTAAAGATTAATTATTCGTAAATAAGCAGGGAATTAATATATTTCTTTAATTTGCTTATTTTACAAAAATTATCATTTTTATCTTAATTTTCACAGATAAGCTAATTCTATAAAAACTAGTAAAAAGGAAATTTAACAATTAAAAAGAATTAAAAATATTAGAATTTAGAAAATTATTTATATTATTATAAATGAGGAAAGGAACTTGCGATACGCTCAGAAAAGACTAATAGATAGCTTAACTATCTAAAGATAAATTAAAGAGTTAGAAAAGTAATAGATAGAGAATAGAATTCTACTGTTTAAAAAGACCTAGAGAAGGAGATTAACTCTAATTATTCAGATCAGAATATAATGAATCTATTGGAAGAAGAATTAGAATAAATGGAAGAAAATGAGCAGATTCTGGTCAGATAAGATAATTTCCAAGAATACTCTTATTTTTGATTCTCTCTTAATTTATGGTCAACCTATTAATGGTGAAACCACTTAAATTAATTAATTCATTCATGGCTAATTTTTTAAAATATATATAAACAATTTTATTATTTTTATATGTTTATATAATAAATAAATTTTTTCAAAGTTATTCAGTTCTAAAAATCTTTGGTAGTATAAACTCTGAGCAAAAATAAAAATAAAATTTATCATTTTTATATGTTTCATTTCTATTCATAATTTAATATTTTTTCTTAATATTAACTCATTTACTTTTTATTTTATAAAGTCTCATGAACATTACTCTTACAAAAAAAATAATAAAATTCTAATTTCATTTTTTAAATAAAAATTTGTTCAAAATATTTTTTTTAATTTTTTCTTAACTAAAAAAAGATTAGAATTAAAAAAATGTAATCTTTTTTTTAATTTCCTCTAATTTTTTAAAATTTCTATTTCTAAATGTTTCCTTTTTAAAATAATTTTTTTAATTTTTAATTTTTAATTTTTAATTTTTAATTTTTAATTTTTAATTTTTAATTTTTAATTTTTAATTTTTAATTTTTAATTTTTAATTTTTAATTTTTAATTTTTAATTTTTAATTTTTAATTTTTAATTTTTAATTTTTAATTTTTAATTTTTAATTTTTAATTTTTAATTTTTAATTTTTAATTTTTAATTTTTAATTTTTAATTTTTAATTTTTAATTTTTTTTATTCATTCGAAAACAAAATAATTTAATCAGTCCTCAAACTCTCCTCTAGTCTAAAACACTAAACAAAAATAAAATGCTTAAAAAGTTTAAAGCTGTATTATGGATATATTAAACTTATTCTGTTTAATTAATTACTATTAATATAGTTATTATTTATTTAATATCTAAATATTTAACTAAAATTTATTAGTTATTATTTATTTAACTATTATTTATTTAGATTCTGAAAATATTATAACATTTTTAAACTAAAATAAAGAAAATCTATAAATATTCACATATTATTTAAAATAATTTTATACTAGAAATTTGTTCCTTTATCTCTCTTTAAGTAAAATAGTAATTATGAATTAATATATTTCAAATTTTCTCTTAAAGTTGAATAAATAATACTAAATTTTTTTTGCAATATTTTATGTAAAAATTTTTAATTCAAACTAAAGAATCTCTACTTCTTTCCCAAAAACTATTTTGTTTAAATTTTTTAGAAAAAGACAAATTTTTGTAGATTTACAATTTTTAAAACTCTTAAAACTTTTTAAACTAAGTTCAATATTACTATTACTTAAACCAAGCAAAGCTTTTACAAAATTAAATTTAATATTAATCCTTTTATAATTTTTAATATTTCTTTACTTTATAAAAATTTTAATTTATTTAATTATATAAAATTAAAAGCATTAATTTGTCATAAAATTTAATTAGATATTATTAAGACTCATAATTAGCCTACTTTATTATTTAGATATATTATTAATAATATTTACCCATTTTTATTACTAGTCATTTAAACGATAGTTTTGACTTAATATTCTCTATATTTTCTATCTTGTTATAAAATATTAAATACTTGAAAATGTAAACCATAGATGATCATTAACTGATACTAACCATTTATTGCTCCTTGAAATATTCAAACTACCTACGCAATAAGTATAATTTATAAGAGTACATACACATAATTAGTTGCAGTATTTCATATCTTAACGGTCTTGTCACTTGAATCCGATATAATATGCTTATTATTTCATATTATCTCAACTACTAATATAGCACCTGAATGGCCAGATAAAGTTTGAATAAATTGACTATTAGAGAAGTTCTATATCTTAATGTTTTGTCATGACTTCCCTATACAATACATTTATGGTCACTCGATATCGCTACAGATCTTACATATCTTTTATGTCCATACAAAGTACTCTTAAACTAACCAGTTGTAAATCCCAAATCTTGTTTGTTTTATCATCATTTTCGTATACGATTCATTTCTAGCCACTTGCTACAGATCATACATAACTTGTATGTCCCTACAAATTACTCTTTAACTAAGTAATTGTAAAGTAACGTATATTTATCGTATTATCAGGAGATGCAGAATCTGATATGATTCATTTCTGGTCACTTGATATCGCTACAGAGTTTACAGATGACGAGTGGCCTTGAAAAAATATGGATGTTCAGTTATGACTGAGGTGAGGTTGGAATTATTAAAGTTTCAGTTTTGAACTTTGTATTTCTTAAGTTACAAAATTGCAATTTATTGTTAGTAAAATTGATATTGGTGAAAATATTCTGTCGGATAATTCTGCATTAGTTAGATTTAAATTATTTAGATTAACTTAGTTGAATTTGAAGTTCTTGAAATTTAAGAGAGTAATTGCATTAGCTTAAGCTTACTATAAGTCTTAAGGTTATCTTGATAATTCTATCATTTGTACTAAATTTTACTAGAGTACTTAGTTTTTATTTCATTCAACTACAACTACGACAAAATATCATTATTTGCTTTAAAACTGGATTTATTCAAAGAATTCTTAATCAAGATTATAGGTCTATATTCTCTTACTTAAATTGATTCAAGAATTAACGGAACTGATCAAAGTCATGCTATTAAAATTTTATATTTTATAATTTGAGATATAAAAAAATATGGAGAGTTAGAACAAAGTTTTCTTATCGAAAAGCTTACTCGTAATACTACTGATCAATCTTTCTAAAATTAACAAACACCAACTAAGATTTAATAGAAAAAATATTGCTAAATATCAGAAGAAAAATAACTACCTGCAAAAATTCCTAAAAAGAGGCAACTAATGAATTTAGACAAGGAATAACTCGTGGAGATTATTTTCGACTACACTGATAAAGTCGAGAATCTCGAACATTATGTTATCAGTTTATAACAAGATTTATAAGATAATGTGGACAATGAGAAGCCCCACACTGAATTTGTTACAAAATAGGATATTAATAACAGATATCAAGAAATAGAATGCGATATTGTTAGACTAGATGAATAAATGGGAATAGACTTTTAAAAATATGAAAACGTCTTTTAGCAAGTCAAAGAAATTAAGCAAAGGTTAGAGAAATTAGAGAGCTAATAGCCATAAAAAAATCAAGATTCAATGATAATAGAAGAACAACCCATGACTTAAGAAAAATACTTCAAAAAAAGTGCTACATATGTGGCAGTAAATCATCTTTGAAGAAGATACTCTCGAAATAAGGAAATTAGAAAAAAGATTTGAAATGAATTGACCATGTTTTATCCTTCCTCGGATGGTTAATTATGACGTAAGAAGATAACTCCAAGACTGTTCGGAAAGCTCGAAAGTGAACTTGGGTGGAGACACCGGGGAGTCCGAGACCCTGTAAAAGGTAATACAGGGTTTATGGATCTTTTAAGGGAACACTCCATTAACCTTAAAATTTGTAATTTAATTTAATTAATTCATTTAACTTTAGGTCTTTTCTCAACTTAGACATCAAAGATTAAGTTCAATATTTATGTTTTAGGTCATAGATGTAAATTTATTTTCTATCATATGCATGTATCTTATCTTAACGTATAATTGGATTCTAGTTATAGCTTATCCTTGATAAATCTATGTATGATTTTATTCTTCTGAAAGAATTTAGAATTCTAGCTTATCTATTTTCCACTTCAGCTAGTAAACCCCATCTAGATATTCACCAAGCATAAATATTCTTTCGTCTCAAAGTCTTTTGCCAAACTTATCGAAGAGCAACTAGGTAATTATTCAGATATTGTTAATCAGAAATTTTAATCTAAGTCATAAAACTGCCATGAAATAGAAACATATTTGGTTTGCTTTTCCCCTAGTACTAAAATAAATAAAATAGTTTAAATTTAATAAAGAAGTAGCTAATGATAAGTATATTGTAGAATATTGTATTATTTAGTCTTATTAATATAAAGCTAGTTTGATTGTAAATAGCCTAATAAAGTATTTATTAGTTCTACTAGTAAATTAACTATATTATTATATACCTTTAAATATATTAAACCTTACTATTGTTCTTTACTTTTTCTTATCTTTTGGACTATTAAAATTTAAATATTTATAACATTTAGCATATTATGTACTTTCATTCTATAAAAAGACATTTAGAGCAATCTTTTATATAATCATTAAACTAGAGAGTAATACTATTAGATAGTTCTGCTTATTTTTATTAAGAAGACCGTTAAGTTGAAGAAGACGTGGTGAGAATATAGCTTCTGGTTTTCTTTCCTGTTCTGAGGAGGTGGTAAAAAAACTGCCCTTGAAGCCAGCCATTTTATATTATTTCAATATTAATATTAAAATTATAAATTATTCTCTTATTTTTTGTTGTCATTATATTCATCCAATGAGTAATGTTAGCTTCTCCAAATAGAGAATCTACTTATTAAAAATTATTCTCGAATCTTGAATCAAGTGTTCCAGTCTTCTTGAATAAGATTCAAATAATAATTTGCAGATAAGTAATTACCAAGCCTGTCAGTCAAACTTTCATACTTCTAGAACCCTCAGGCAAGTTAGGCTTGTCTCTTTCGAGCTTGTCCACCCTTTCCTGTGGTTGCTTCTAGTGCGATATTACTGGAAGTGCAGTATACACTGCATTAGATAACCTACTAGTTCTCCTGATCTCAGACTACGTCATATTTTTATGTTTATATATAATGAAAACTTGAACTTATAATTAGCTTCATTTATTTCTCTTCATCAATTACTAAGCTATGGAAATTCTTTATTCTCAAGTTTAATTCTAAAATTAACTAGCATTTTGATATTATTTATATAATGAGAATATTATTCTATCCCTTTAAATAAGACTCTTTACTATCAACCCTTTAAGCTGCAAATATCAATTTAATACCTAAATTTTAATAATTTCAGATATTAATTTAGTGGAAAAAACTGTATTAAGATAAAATATGATTGAAAAGCTAAAAATTTAAAATGTAGATCTATATCTTAAAAATTAAAAGCTTGCTTCTCAAAGCTAATGCTAGCACTGTTTTAGTAATGATTAATTTTCTTTAACTTTAAATTCTAACTTAAATATTTCAGCATCTAAAAATATAGCTAAATAAACTATTTAGCTGAAATTAGATTTAGATTTGCTAGATAAGGCTAGATAAATTTAAATTTTTAGATATATTAATACACTATGAAAGAAATTCAAATGATGTAGCTATTTTAAGTTTATTTTATTTTAATTTAGCAATTAAAATTAATCTTAGGAACTATCCTGTTTTCTAACTCATTCTGGCTCTTCTGATATTTTTAGTTAATAATAGCATTATTGACTTAGAGTTATTAGCGAAACAAATTTATTTGAAAGATTGTAGTGTAAATCACATTCTAAAAATATAAGCATTTATAGCAAGTAGTTAAACTTTTCATAAAGCTATTCAACTATTCAGATATACAAATTAGATTATTTAGTACTGATTCTTTTCATATTTTAAGCTTTACAATGAACTTAAGATCAAATATTTGCTATAAATATTTAGAATTTAGTAAAAAATAGTTTTAATGATATATCTAGCTTTACAGTGTTATCATTTATAATTATTCTTCTTCATATTTTAATTTTTATAAATAAGTTAAAGCTAAAAAGAGTTAATCATTTAGAAAATTGGCCTTTATGTCCAGTAATCTTTAAAATTCTTCTCTTAAGTTAAAGGAAAGTTTAGGATAGAATAATCAGTTAGAATTTTTTATAATTTGGACTTTACAGCTAAGTCATTTTCTACTTATAGTTATTTTTAAAATTGCTAAACTTACTTTTATTATATTTTTCTATCAATTAAACCAGTTTAAATAAACCATATTTAAGGCTTTTGATTATGTTTCTTTTTTATCTTTAAATATATTTTTTACTTCACCAACCTCTTTTATAATGATGTTGATTTTAGCATATATAGTAACATAATTTCCTTCTTATGTTTTACTATTATTTATTTGTTTCTACATAATAGGTATACTTTCCTGTTATCCATTGATTCTTTAAACAATTTCTTGATACAGTATTATTTTTCTTTGAGTGCTTTTATTTTATATGTAATTAAACAAACTAAAATATAAAAAATTTGAGGGAATTAATTAAATTATTTGTCAATCTACTCCAGTTTATATTCCATTTACAATTTTATCTATTTGTTGCATCTTCTATAGATGGAATTAAAAGCTTAATTCTTTCTAGTATCTATTCTAATTTTTAATTTTAATCTTTGTTATTTTAATTGATATTGTATATTTGATATCCTTTACTGAACTGGTCATGTAAAGGATTTCTGAGATTATTGTCCTTTATCTTATAAAGGTGATTATTCGATTAAATTATATTGCTATTATTATTTTTTAGGTATTAAATAAGAGAGGTATATTATTTTTTAGGTGCCATTTTTCTAAATAAATAATATTATAATTATAATAATTTATTAACGTGGCGTCATCTTATTTGGTTTACCACGAATTAGAGTTTTTAAAAGGTTTTTTATCCTAAATAGGTTTTGTAGACAGATTTTTTCTGGTTTCTCTGGATCGTAAATTCTTATTATTTTCTTGTTTTCTCCTCTCGTTAATTATCGTAAGTCAGAACAGTACTATCATCTTTCGAATCGACTCAGTGCATCCGTAATCTATGAAGCTTCTAAGTATGGTTAAAATCTTTTTTTTAATATAATCTTTCATTTGGCATACAGTAAATCTTAAATAAGTTTTAAGTACCTTTTTCTATTGCTCAATCTAACTTTTATTAAAGTTTTTAACTATTTTTTTATTTTGTGACCATATTTTTTGCAATATCAGCATTTATTTTTTCTCTTTTATATGAAGATCCAGGAAAACCTTTTTTATCTTGATTCTGTATTAATTAATTTGTTAATCTATATTTTTCCAATTGATTAAATCTCTGATGCAAATAGTGTCTTAGCTTCTTTCGATTGTATTGAATAAATTTCCATCTATTAGGAGAGAGGCTATTAATTAATTATTGTTTGAGATTCTATTAATTGATCAATTTTTTGATAGTTATCATAAGAGATTAAGTTATTTACTTTAGATCTTAAACTTCTTTTGTTATTTACTAATAGTCCAGTTGTAGCATGTCTGGTTAATTATTGGGTAGTGTTAAAGAAGTCTGTTATTTCTTAGGAGCCATTTTATTTGATATATAATAAATAAATTATAGATGCTTATAGAATGTTATTTATATAGCTTACTATATTTAATTAAACCTTTATTTTCTATTTAATACTTATTTAATAAAAATTATATTAGAAGAACTTATAAAAATACTAACTCCTACAAATTAAAATAAAGCGGATCTCTTCCATTAAAAGACAAAAAAGAATTTAGATAAAAATTCAGAACAGAAAAGTTAACATAGCTCTCAACACTCCATTGAAAACGGAAATAAGAGACCACTCAACTGAATCGATAAAAATAATAACGAAGAAATAAAAAATAAACGAAGAAGGTAAAGTACGATAATTCAATATAGATCCTATTACCTTTTATTTAGACAATACTGAAATAGAATAAATGGACTCTTAGTAGATGAAACAGCTGATTCATAAACTTATTAGAAACATAAAAAAACTCAAAGAGGAATAAAAATCCCAGAAAGAAGAGATGTTTGTATTAAGTCAGGATTTGATAAATCATGAAGATGATGATGAAGTCTATATGGTAGACCGAAGAGCTAAAGTTGTAGTTTATGAGCAAATGACAAGTTTAGAGAAAGATATTTGAACAATGCAAGAGCAAACGAGAAAAACTGAGTGAAATTAGATTCAAAACTCAAATTAATAGAAGAAAATCTGTAGAAACTTTCATAAGGAACTCCAATGGAAATAGAGAAACAAGAAAAGACATTTCCTAGAGTAAGAAAAAGATGCTATATTTGCATCAGCACTTGACATTTATGACGGAAATGTCCCCAATAGAAATAAATAAGAATGAATATCTGGAGAAATGTTAGCTAATAGCAACTGAAGTAGCGAGCAATCAACTCGGATTATTCAAAAGAGAGAAGTCAAGGAAAAAGAGCAGTACAAGAAATGAACATGTAGGAACGGAGATATTATACATTTATAACTTCAATTAAGCCGGAAGGTGAACAGTTATTTTAATGATTAATAGCAATTTAAGAAATTTTAATAAGTTCTTTATACTTAAACAAATAAAGAAATAATTAATTTTATTATGAATTTGTTATATAAATTCTCTATTAAAAATCAAAATTATAAAGTTGTTATATATATTAGTAAAATGAAATTAAAATATGAAGTTATTATATTTTTTTACCTTTATCCCAATTTTGCTCTTCTTTTCTTCCATCTGCATAATAATGAGTTCCTTTCCCATACTTAAGACCTTCTACAAAATGACCTTCATAATGAGATCCATCATAATATTTTTCAACTCCATACCCATGACTCTTCCCTTTGAAGTACTCTCCCTCATATATTTCTCCATCTGCATAATAGTAAGTTCCCTTTCCTTACTTAAGATTTTCTACAAATTAACCTTCATATCAATCTCCAAAGTTATACTTATAAACTCCATATCCATGTCTCTTTTCTTTGAAAAACTCCCCATCATATATTGCTCCATCTGCATAATAGTAAGTTCCTTTTCCTTACTTAAGACCTTCTTCTCATTAACCTTCATATCGAGATCCATCCTTATACTTATAAACTCCTTATCCATGCCTCTTGTCTTTGAACCATTCGCCCTCATATATTGCTCCACTTGCATAATAGTAAGTTCCCTTTCCTTACCTAAAATCTTCTATATATTAACCTTCATATCGATCTCCATTGTTATACTTCTCAACTCCGTATCCATCTTTCTTTCCATTTCTCTTCTCTCCATCATATCCTATCTCATTTTCTTGTACTTTCTCTTCCTAATTTGTTCCTACTTCCTTTTACTCTTCTATTTCGATCTCCTTCACATTACTCTTTAATATCTCCTACATTCTTATCTCTTACTTTATCTTCTCTAACTTCTACAATGACGTTTCTAAACTCATTCTTTGATCTGCTTCTTATTTTCAACTCTCCCTTATTATCTCCTCTATCACACAATTCTCAGGTATTTCCTCTCTTTCACCTCTCTTTATCCCTTCTCGTAACTCTCCTTCCTCTACTTCTTCGAAAGGTATTTTTCTTGTCACTATCTCCCATAAAACAACTCCATAAGCATATATGTCAGAAAAGAAACTATACTTTGGTCTCATTCCAAATAACTCAGGAGCCATCCATCTTATTGTTCCAACCTTTTTATTTGTACTCGAGGATTTAGAAGCTGATTTGACTTTAGCTAATCCGAAATCACTTATTTTAACATTCTTACTTTGATTTAGGAGTATATTCTCGCTTTTTAAATCCCTATGAACTACGTTGTTAGAATGTAAGTAAAATATACCCGCTGCTATTTGCTGAGCTATTTCTAATTTCAGTACTAAACTTATATCTTATTTACTATGGAGAAATTACATAAGAGAACATTACATTAATTCCACTATAATTCTTGTTGGCTCTAGACTATATCCATAGAATTATATAATGTTAGGATGTTTTAAATTTTGCATTATTTAAATCTCTTTGTTGAATTCTCATTCAGTATCTTCATTCAACTTCCTTTGAAAGAAATCTTTAATAGCTACATTTGTAAATTTATTTCATTTTCCTTAGTAGACTGTACCATAAGCTCCATGTCCAATTTCTTTTTCAATTTATAATGTCGATGATTCTATTTTAATATTAAAGCTTATACTACTTTCCATCCTTATTATAATTATAAAAATCTGTTAATCTTTATAAAAATAAATTATAGTATAAATTAAAATTGACTAATCAAAATTGATAAATCAAAAAGCTATAAAGCTAGTTTTCAATAATTAACGTATATTGAAAATTATCTTAAGGTATTCTTAAATATTTGTTTCAGATTTAATTTACTAAAATACATTTTAAAAATTGCTACTATTTTTTGCTTTTTTAAATGTTCTTAATCTATCTTCAAATCTTAATAATTTCAAGATGTCTATATTATATGTTAAATTTAACAAAATTAAAAAATATATAAAATGGATGTCGGCTCCATTCTGGAGAACTAGTAGTTATCTGGTGCAGTGTATACTGCATTGTGAGTTATCTCGCACTAGATGCCACCACGGGGAAGGGTGGATAAGCTCCGTTGAGACATGCTTAACTTGCCCCGAGGGTTCTCGATTGCAGTATGAAAGTTTTACTGACGGGTCTTCTAGTTAATGACTTAATAACTAATTCTTATTTGTACTTTATTCAAGAAGAATGGAACATTTGATTCAAGACTTGTGAATGATGTTTAGTAAATAGATTCTCCATTAAGAGAAGCTGATGTGACTTATTGGACTACTAGAATTTTAAGAAGAAACATGAGAACATTTTTCCTAATATTAAATATTAATATTGAAAGAGCTCATGATCCAGAAATTATAAAACTTGAGTCATTACTAATTTAGACATTTGATACTGTTCCTGAACGGCCAGCGAGAGTTCGAATAAGCTGACCAGTTGGCAATTCCCATATCTTTATCATATTATCATAGCTTCCCGATACAATTCATTTCTGATCCCTTGAAATCGTTATAGAAATTACATAATTCATATGTCCTAACAAAATACTCTTTAACTAACAACTCGTAAAATCTCATATTTTAATCTTCTTATTCCAACTTCCAGATACGATCCATTTCTGATCCCTTGATATCGCTACTGAGTTTACATAACTTGCATGTCCCTACAAAGTACACTTTAGCAACAACTTGTAAAATACCATATAATTATTGTCTTATCATCACTTCCCATCATGATTCATTTCTGGTCACTTGATATCACTACAGATTTCACAGATTTCGTATACTTTTACAAAGTACTCTGTAACTAACAAGTTGTAAAGTCCCATATCTTTTTTGTACTATCATCACTTCCCGATGCGATAAAATCGTTTTCACTTGATATCACTATTGATAATGCATAATACATATTACCTTGCAACATTTAGTCTAAATATTAAGAATTACCTTGATTTTAATCGTAGTTAAATATTTTCACAAGTTTTTTTAAAAAACACAAATTGGCAAAGATTTCATCTTTAAAAGAAGAAGCGTAATTTTGCCAAAGGAATATTTTAATTAATTTCAACTATAAAAGTTTTTGTAACTGAAAATCCTTTCCGATTGCACGACCCGACGCTCTCTTTTTATGGAATAACGGGGATATCCTGTTGTGCTCCAGGCACAGCTTCTAGGGAGCTCCATCGCTATGAGCAGTCAGGCTTCAAGCCCCTACCAAGAGCGGATAATCTCAAAGACAGTGTTCCCTTCAGAAAATGACTCTGACCATGGACTTTCTCAGCAACAGGAAAGGAACTTGTTTCTAGCCATAAAATCAGAAAGTTTAGCCACGAAGGTCATTCTCAGGTTCCACCATCTTTTCAATTATCTAAAACTAATTAAATTTTAGGATTTATTAAATTATTATTAAAAGTAGATAAATCTAAGTTAATATATTTTATATTATTAAAATATTTATAAAGTTTAAAAGTCTTTTAGTTTTTATTTTTAATTAAAGGTTTAAATATTTTATGCGTATGATTATTATTAAAAGTCTTTCTACTGTTTAGTATTTTATATTTAAGGATATAAGCTATTTAGATTAATTTATTTAGATTATGTCTTTGATTTATATCAATTTAAAAAGCTGTTTTTTTTAATTATTTTTTTAATATTATTAAATAAAGATTAATATTTTAAATGCTATAGTTTTTTTTAATACAAGTATCAATATATTAATTGATTTTTTTCAAAGCAAGTATTCAATATTTTTTTATTCAGATAACTTTTAATTAATATTATTAAAACTTTCTAAAGAGTTTGTAGACTTTTTTTGTTCAGTATTTTATACTATAAAAGATATTTTGATGTATAATACCCTGTCGATTAGATATATATTTATATATATTTTTAAAATTGTAAAATAATTAATGTTTTTTTAAATATTTTATTTTGTTTGATTTTAAACTATTATTTGAATTTTCTAAAGTAAAAATAGTTATTAAATTAATATTTTATTTCTGTTTGAATTATTTAATTAGGTTTAATTTAGTTTATAAGAACTAATGAAAAATTTTGGTTTAAACATATTATATTTTATATTTTATGACTTAATATTTTTATTTTCTTAGAAAAAAGTTCTTTATTTCTTTTAAATCATAAAATTGTTTGCTCAGAGATTTATATTACTAAAGATTTATGGGATAATATAAATTAAAATTTTTTAATTAAATAAAAGATAAAAAGATTTAATTAAAAATCAAAAATATTGATATTTTCAAAAAAATTTAATAAAGAAAGAAATATTAAAACTTTATTAAGAAATCTTTTTGATTGAAAAAATAGAGAGTTATTTTAAAAAGAATAGAAATAATTTATAAAAATTGTTATTAACAAAAGTTATAAATAAATATTTATAAAAAATTAAATATCCAAAATTATTATTTAAAAAACAAAAATTAAGATCTTCAAAATTTTAACAGTAAAACATCATTTTCAAAACCAAATTTATTTAAAATAATTTTAAATAAAGAATATCAAATATTTAGACATTATCAAGGATGAGAGAATTCAAATCTTAAATCTAAGGATGATAAATAGTCTGCTTTAAAAAAAGATATCGTAATATATAACTTGGATTTAAAAATAACTCATATAAAAACAGCTTAAATGATTCAAGTAAAAAATGAAATAAATAAATAGTTTAAGAATGTTAAATCCTCCTTCTTTAAGATGTTTTAAAAAAATTACGAAGAAATTCTAGAAAAAATAAAAAAAATAAATATTGTAGACTTTTAAAAATATTTTTTAAAAAATTTAAAAAGTAAAAGGACAAATTATCTCTTAAAAAATTAAAATCAATTAAAAAAATTAAAAAGACTAAAAATCATTTCGATTAAAAGAATATATTTTTAAAAATGTTGCATGAAATTAATTTTTAAAAAGACGAAATTTAAAAAAGATTATTTTAAAATACAAAACAATAAGCAAAAAAAATGAAAAAATGAAAAATGATAAGAAAAATAATATAAAAATTAAATGATTAAAAAAATTAAGAATAAAAAAATATTTTTAAGAGTAACTTAGCCAATTTTATATTTTTAACTTAAAGCATTAGTAATGAAAACGAACAAATTATTTTAAAGAAATTTAAAAGCCCTCTAAAAAATAAAGATATCATAAAGTTATTGCAAAAAAATTTAAAAAATTTAAAAAATTTAAATAAAAAAGAATATCAAAACAGTAAGGACGTAAAACAAAATTTTAAGTAAAATTACATCAAAATATAATGATCTGAAAGTTACAAAAAAAATTGTTTTAAAATTTAAAAATTATAAAGAACATAAAAAACGTAAATCCATATAAAAAAAGAGAAAAAATTAAAACTTCAAAAAGATAAATATAGTAAAAAATACATTATAATTTTTTGAAAAAGTAAATGAAGAGTAAAAAATAAAAAAAAAACATTTAAACTAAGTTTTTAAGCCTTGAGTTATTAAATTTTTATAGTTTGAATAAGTAAGAAAGATAGCATTTCAATGAAAAGTAAAGAAGAAAGGTGAGGAAAATAATTTTAAAATCTGTTTTAAATAAACCTTTAAAGCTTAGATTAACATTGATAAGAGATTATTGAAGATATATAGCAGAAGATATCTCTACATTATGTTATAATATTTTTTACTAGAATAAATAACATAAAAAAAAGACGTTCATCTTGAAATTTGTGGATAAAAAAAGAAATTTTAATTTATGAAATTTAGGTTGAATGGAGGCTCTTAATTAAATCAGAAAGAAAACAAATTTATTTAGCTCTAGATAAATACTAAAATGAAATAGGTTCAATCAGAATAAGATTAGACATATCAATATAAATGGAATAGCAAATAAGCTATATCCAATAGAATAATTTATAAGAGGAAATAGTATTTACATTTTTTCAATTAACGAAACTTGATAAAAAAGATTTCCCTACAATCTTAATTTAAGATTATAGGATTTATTACAAAAATTCGAGTAAAGGAGGTTCAGGCATGGCCACGAAAGAAAAACTAAATAGTACTGAAGAAACTATATAATTGATGTATCCTAGAATCGATTTATCACAGCCAAACTGGACAATATATTTATTACGTTCTGCTTCATGCCAGATAAAGTTTGAATAAATTGACTATTAGAGAAGTTCTATATCTTAATGTTTTGTCATGACTTCCCTATACAATACATTTATAGTCACTCGGTATCGCTACAGATCTTACATATCTTTTATGTCCATACAAAGTACTCTTAAACTAACCAGTTGTAAATCCCAAATCTTGTTTGTTTTATCATCATTTTCGTATACAATTCATTTCTAGCCACTTGAAATAGCTACAGATCATGCATAACTTGTATGTCCCTACAAATTACTCTTTAACTAAGTAATTGTAAAGTAACGTATCTTTATCGTATTATCAGGAGATGCAGAATCTGATATGATTCATTTCTGGTCACTTGATATCGCTACAAAGTTTACGGATGACGAGTGGCCTTGAAGCAATATGGATGTTCAGTTATGACTGAGGTGAGGTTGGAATTATTAAAGTTTCCGTTTTGAACTTTGTATTTCTTAAGTTACAAAATTGCAATTTATTGTTAGTAAAATTGATATTGGTGAAAATATTCTGTCGGATAATTCTGCATTAGTTAGATTTAAATTATTTAGATTAACTTAGTTGGATTTGAAGTTCTTGAAATTTAAGAGAGTAATTGCATTAACTTAAGCTTTAAGTCTTAAGGTTATCTTGATAATTCTATCATTTGTACTAACTTTTACTAGAGTACTTAGTTTTTATTTCATTCAATTACAACTACGACAAAATATCATTATTTGCTTTAAAACTGGACTTATTCAAAGAATTCTTAATCAAGATTTATAGATCTATATTCTCTTACTTAAATTGATTCAAGAATTAACGGAACTGATCAAAATCATGCTATTAAAATTTTATATTTTATAATTTGAGATATTTGTTTACTCTTATTTTATACTAATATTTTACTTATAGCTAAAATTAATAATATTTTATTAAGTCCCTTAAAATTTGTCTTTTTTTGGCTCTTTTGCTTTATTATCATTCTGCTAATTTAAATTTTATTCTGCTGAAAATAATTATCAATTAACTAGTGAAAATATTACTCCGTTAATAATTAACTCTAAGGCTACTTCTTTAAGTATGTAAACAATTCAAGAATTAAATATTGCTTCAGTATCTTAAAACTATTCAGATCCTATAACTTAATTTATTTTCCTATAGCTCTTGATTTTAGTATTAATGAAATAAATTTTATTATTCGTGTTAATTCTATGATCTTATCTACTATGAATATGAATTTTGTCAAAATGCTAATTTTTATATCTTTTTCTTTATTTTATCTAGCTGGTTTATATAATTACCTTAATGATGAATATTACTTTTTAAATTTTCTTTAAAAATTCTAAAATTGAAAGTAAACCAAATTTAATAGAGATCTAAAAAGCTTATGACTTTCATTTATTTCTTAAAATATTTTTATTTCAATCATCTTATTTTATTGTTTTATGAGTCATTATAATATTTTTGGTGCTTTCATGTTTTGATCTGATTATGCTGTATTTTATAATTCTTCAAGTCTTATATTAAATACTTCGATATGATTCGTACAATCAATCTTTTTTGTAAGTTGATAAACTCTTTTAAGACATTATAAACAAGAAATTCATTCGCATAGAAGTTATTTTACTAGACACTTTTCTCAATCGAAATATTTCGGAAAATTTAGATACTGATAAACATCCATTTAAAAATAAAAAATGTTTAGTAAAAGAGATTAATTATTTTGGAAAAAAATAGAAAATTAAAATATAAAAATAAAGAAAGAAAAAAATTAATTTTATTGTAATTAAGTTACAAAATTTAAATCTTTAGGAAATTAATTAATTTACTAATATAAACATTATTATGATAAATCTAGTTTAAATAACGTGTATCATTCCTTCCAATGTGATTTAATTAAACTCTAATATTAAGAAGTACCTCACATAAGAAGAAACAAACAAAAATCAGAGCACAAACCATGATGGACAAGATTGGAGAGGAATAAAATAGCATTAATGTTGAAAAATGTAGGATATTAGAGTTTCTTAGGATAGCCCTCTGATCTTGGCCTTGTATAAGAAGATATTTTCAAAGAAATAATATCACTAGATAGATTTTCAATGAAAAATTTATTAAAACTTTAAAATTTGATTAAATGAAATGAGTGCTCAATAATCGAAGCTTTTTAATCAAAAATAAAAAAACTTATAAAAATATAAATATTAAATAAATAGTCAAAAATAATTAAAAGTTTAAATAAAAAATAAAATATTTATTTAAAAAATTATATTTTCCTGAGTAGCGAGCTGGTCAGATTCCCTAGTTTAAATTAGTTCATTTGTAGTTTTATATTCATTCTATATTGGGTTCCTTCTTTCATATTTTCCCATTTTAAATTGGATAAAAGATAATAATATATATTTAAATCTTCTTAAAGTTTGAAACATAAAAAATTAATACAAGTTAAATTTTATACGAAATTAAAGAATATTAAGATCAAATATTTCAAAAATAAACAAAAAATTTTTTTTCCAAACTTTTTCTCTTTTATCTTTTTTTAAATATATTTATATTTTTATTGTGATTTTCTTTTTTAATTCACTTTCTTTTTACTAGATAAAATTTTTGACGTTAAATTTTTTTGTTTTAAAACCTTTTTTTCTTTTTTATATTTATTTTATTCATTGAAAAATATTATTTTAATTCTTTATCATTTTTTAAATATTTTTATTTTAAAATATTAAAAAATTTGCATGAATTAATAATTGAATAATATCTTTTTTACTATAATTTATAGTGTTTTTTTATGAATTAAAAGAATTTTAAATTTTTTTAACAAATGTATTGTTTAATTTCAGATTATTTTCATTTGCTTTGCTTTATCAATTTAAACATTTTTTTTAATTTTAAGATCAAACATTGTGATTTTTTTCTTTCTCGTATTTCCTTTTAATATATTTTTTTAATATTTTTATTTTTTAAAATCGTTCTAAATTAAAAACTTGATATATATATTTTTTTTGTCGCTTATTTATATCTTTTTTTACTTGTTAAATTTTAATAATTTTTTGGTAAAATAATTTTTTGATATTCGAGCTTTTTCATAATAATCTTATTTTAATAATACTCTACTATTATTTGTTGTTAAATATTATTTTTTAAATGACTTAAGGTTAAGTAAATAATTGTTGTTTAGCTAGTCCTTTTATATGCTTTAAATTTACGAAAATGTTTATATATTTTTAATTCTAAATATGTTTTTAATGAAAATAATAACAAAAATTAATTATAGTTGCGCTACGCTTATTAGATTAATCATTTTAAATAAATTCGTATATGTTCTTATAAAATTTCTGCTGTTTCTTGCAAAATTGCTCATAGATTTTTACTCTTCTTTCTCTTCAATCAGTTTTCAAGATCAGTCCTTTTTTTTATCTTCCAGTTCTATTAATTTGAATAAAGCTTAACTAGAACAGATTTATTACTTATTTATATTTGGTATTATTTTATCTTTTATATGATACTATATTATACTTTTAAAATCTTCTTATCATTTTCAAGTTTTCCTCATTAATTACTATAGTTGGCAACATTTATTAGTAACTGATTTTATTTTCTGTCTAAAGTACCTTAATTAAATTTTTCTTATATAATAAGGTAAAAATAATTTTTCGTTGTACGTAAGATTTGAAATGCTAGGAGAAATAAATAACTCTGATTAAAATTATAATTAGTAATAAATCATATGCTAATTGGATACTTAAAGAGTGCATTTCATCTTAATAGTATATAACAAGAGAAATGTTACTAATAATATAATTAAATAAAATAGAATTTAGAGATAAGGATAGTAATAAAAAGGAATTATAAAAAATAATAGTTGATGTATGAATTAGAATATAAAATAGGGTTATAAAGACTATATAGTGTGTTATAATATAGTAATGAAGATGAATAAGATTGAAATAGTAGTTTATAATAAGAATAAGAATAATAATATTAAATAAGCTAAGATCTATTATCTGCTTTAATCAAATTATTACATTTATAGATTCTAAATTAAATTAATTATCTATTAAAAACTAAAAGAATAAGAGCAACAATATCATACAACACTTTAACACTTTATTACATTTCCAAGCAAAACTAAATCAAACTAACTAACTAAATGTTTACTTTACTATTATTTAAACTCACTATTTTATAATTCATTAAACACAAATTTTATACGGAGTAGATTAAATCATTACATATTATCTTTCTACTCAAAAATTACTAAAGATATTAAAAAAAGATTAATAGAAAGGAATAAAATCGACAATATAAATATATTTTAAGAATCAAAGAACTAATATCAAGAAATCTAATACATCAGTTAAAAGACTCTAACTATTATCAAAATATTACATAAATTTTTAATTCAAACATCTCCTTAAAAGAATCATTTTTTCATAAATAAAGTGAAAAAGTAGAAAATTAACAAAGTTCTTAAAATATAACTCTAATATGCATAATAACTTTAAAATAAATGAAGCTGCTAAATCAAAAATTAATTAATAATCAAACAATAATTTAAGATAAATATTTAAATTTGTTAAATGTTATTTTCATCTCCACTTATATCAAAAATTACACTCTATAATCAAAAGCTTACTTATTATTAAAATGTTTACATCCTAAAATAGAAAAAACTACCTAATATAAATAATCTAATATTAATCCTTACTATAACATTCTTTAATAAATTATATTAGCATTACTTTCTTTTAAAATCAATTATTACCCCCTATAAATAATACTATTATTACATTCTATATCATAAAAATACTGACTAAACTTAAATATTACAAGCTCATATAAAAAATCACAAGCTTAAATAAAATGTAAACCATCTTATAATTATCTCTTACAATCAAAAATTAAATAAATACCTGAAGTAGATTCTTACCGCCTGTGGTAATTTAATACCCTCTAATAATAAAAAAAAGATACCAACTATAATAGTTTTTAAATACAAACTGTGAATAAAAACTATCTTACGTTCTATAAATACTTAAAATATCTTACTCGCTATTATTATTTAAAATATCTTACATTCTATAAATATTAGAAATATCTTACAATCTATAAATACTTAAAATATCTTACAATCTATAAATACTTAAAATATCTTGCAAACTATAAATATTAGAAATATCTTACTGCCTATAAATATTTAAAATATCTTACGTTCTATAAATACTTAAAATATCTTACGTTCTATAAATACTTAAAATATCTTACTCGCTATTATTATTTAAAATATCTTGCATTCTATAAATATTTAAAATATCTTACGTTCTATAAATACTTAAAATATCTTACTCGCTATTATTATTTAAAATATCTTGCATTCTATAAATATTTTAAATATCTTACCATCTATAAATATTTAAAACATCTTACATTCTATAAATACTTATAATATCTTACCATCTATAATTATTTAAAATATCTTGCTCCCTATAAATATAAGAATATCTTACAATCTATAAATATTTAAAGTATCTTACATTCTATAAATATTTAAAGTATCTAACTCCCTATAAATTTTTAAAACATCTTACCATCTATAAATACTTAGAATATCTTACTCCCTATAAATATTAGAAATATCTTACTCCCTATAAATATTAAAAATATCTTGCCATCTATAAATATTTAAAATATCTTACATTCTATAAACATTTAAACAATCTTACCATCTATAAACATATGAAATATCTTACAATCTATAAATATTTAAAATATCTTACTATCTATAAATATTATAAATATCTTACATGCTATAAATACTTAAAATATCTAACGAACTATAAATATTTAAAACATCTTACTCCCTATAAATATTAGAAATATCTTACCATCTATAAATTTTTAAAACATCTTACTCTCTATAAATATTTAAAATATCTTGCTCGCTATAAATATTAGAAATATCTTACATTCTATAAATACTTAAAATATCTTACACCCTATAAAATTTTAAAATATCTTGCAATCTATAAATATTTAAAACATCTTACATTCTATAAATATTTATTATATCTTACCATCTATAGATATTTAAAATATCTTACTATCTATAAATATTTAAAATATCTTACATTCTATAAATACTTAAAATATCTTACTATCTATAGATATTTAAAAAATCTACTATCTATAAATATTTAAAATATTTTACATTCTATAAATATTTATTATATTTTACCATCTATAATTATTTAAAATATCTTACTCCCTATAAATATTTAAAGTATCTTACATTCTATAAATACTTAAAATATCTTACTATCTATAGATATTTAAAATATCTTACTATCTATAATTATTTAAAATATCTTACAATCTATAAATATTTATTATATCTTACAATCTATAAATATTAGAAATATCTTATGAACTATAAATATTTAAAGTATCTTACATTCTATACAAATTTAAAATATCTTACCATCTATAAATTTTTAAAACATCTTACTGCCTATAAATATTAGAAATATCTTACTAACTATAAATATTTTAAATATCTTACCATCTATAAATATTTAAAATATCTTGCCATCTAAAAATACTTAAAATATCTTACCATCTATAAAAATTAAAAATATCTAACATTCTATAAATATTTTAAATATCTTACCATCTATAAATATTTAAAATATCTTACATTCTATAAATACTTAAAATATCTTACTATCTATAGATATTTAAAAAATCTACTATCTATAAATATTTAAAATATTTTACATTCTATAAATATTTATTATATTTTACCATCTATAATTATTTAAAATATCTTACCATCTATAAATTTTTAAAACATCTTACTGCCTAAAAATATTAGAAATATCTTACTAACTATAAATATTTTAAATATCTTACCATCTATAAAAATTAAAAATATCTAACATTCTATAAATATTTTAAATATCTTACCATCTATAAATATTTAAAATATCTTACATTCTAATTCAAATAGAAATACCATCTTATTTTAGTTTTTACCTCCTTTATTTGTTATTTTTACTTGCTATAATTAAATAAATAACTTTCTGGATTTGTTAAATTACCAACTTAATATTATTATTGTACAATCTTCTTTATTTAATACATTCTATATTTAATTTTTACCTCCTTTCTTAGTATTTTTACAGACTTATTTATCTTATTACATTCTTAAATTTAATTTTATTACTTTCTAGCTTTTAAAGTGTTACTCACTTTTGATAAATAAATTACACACTTTTTTAAAATTTACCTCCTGTACATTTATTTTTAACTTTTTTCGAAGTCATGTTAACCTTTTTTTATTTTTCTTACTTTCTCCTATTTTTGATTATTTATTACTTTCTAATTTTTATTTTTATTTTACATTCTATTATTATTTTATTTACCATATTATTCTCTCATTATTTCGAAAACTAATTTTTTATTAATTACTTTCTATTTTTAATATTTACCTCCTAATTTTGTATTATTATCTCACCTCCTAAAATTTATATTAATTACAATCCTTCAACTTTAGGTCTAACTAAAATTCATCTTTATTCCCCATTCTAACTATTTTACGTTAACTATCATATTTTTCTTATTGGCTATAAAGTTCATAGAACTCAGTGTTAATTCCTTCTAATCTTTCTACTTTTTATTTCAGTTATTCAATTGTTTCTCCTTCCTCTACTGTTAAGTTTATTTCTTCTTTATTTAGAGTTAAAATCTTGATTTTTATTAGTTTCGGATTTCGTTATTAAAATAACTCATTTTTAGTTTCTTTAAGATGTAGTTATTTATATTCTTATTTACTTTCACTTTATTAGCTATTTTAGCTTATTAAATTTGCTGGATTATCATAGGAAACTTTTTTGCACTCTCTTTTTGAGCACTGGTTAAAACCCTCTTTTTAGTATTCTTCAAGAATACAAATTTTACATACTTGATGTCCACAAGGAAGGTTTACGGGAATTCATATTGATGAATCGAAATGAATTAAGCATGAGCTGCACCTATTAGATTCAGCCATATTTATTATAATTAAAGTGACTTAAAGTAAATAGTTTAAATCTATTTATTTTTAATATTCTAAGCAAAACCTTAAGAAAATAATAAGTTATTAATAATTAGATAGTATATCGTTTAAATCTATTATTCAGAAGCTTATCTAAATTAAGAATTTATGTATTACCTTAATCAAACATTTAGCTATTCTTTAATTTATTTGAATCCATATAGTATCAACTACTATCTATACTCATGCACTCTATCTTTTAGAACTTTAATGCAATCAAAATGCTACTATCATAGCTTTTGTATACTAATAATAGTTATCTATTTATAAAGCTTTTACTTATAATAGGAAGGATATACTTTTAGTATAACTAGTAGCTTTTTAAAAGGATTTATTTGCTTCTTTAATTATTTCTAAGGATAATAAAAAAATGGCAGAAGGTCTCAGGAAGGGTTTTTTTCCAGCTCCATAGAAAAAGGAAAAAAAACCAGAGACTTCTAATTCTTCTCCTACCACGTCTTCTTTAATAATATAATAATTTTCTTAGGCTCTTTAACCCCCAAATTTAGAAAAATAAAGATAATCTTAAATTGAATAAGAAATTAAATCAACAGAAACTGACTAAAGCAAGCGAGACTTTCTACTCCCATAGCCACGATCAAGCAACTACATGAAAAGTGGTAACTAAAAAATAATGTAGAAATAGAAAAATGATGAATAGCTAATAATAGAATAACTTATGAAATCTATCCGTAACCTATAAGAAGAAGTTTAAATATTAAAGAAAGAAAACCAAAAATTACTATAGAAAAGTTAAAACAATGAAGAAAGATTAATGAAACAGGAAATCGAAGTGAAACTTTTGGGAGAAAAAAGAATTTAACCTTAAACTTTAGCTGAAAATAAAATGGAACTAGAATACACAAAACCCTTAGAGATAACTCCTCCCAGAAGGATCGTCAAGCTGTGCTACCTGTGCAAATCAAAATTCCACACATACAAGAGATGCAAGATATATTTGGATAAACAGAGAAGAAACAGTGAAGAGATTTGGAGAGAACTTTCAAGAATTTATGTAGACAAGGATGGAAGAATATTTAGAAGGAGGCTTTTTCAAGGGAGTGCCAGAACTCCAAAAAAACTGGGAGTCCCGAACTTTTATTTTAAACCTCAAGGAACGAACTCTGGAGGTATGTATTGAAGGGGTTTAAAATCCCCGGAGATACGAACACTTTAATTTAGTATATTATTATTATTATTATTATTTCTAAGCTTTTTCTACTAAGCTAGCTTTTTTAGTTTAGTCTTTTATTTAGAAGACTTATATATCATGTCGAAACTTATACCATATAAATGAATGAGAAAAGGAAAAGACAAGCCCATTTAAAGTTAATAGATTTTAGAGAGAGGTTAGTTTATTTAGAAGACTGATATGTATGTTAGTTTAGTATTCTAACTAGAAGTAAAGGTTTTTAGGAATAACAAATGGCAAATCTCATAATTTAAGATAAAATTATACTTGGAATGCTTGATGCTTATCTAATAATAACGATTGTATAAACTAGCATCCGACAGTAGCGTGTGATGTCTAACTAGATAGTCATAGTAATAGAATAATTAATAAATAGAAGGTAATTTAGGTAGAAGTAAGCGTAGAATCTATTTTATTTATTTTTATTTCTTAAAAAATAAAAGGCACTATACAATCATTCTGAAAAGCAACTCTGCATAGTAATATCGAAACTTCGCATATTAGTTAGCTGCTCTTAGCATACCAAGCATCGTTCTACTTTTATTTTGTAGCTTAGCGACTCTTTAGTTTGCCAATTCTTATTATCTAGAAAGAAATAGATCTTGCTTGCTTAGCGACTCTTTAGTTTGCCAATTCTTATTATCTAGAAAGAAATAGATCTTGCTTGCTTAGCGACTCTTTAGTTTGCCAATTCTTATTATCTAGAAAGAAATAGATCTTCCTTGCTTCACTCTTGCTACCTCAGCGTTTATATTTTGCCTCATAGCCTTTATGTAAATTGAAATATTTCTAATTAAGCATGAATCTTGCTGAAGGAAAGGGAGCTAAAAATTCGAATAATCTATTCTATCTGCCACTAATTTAGCTGAAGCTCCTGAAGGTAGGAATCTTTCTAAATATATTTTGGAAACGTTAGCTTCTTCTTTATTTCCTTCTACACAAAATCAGAAACTATTTCATTAAGAACTAGAGGTTTAACATCAAAATTAAATAGCAATTAGGATTTTTGCCAAAAACAGTCTAAGTTAAAATAAAGAGAAAGTTTCTAGATATACCAGAATTTAAAACTTTAACACTTAAACTATTTATTGAAGCTATTGAAAGTTCTGTTAACTTTTTTATCTATTAATTCATTTTAAGAAATGTCAATGGTATAAAAGCTCAAACTATTAGAATCTTAAAAAAGGTAATTAAAAACTAATTTAGGTTAAAAATAATAAAATTAATAAGCTTATTTAACTTAACTAAGGGTAAACCACTAATAATACATTTTAGTATTTAAATATAAACTAATAAGGAAATTAGGTAATATTTTCTTTAATTATTATCAATAATATCTTTATTTACTGTTATTACATTATATACAATAAAGTGGATGTAGGAATAAAAGGTGAACTTCAATAATATGGAGGATGATATTTGCTAACAATTCTTCACTCTTTTCTAAATAATATGTTAAGATTTGGAAGAATATTTTATAATTAAATACATAGGTGATAGTTTAATATTTAAAAAAGGAAATAAAGATGATTGTAAAAACTGAAGATCTATTTCTCTTATTAATACTATTCTTAAACTAAATGATAAAGCTTTAACAAAAAGACTATAAAATCTGATTTATTAGAGAAACTTGATTCACCCTTCATAAATGGAATCTATGAAAAACAGATAAAAAACCTTATAGATTTGAATAATATAGCAAATAATTGATAATGATCGGAAACGTGATAAAGGTAAGACTAAATTGAATAGCAACACTGATAGATGTTGAAAAAATGTTTGATTCAATAGAAAGAAGAATTTTGTTTGATTAACTTAAGAGAGTTAAACTACCACTTGGAATAGTTCTACCTAAGAATATTTATTAATAATATTAATATTTAATATATTTCTAGCCATCATTTTTACTTTTATCCATATTTAGTTATCTTTATTACCTACTAACTTAAAAGCTTTCAAAGGACTGGAAACTCATTTCCAGCTAAACGACCAAGATCATTCTCTTGATTTTCATAATGCGTGTATCCTTTTGCTTAATACAATAAGCTTTAGCCAGGGAGTTTCAAAGCAATATACGACAGGCTCAAGTCGCTAGCAAGAATGGATAACTAATTTTGTTTCCTTGCTGAAATTGACTCTAACCAGATATATTCTCAGCGACAGGATAGAAACTTGACCTTGACTATAAATCTAGAAGGTTTTATCAAACAATTAACCTCAACTCCTGTCATATTTTTAATTATAATTTTTATGCTAAAAAATATTCTTTTGTAGATCTAATTTTTATATTAAAGATTAATTATTCGTAAATAAGCAGGGAATTAATATATTTCTTTAATTTGCTTATTTTACAAAAATTATCATTTTTATCTTAATTTTCATAGATAAGCTAATTTTATAAAAACTAGTAAAAAGGAAATTTAACAATTAAAAAGAATTAAAAATATTAGAATTTAGAAAATTATTTATATTATTATAAATGAGGAAAGGAACTTGCGATACGCTCAGAAAAGACTAATAGATAGCTTAAATATCTAAAGATAAATGAAAGAGTTAGAAAAATAAAAGATAGAGAATAGAATTCTACTGTTTTAAAAAGAACTAATGAAGGAGATTAACTCTAATTATTCAGATCAGGATATAATGAATCTATTGGAAGAAGAATTAGAATAAATGGAAGAAAATGAGCAGATTCTGGTCAGATAAGATAATTTCCAAGAATACTCTTATTTTTGATTTTCTCTTAATTTGTGGTCAACCTATTAATGGTGAAACCACTTAAATTAATTAATTCATTCATGGCTAATTTTTTAAAATATATATAAACAATTTTATTATTTTTATATGTTTATATAATAAATAAATTTTTTCAAAGTTATTCAGTTCTAAAAATCTTCGGTAGTATAAAACTCTGAGCAAAAATAAAAATAAAATTTATCATTTTTTATGTTTCATTTCTATTCATAATTTAATATTTTTTCTTAATATTAACTCATTTACTTTTTATTTTATAAAGTCTCATGAACATTACTCTCACAAAAAATCATAAAATTCTAATTTTTAATTTTTAAATAAAAATTTTTTCAATTTTTTCTTAACTAAAGAAAGATTAGAATTAAAAAAATGTAATCTTTTTTTAATTTCCTCTAATTTTTTAAAATTTCTATTTCTAAATGTTTCCTTTTTAAAATAATTTTTTTAATTTTTACTTTTTGACTTTTTTTAATTTATTTAATTTCAATCTTTTTTATTCATTCGGAAGCGAAATAATTTAATCAGTCCTCAAACTCCCCTCTAGTCTAAAACACTAAACAAAAATAAAATGCTTCAAAATTTTTTAACTGTATTATTGATATATTAAACTTATTCTGTTTAATTAATTACTATTGATATAGTTATTATTTATTTAACTATTATTTATTTAGATTCTGAAAATATTATAACATTTTTAAACTAAAATAAAGAAAATCTATAAATATTCACATATTATTTAAAATAATTTTATACTAGAAATTTGTTCCTTTATCTCTCTTTAAGTAAAATAGTAATTATGAATTAATATATTTCAAATTTTCTCTTAAAGTTGAATAAATAATACTAAATTTATTTTTGCAATATTTAATGTAAAAATTTTTAATTCAAACTAAAGAATCTCTACTTCTTTCCCAAAAACTATTTTTGTTTAAATTTTTTAGAAAAAGACAAATTTTTGTAGATTTACAATTTTTAAAACTCTTAAAACTTTTTAAACTAAGTTCAATATTACTATTACTTAAACAAAGCAAAGCTTTTACAAAATTAAATTTAATATTAATCCTTTTATAATTTTTAATATTTCTTTACTTTATAAAAATTTTAATTTATTTAATTATATAAAATTAAAAGCATTAATTTGTCATAAAATTTAATAAGATATTATTAAGACTCATAATTAGCTAATTTTTTTTATTAATGAGTTTAATTGTTCTTCTTTCTTATACTCTCTCTCATCAGTTGCTTAAATACCTCTTCTTATCCTTCACACTCATCTAAATATTATTTGTATCACAATTATTAAACCTCAAACCATAAATGAATATATTTAATTTCAATCTGCCTACTTTATTATTTAGATCTATTATTAATAATATTTACCCATTTTTATTACTAGTCATTTAAACGATAGTTTTAACTTAATATTCTCTATATTTTCTATCTTGTTATAAAATATTAAATACTTGAAAATGTAAACCATAGATGATCATTAACTGATACTAACCATTTATTGCTCCTTGAAATATTCAAACTACCTACGCAATAAGTATAATTTATAAGAGTACATACACATAATTAGTTGCAGTATTTCATATCTTAACGGTCTTGTCACTTGAATCCGATATAATATACTTATTATTTCATGTTATTTCGACTACTAATATAGCACCTGAATGGCCAGATAAAGTTTGAATAAATTGACTATTAGAGAAGTTCTATATCTTAATGTTTTGTCATGACTTCCCTATACAATACATTTATAGTCACTCGATATCGCTACAGATCTTACATATCTTTTATGTCCATACAAAGTACTCTTAAACTAACCAGTTGTAAATCCCAAATCTTGTTTGTTTTATCATCATTTTCGTATACAATTCATTTCTAGCCACTTGCTACAGATCATACATAACTTGTATGTCCCTACAAATTACTCTTTAACTAAGTAATTGTAAAGTAACGTATCTTTATCGTATTATCAGGAGATGCTGAATCTGATATGATTCATTTCTGGTCACTTGATATCGCTACAAAGTTTACGGATGACGAGTGGCCTTGAAGCAATATGGATGTTCAGTTATGACTGAGGTGAGGTTGGAATTATTAAAGTTTCCGTTTTGAACTTTGTATTTCTTAAGTTACAAAATTGCAATTTATTGTTAGTAAAATTGATATTGGTGAAAATATTCTGTCGGATAATTCTGCATTAGTTAGATTTAAATTATTTAGATTAACTTAGTTGGATTTGAAGTTCTTGAAATTTAAGAGAGTAATTGCATTAACTTAAGCTTTAAGTCTTAAGGTTATCTTGATAATTCTATCATTTGTACTAACTTTTACTAGAGTACTTAGTTTTTATTTCATTCAATTACAACTACGACAAAATATCATTATTTGCTTTAAAACCGGACTTATTCAAAAAATTCTTACTCAAGATTTATAAGTTTATATTCTCTTACTTAAATTGATTCAAGAATTAACGGAACTGATCAAAATCATGCTATTAAAATTTTATATTTTATAATTTGAGATATAAAGAAAAGATGGAGAGTTAGAACAAAGGTTTTCTTATCGAAAAGATTACTCGTAATACTACTGATCAATCTTTCTAAAATTAACAAACACCAACTAAGATTTAAAAGAAAAAATATTGCTAAATATCAGAAGAAAAATAACTACCTGCAAAAATTCCTAAAAAGAGGCAACTAATGAATTTAGACAAGGAATAACTCGTGGAGATTATTTTCGACTACACTAATAAAGTCGAGAATCTCGAACATTATGTTATCAGTTTATAACAAGATTTATAGGATCATGTGGACGATGAGAAGCCACACACTGAATTTGTTACGAAATAGGATATTAATAACAGATATCAAGAAATAGAATGCGATATTGTTAGACTAGATGAATAAATGGGAATAGACTTTTAAAAATATGAAAATGCCTTTTAGCAAGTTAAAGAAATTAAGCAAAGGTTAGAGAAATTAGAGAGCTAATAGCCATAAAAAAATCAAGATTCAATGATAATAGAAGAACAACCCATGACTTAAGAAAAATACTTCAAAAAAAGTGCTACATATGTGGCAGTAAATATCATCTTTGAAGAAGATACTAGGGAAATAAGGAAATTAGAAAAAAGATTTGAAATGAATTGACCATGTTTTATCCTTCCTCGGATGGTTAATTATGACGTAAGAAGATAACTCCAAGACTGTCCGGAAAGCTCGAAAGTGAACTTGGGTGGAGACACCGGGGAGTCCGAGACCCTGTAAAAGGTAATACAGGGGTTATGGATCTTTTAAGGGAACACTCCATTAACCTTAAAATTTGTAATTTAATTTAATTAATTCATTTAACTTTAGGTCTTTTTCTCAACTTAGACATCAAAGATTAAGTTCAATATTTATGTTTTAGGTCATAGATGTAAATTTATTTTCTATCATATGCATGTATCTTATCTTAACGTATAATTGGATTCTAGTTAATAGCTTATCCTTGATAAATCTATGTATGATTTTATTCTTCTGAAAGAATTTAGAATTCTAGCTTACCTATTTTCCACTTCAGCTAGTAAACCCCATCTAGATATTCACCAAGCGTAAATATTCTTTCGTCTCAAAGTCTTTTGCCAAACTTATCGAAGAGCAACTAGGTAGTTATTCAGATATTGTTAATCAGAAATTTTAATCTAAGTCATAAAACTGCCATGAAATAGAAGCATATTTGGTTTGCTTTTCCCCTAGTACTAAAATAAATAAAATAGTTTAAATTTAATAAAGAAGTAGCTAATGATAAGTATATTGTAGAATATTGTATTATTTAGTCTTATTAATATAAAGCTAGTTTGATTGTAAATATCCTAATAAAGTATTTATTAGTTCTACTAGTAAATTAACTATATTATTATATACCTTTAAATATATTAAACCTTACTATTGTTCTTTACTTTTTCTTATCTTTTGGACTATTAAAATTTAAATATTTATAATATTTACCATATTATGTACTTTCATTCTATAAAAAGACATTTAGAGCAATCTTTTATATAATCATTAAACTAGAGAGTAATACTATTAGATAGTTCTGCTTATTTTTATTAAGAAGACCGTTAAGTTGAAGAAGACGTGGTGAGAATATAGCTTCTGATTTTCTTTCCTGTTCTGAGGAGGTGGTAAAAAAACTGCCCTTGAAGCTAGCCATTTTATATTATTTCAATATTAATATTAAAATTAAAAATTATTCTCTTATTTTTTGTTGTCATTATATTCATCCAATGAGTAATGTCAGCTTCTCCAAATAGAGAATCTACTTATTAAAAATTATTATCGAATCTTGAATCAAGTGCTCCAGTCTTCTTGAATAAGATCCAAATAAGAATTTGCAGATAAGTAATTACCAAGCCTGTCAGTCAAACTTTCATACTACTAGAACCCTCAGGCAAGTTAGGCTTGTCTCTTTCGAGCTTGTCTACCCTTTCCTGTGGTTGCATCTAGTGCGATATTACTGGAAGTGCAGTATACACTGCATTAGATAACCTACTAGTTCTCCTGATCTCAGACTACGTCATATTTTTATGTTTATATATAATGAAAACTTGAACTTATAATTAGCTTCATTTATTTCTCTTCATCAATTACTAAGCTATGGAAATTCTTTATTCTCAAGTTTAATTCTAAAATTAACTAGCATTTTGATATTATTTATATAATGAGAATATTATTCTATCCCTTTAAATAAGACTCTTTACTATCAACCCTTTAAGCTGCAAATATCAATTTAATACCTAAATTTTAATAATTTCAGATATTAATTTAGTGGAAAAAACTGTATTAAGATAAAATATGATTGAAAAGCTAAAAATTTAAAATGTAGATCTATATCTTAAAAATTAAAAGCTTGCTTCTCAAAGCTAATGCTAGCACTGTTTTAGTAATGATTAATTTTCTTTAACTTTAAATTCTAACTTAAATATTTCAGCATCTAAAAATATAGCTAAATAAACTATTTAGCTGAAATTAGATTTAGATTTGCTAGATAAGGCTAGATAAATTTAAATTTTTAGATATATTAATACACTATGAAAGAAATTCAAATGATGTAGCTATTTTAAGTTTATTTTATTTTAATTTAGCAATTAAAATTAATCTTAGGAACTATCCTGTTTTCTAACTCATTCTGGCTCTTCTGATATTTTTAGTTAATAATAGCATTATTGACTTAGAGTTATTAGCGAAACAAATTTATTTGAAAGATTGTAGTGTAAATCACATTCTAAAAATATAAGCATTTATAGCAAGTAGTTAAACTTTTCATAAAGCTATTCAACTATTCAGATATACAAATTAGATTATTTAGTACTGATTCTTTTCATATTTTAAGCTTTACAATGAACTTAAGATCAAATATTTGCTATAAATATTTAGAATTTAGTAAAAAATAGTTTTAATGATATATCTAGCTTTACAGTGTTATCATTTATAATTATTCTTCTTCATATTTTAATTTTTATAAATAAGTTAAAGCTAAAAAGAGTTAATCATTTAGAAAATTGGCCTTTATGTCCAGTAATCTTTAAAATTCTTCTCTTAAGTTAAAGGAAAGTTTAGGATAGAATAATCAGTTAGAATTTTTTATAATTTGGACTTTACAGCTAAGTCATTTTCTACTTATAGTTATTTTTAAAATTGCTAAACTTACTTTTATTATATTTTTCCATCAATTAAACCAGTTTAAATAAACCATATTTAAGGCTTTTGATTATGTTTCTTTTTTATCTTTAAATATATTTTTTACTTCACCAACCTCTTTTATAATGATGTTGATTTTAGCATATATAGTAACATAATTTCCTTCTTATGTTTTACTATTATTTATTTGTTTCTACATAATAGGTATACTTTCCTGTTATCCATTGATTCTTTAAACAATTTCTTGATACAGTATTATTTTTCTTTGAGTGCTTTTATTTTATATGTAATTAAACAAACTAAAATATAAAAAATTTGAGGGAATTAATTAAATTATTTGTCAATCTACTCCAGTTTATATTCCATTTACAATTCTATCTATTTGTTGCATCTTCTATAGATGGAATTAAAAGCTTAATTCTTTCTAGTATCTATTCTAATTTTTAATTTTAATCTTTGTTATTTTAATTGATATTGTATATTTGATATCCTTACTGAACTGGTTATGTAAAGGATTTCTGAGATTATTGTCCTTTATCTTATAAAGGTGATTATTCGATTAAATTATACTGCTATTATTATTTTTTAGGTATTAAATAAGAGAGGTATATTATTTTTTAGGTGCCATTTTTCTAAATTAATAATATTATAATTATAATAATTTATTAACGTGGCGTCATCTTATTTAGTTTACCACAAATTAGATTTTGTAAAAGGTTTTTTATCCTAAATAAGTTTTGCAGACAATTTTTTCTGGTTTCTCTGGATCGTAAATTCTTATTACTTTCTTGTTTTCTCCTCTCGTTAATTATCGTAAGTCAGAACAGTACTATCATCTTTCGAATCGACTCAGTGCATCCGTAATCTTTGAAGCTTCTAAGTATGGTTAAAATATTTTTTTTAATATAATCTTTCATTTGGCATACAGTAAATCTTAAATAAGTTTTAAGTACCTTTTTCTATTGCTCAGTCTAACTTTTATTAAAGTTTGTAACTATTTTTTTATTGTGTGACCGTATTTTTTGCAGCATCAGCATTTATTTTTTCTCTTTTATATGAAGATCCAGGAAGACCTTTTTTATCTTGATTCTGTATTAATTAATTTGTTAATCTATATTTTTCCAATTGATTAAATCTCTGATGCAAATAGTGTCTTAGCTTCTTTCGATTGTATTGAATAAATTTCCATCTATTAGGAGAGAGGCTATTAATTAATTATTGTTTGAGATTCTATTAATTGATCAATTTTTTGATAGTTATCATAAGAGATTAAGTTATTTACTTTAGATCTTAAACTTCTTTTGTTATTTACTAATAGTCCAGTTGTAGCATGTCTGGTTAATTATTGGGTAGTGTTAAAGAAGTCTGTTATTTCTTAGGAGCCATTTTATTTGATATATAATAAATAAATTATAGATGCTTATAGAATGTTATTTATATAGCTTACTATATTTAATTAAACCTTTATTTTCTATTTAATACTTATTTAATAAAAATTATATTAGAAGAACTTATAAAAATACTAACTCCTACAAATTAAAATAAAGCGGATCTCTTCCATTAAAAGACAAAAAAGAATTTAGATAAAAATTCAGAACAGAAAAGTTAACATAGCTCTCAACACTCCATTGAAAACGGAAATAAGAGACCACTCAACTGAATCGATAAAATAATAACGAAGAAATAAAAAATAAACGAAGAAGGTAAAGTACGATAATTCAATATAGATCCTATTACCTTTTATTTAGACAATACTGAAATAGAATAAATGGACTCTTAGTAGATGAAACAGCTGATTCATAAACTTATTAGAAACATAAAAAAACTCAAAGAGGAATAAAAATCCCAGAAAGAAGAGATACTTGTATTAAGTCAGGATTTGATAAATCATGAAGATGATGATGAAGTCTATATGGTAGACCGAAGAGCTAAAGTCGTAGTTTATGAGCAAATGACAAGTTTAGAGAAAGATATTTGAACAATGCAAGAGCAGACGAGAAAAACTGAGTGAAATTAGATTCAAAACTCAAATTAATAGAAGAAAATCTGTAGAAATTTTCATAAGGAATTCCAATGGAAATAGAGAAACAAGAAAAAACATTTCCTAGAGCAAGAAAAAGATATTATATTTGCATCAGCACTTGACATTTATGACGGAAATGTCCCCAATAGAAATAAATAAGAATGAATATCTGGAGAAATGTTAGCCAATAGCAACTGAAGTAGCGAGCAATCAACTCGGATTATTCAAAAGAGAGAAGTCAAGGAAAAAGAGCAATGCAAGAATTGACATGCAGGAACGGAGATATTATACATTTAAAATTTCATTTAAGCATGAAGGTGAACAGTTATTTTAATAATTAATGATTAATAGCAATTTAAGAAATTTTAATAAGTTCTTTATACTTAAACAAATAAAGAAATAATTAATTTTATTATGAATTTGTTATATAAATTCTCTATTAAAAATCAAAATTATAAAGTTGTTATATATATTAGTAAAATGAAATTAAAATATGAAGTTATTATATTTTTTTACCTTTATCCCAATTTTGCTCTTCTTTTCTTCCGTCTGCATAATAATGAGTTCCTTTCCCATACTTAAGACCTTCTACAAAATGACCTTCATAATGAGATCCATCATAATATTTTTCAACTCCATACCCATGACTCTTCCCTTTGAAGTACTCTCCCTCATATATTTCTCCATCTGCATAATAGTAAGTTCCTTTTCCTTACTTAAGATTTTCTACAAATTAACCTTCATATCAATCTCCAAAGTTATACTTATAAACTCCATATCCATGTCTCTTTTCTTTGAAAAACTCACCATCATATATTGCTCCATCTGCATAATAGTAAGTTCCTTTTCCTTACTTAAGACCTTCTTCTCATTAACCTTCATATCGAGATCCATCCTTATACTTATAAACTCCTTATCCATGCCTCTTGTCTTTGAACCATTCGCCCTCATATATTGCTCCACTTGCATAATAGTAAGTTCCCTTTCCTTACCTAAAATCTTCTATATATTAACCTTCATATCGATCTCCATTGTTATACTTCTCAACTCCGTATCCATCTTTCTTTCCATTTCTCTTCTCTCCATCATATCCTATCTCATTTTCTTGTATTTTCTCTTCCTAATTTGTTCCTACTTCCTTTTACTCTTCTATTTCGATCTCCTTCACATTACTCTTTAATATCTCCTACATTCTTATCTCTTACTTTATCTTCTCTAACTTCTACAATGACGTTTCTAAACTCATTCTTTGATCTGCTTCTTATTTTCAACTCTCCCTTATTATCTCCTCTATCACACAATTCTCAGGTATTTCCTCTCTTTCACCTCTCTTTATCCCTTCTCGTAACTCTCCTTCCTCTACTTCTTCGAAAGGTATTTTTCTTGTCACTATCTCCCATAAAACAACTCCATAAGCATATATGTCAGAAAAGAAACTATACTTTGGTCTCATTCCAAATAACTCAGGAGCCATCCATCTTATTGTTCCAACCTTTTTATTTGTACTCGAGGATTTAGAAGCTGATTTGACTTTAGATAATCCGAAATCACTTATTTTAACATTCTTACTTTGATTTAGGAGTATATTCTCGCTTTTTAAATCCCTATGAACTACGTTGTTAGAATGTAAGTAAAATATACCCGCTGCTATTTGCTGAGCTATTTCTAATTTCAGTACTAAACTTATATCTTATTTACTATGGAGAAATTACATAAGAGAACATTACATTAATTCCACTATAATTCTTGTTGGCTCTAGACTATATCCATAGAATTATATAATGTTAGGATGTTTTAAATTTTGCATTATTTAAATCTCTTTGTTGAATTCTCATTCAGTATCTTCATTCAACTTCCTTTGAAAGAAATCTTTAATAGCTACATTTGTAAATTTATTTCATTTTCCTTAGTAGACTGTACCATAAGCTCCATGTCCAATTTCTTTTTCAATTTATAATGTCGATGATTCTATTTTAATATTAAAGCTTATACTACTTTCCATCCTTATTATAATTATAAAAATCTGTTAATCTTTATAAAAATAAATTATAGTATAAATTAAAATTGACTAATCAAAATTGATAAATCAAAAAGCTATAAAGCTAGTTTTCAATAATTAACGTATATTGAAAATTATCTTAAGGTATTCTTAAATATTTGTTTCAGATTTAATTTACTAAAATACATTTTAAAAATTGCTACTATTTTTTGCTTTTTTAAATGTTCTTAATCTATCTTCAAATCTTAATAATTTCAAGATGTCTATATTATATGTTAAATTTAACAAAATTAAAAAATATATAAAATGGATGTCGGCTGCATTCTGGAGAAGTAGTAGTTATCTGGTGCAGTGTATACTGCATTGTGAGTAATCTCGCACTAGATGCCACCACGGGGAAGGGTGGATAAGCTCCGTTGAGACATGCTTAACTTACTCCAAGGGTTCTCGTTAGCAGTATGAAAGTTTTACTGACGGGTCTTCTAGTTAATGACTTAATAACTAATTCTTATTTGGACCCTATTCAAGAAGAATGGAACATTTAATTCAAGACTTGTGAATGATGTTTAATAAATAAATTCTCCATTTAGAGAAGCTGATGTGACTTATTGGACTACTAGAATTTTAAGAAGAAACATGAGAACATTTTTCCTAATATTAAATATTAATATTGAAAGAGCTCATGATCCAGAAATTATAAAAGATATTTTGATGTATAATACCCTGTCGATTAGATATATATTTATATATATTTTTAAAATTGTAAAATAATTAATGTTTTTTTAAATATTTTATTTTGTTTGATTTTAAACTATTATTTGAATTTTCTAAAGTAAAAATAGTTATTAAATTAATATTTTATTTCTGTTTGAATTATTTAATTAGGTTTAATTTAGTTTATAAGAACTAATGAAAAATTTTGGTTTAAACATATTATATTTTATATTTTATGACTTAATATTTTTATTTTCTTAGAAAAAAGTTCTTTATTTCTTTTAAATCATAAAATTGTTTGCTCAGAGATTTATATTACTAAAGATTTATGGGATAATATAAATTAAAATTTTTTAATTAAATAAAAGATAAAAAGATTTAATTAAAAATCAAAAATATTGATATTTTCAAAAAAATTTAATAAAGAAAGAAATATTAAAACTTTATTAAGAAATCTTTTTGATTGAAAAAATAGAGAGTTATTTTAAAAAGAATAGAAATAATTTATAAAAATTGTTATTAACAAAAGTTATAAATAAATATTTATAAAAAATTAAATATCCAAAATTATTATTTAAAAAACAAAAATTAAGATCTTCAAAATTTTAACAGTAAAACATCATTTTCAAAACCAAATTTATTTAAAATAATTTTAAATAAAGAATATCAAATATTTAGATATTATCAAGGATGAGAGAATTCAAATCTTAAATCTAAGGATGATAAATAGTCTGCTTTAAAAAAAGATATCGTAATATATAACTTGGATTTAAAAAATAACTCGTATAAAAAAACAGCTTAAATGATTCAAGTAAAAAAAGAAATAAATAAATAGTTTAAAAATGTTAAATCCTCCTTCTTTAAGATGTTTTAAAAAATTACGAAGAAATTCTAGAAAAAATAAAAAAAATAAATATTGTAGACTTTTAAAAATATTTTTTAAAAAATTTAAAAAGTAAAAGGACAAATTATCTCTTAAAAAATTAAAATCAATTAAAAAAATTAAAAAGACTAAAAATCATTTCGATTAAAAGAATATATTTTTAAAAAAGTTGCATGAAATTAATTTTAAAAAGACGAAAAATAAAAAAATTATTTTAAAATACCAAACAATAAGCAAAAAAAAACAAAAAAATGAAAAATGATAAGAAAAATAATATTAAAATTAAATGATTAAAAAAATTAAGAATAAACAAATATTTTTAAGAGTAATTTAGCCAATTTAATATTTTTAACTTAAAGCATTAGTAATGAAAACGAACAAATTATTTTAAAGAAATTTAAAAGCCCTCTAAAAAATAAAGATATCATAAAGTTATTGCAAAAAAATTTAAAAAATTTAAAAAATTTAAATAAAAAAGAATATCAAAACAGTAAGGACGTAAAAAAAAATTTTAAGTAAAATTACATCAAAATATAATGATCTGAAAGTTACAAAAAAAATTGTTTTAAAATTTAAAAATTATAAAGAACATAAAAAACGTAAATCCATATAAAAAAAGAGAAAAAATTAAAACTTCAAAAAGATAAATATAGTAAAAAATACATTATAATTTTTTGAAAAAGTAAATGAAGAGTAAAAAATACAAAAAAACATTTAAACTAAGTTTTTAAGCCTTGAGTTATTAAATTTTTATAGTTTGAATAAGTAAGAAAGATAGCATTTCAATGAAAAGTAAAGAAGAAAGGTGAGGAAAATAATTTTAAAATCTGTTTTAAATAAACCTTTAAAGCTTAGATTAACATTGATAAGAGATTATTGAAGATATATAGCAGAAGATATCTCAACATTATATTATAATATTTTTTACTAGAATAAATAACATAAAAAAAAGACGTTCATCTTTAAATTTGTGGATAAAAAAATAAATTTTAATTTATGAAATTTAGGTTGAATGGAGGCTCTTAATTAAATCAGAAAGAAAACAAATTTATTTAGCTCTAGATAAATACTAAAATGAAATAGGTTCAATCAGAATAAGATTAGACATATCAATATAAATGGAATAGCAAATAAGCTATATCCAATAGAATAATTTATAAGAGGAAATAGTATTTACATTTTTTCAATTAACGAAACTTGATAAAAAAGATTTCCCTACAATCTTAATTTAAGATTATAGGATTTATTACAAAAATTCGAGTAAAGGAGGAGGTGCAGGCCTGGCCACAAAAGAAAAACTAAATAGTAATGAAGAAACTATATAATTGATGTATCCTAGAATCGATTTATCACAGCCAAACTGGACAATATATTTATTACGTTCTGCTTCATGCCAGATAAAGTTTGAATAAATTGACTATTAGAGAAGTTCTATATCTTAATGTTTTGTCATGACTTCCCTATACAATACATTTATAGTCACTCGGTATCGCTACAGATCTTACATATCTTTTATGTCCATACAAAGAACTCTTAAACTAACCAGTTGTAAATCCCAAATCTTGTTTGTTTTATCATCATTTTCGTATACGATTCATTTCTAGCCACTTGCTACAGATCATACATAACTTGTATGTCCCTACAAATTACTCTTTAACTAAGTAATTGTAAAGTAACGTATCTTTATCGTATTATCAGGAGATGCAGAATCTGATATGATTCATTTCTGGTTACTTGATATCGCTACAAAGTTTACGGATGACGAGTGGCCTTGAAACAATATGGATGTTCAGTTATGACTGAGGTGAGGTTGGAATTATTAAAGTTTCAGTTTTGAACTTTGTATTTCTTAAGTTACAAAATTGCAATTTATTGTTAGTAAAATTGATATTGGTGAAAATATTCTGTCGGATAATTTTGCACTAGTTAGATTTAAATTATTTAGATTAACTTAGTTGAATTTGAAGTTCTTGAAATTTAAGAGAGTAATTGCATTAACTTAAGCTTTAAGTCTTAAGGTTATCTTGATAATTCTATCATTTGTACTAACTTTTACTAGAGTACTTAGTTTTTATTTCATTCAATTACAACTACGACAAAATATCATTATTTGCTTTAAAACTGGACTTATTCAAAGAATTCTTAATCAAGATTTATAGATCTATATTCTCTTACTTAAATTGATTCAAGAATTAACGGAACTGATCAAAGTCATGCTATTAAAATTTAATATTTTATAATTTGAGATATTTGTTTACTCTTATTTTATACTAATATTTTACTTATAGCTAAAATTAATAATATTTTATTAAGTCCCTTAAAATTTGTCTTTTTTTGGCTCTTTTGCTTTATTATCATTCTGCTAATTTAAATTTTATTCTGCTGAAAATAATTATCAATTAACTAGTGAAAATATTACTCCGTTAATAATTAACTCTAAGGCTACTTCTTTAAGTATGTAAACAATTCAAGAATTAAATATTGCTTCATTATCTTAAAACTATTCAGATCCTATAACTTAATTTATTTTCCTATAGCTCTTGATTTTAGTATTAATGAAATAAATTTTATTATTCGTGTTAATTCTATGATCTTATCTACTATGAATATGAATTTTGTCAAAATGCTAATTTTTATATCTTTTTCTTTATTTTATCTAGCTGGTTTATATAATTACCTTAATGATGAATATTACTTTTTAAATTTTCTTTAAAAATTCTAAAATTGAAAGTAAACCAAATTTAATAGAGATCTAAAAAGCTTATGACTTTCATTTATTTCTTAAAATATTTTTATTTCAATCATCTTATTTTATTGTTTTATGAGTCATTATAATATTTTTGGTGCTTTCATGTTTTGATCTGATTATGCTGTATTTTATAATTCTTCAAGTCTTATATTAAATACTTCGATATGATTCGTACAACCAATCTTTTTTGTAAGTTGATAAACTCTTTTAAGACATTATAAACAAGAAATTCATTCGCATAGAAGTTATTTTACTAGACACTTTTCTCAATCGAAATATTTCGGAAAATTTAGATACTGATAAACATCCATTTAAAAATAAAAAATGTTTAGTAAAAGAGATTAATTATTTTGGAAAAAAATAGAAAATTAAAATATAAAAATAAAGAAAGAAAAAAATTAATTTTATTGTAATTAAGTTACAAAATTTAAATCTTTAGGAAATTAATTAATTTACTAATATAAACATTATTATGATAAATCTAGTTTAAATAACGTGTATCATTCCTTCCAATGTGATTTAATTAAACTCTAATATTAAGAAGTACCTCACATAAGAAGAAACAAACAAAAATCAGAGCACAAACCATGATGGACAAGATTGGAGAGGAATAAAATAGCATTAATGTTGAAAGATGTAGGATATTAGAGTTTCTTAGGATAGCCCTCTGATCTTGGCCTTGTATAAGAAGATATTTTCAAAGAAATAATATCACTAGATAGATTTTCAATGAAAAATTTATTAAAACTTTAAAAATTTGATTAAATGAAATGAGTGCTCAATAATCGAAGTTTTTTAATCAAAAATAAAAAAACTTATAAAAATATAAATATTAAATAAATAATCAAAAATAATTAAAAGTTTAAATAAAAAATAAAATATTTATTTAAAAAATTATATTTTCCTGAGTAGCGAGCTGGTCAGATTCCCTAGTTTAAATTAGTTCATTTGTAGTTTTATATTCATTCTATATTGGGTTCCTTCTTTCATATTTTCCCATTTTAAATTGGATAAAAGATAATAATATATATTTAAATCTTCTTAAAGTTTGAAACATAAAAAATTAATACAAGTTAAATTTTATACGAAATTAAAGAATATTAAGATCAAATATTTCAAAAATAAACAAAAAATTTTTTTTCCAAACTTTTTCTCTTTTATCTTTTTTTTTAATATATTTATATTTTTATTGTGATTTTCTTTTTTAATTCACTTTCTTTTTACTAGATAAAATTTTTGACGTTAAATTTTTTTGTTTTAAAACCTTTTTTTCTTTTTTATATTTATTTTATTCATTGAAAAATATTATTTTAATTCTTTATCATTTTTTAAATATTTTTATTTTAAAATATTAAAAAATTTGCATGAATTAATAATTGAATAATATCTTTTTTACTATAATTTATAGTGTTTTTTTATGAATTAAAGGAATTTTAAATTTTTTTAACAAATGTATTGTTTAATTTCAGATTATTTTCATTTGCTTTGCTTTATCAATTTAAACATTTTTTTTAATTTTAAGATCAAACATTGTGATTTTTTTCTTTCTCGTATTTCCTTTTAATATATTTTTTTAATATTTTTATTTTTTAAAATCGTTCTAAATTAAAAACTTGATATATATATTTTTTTTGTCGCTTATTTATATCTTTTTTTACTTGTTAAATTTTAATAATTTTTTGGTAAAATAATTTTTTGATATTCGAGCTTTTTCATAATAATCTTATTTTAATAATACTCTACTATTATTTGTTGTTAAATATTATTTTTTAAGTGACTTAAGGTTAAGTAAATAATTGTTGTTTAGCTAGTCCTTTTATATGCTTTAAATTTACGAAAATGTTTATATATTTTTAATTCTAAATATGTTTTTAATGAAAATAATAACAAAAATTAATTATAGTTGCGCTACGCTTATTAGATTAATCATTTTAAATAAATTCGTATATGTTCTTATAAAATTTCTGCTGTTTCTTGCAAAATTGCTCATAGATTTTTACTCTTCTTTCTCTTCAATCAGTTTTCAAGATCAGTCCTTTTTTTTATCTTCCAGTTCTATTAATTTGAATAAAAGCTTAACTAGAACAGATTTATTACTTATTTATATTTGGTATTATTTTATCTTTTATATGATACTATATTATACTTTTAAAATCTTCTTATCATTTTCAAGTTTTCCTCATTAATTACTATAGTTGGCAACATTTATTAGTAACTGATTTTATTTTCTGTCTAAAGTACCTTAATTAAATTTTTCTTATATAATAAGGTAAAAATAATTTTTCGTTGTACGTAAGATTTGAAATGCTAGGAGAAATAAATAACTCTGATTAAAATTATAATTAGTAATAAATCATATGCTAATTGGATACTTAAAGAGTGCATTTCATCTTAATAGTATATAACAAGAGAAATGTTACTAATAATATAATTAAATAAAATAGAATTTAGAGATAAGGATAGTAATAAAAAGGAATTATAAAAAATAATAGTTGATGTATGAATTAGAATATAAAATAGGGTTATAAAGACTATATAGTGTGTTATAATATAGTAATGAAGATGAATAAGATTGAAATAGTAGTTTATAATAAGAATAAGAATAATAATATTAAATAAGCTAAGATCTATTATCTGCTTTAATCAAATTATTACATTTATAGATTCTAAATTAAATTAATTATCTATTAAAAACTAAAAGAATAAGAGCAACAATATCATACAACACTTTAACACTTTATTACATTTCCAAGCAAAACTAAATCAAACTAACTAACTAAATGTTTACTTTACTATTATTTAAACTCACTATTTTATAATTCATTAAACACAAATTTTATACGGAGTAGATTAAATCATTACATATTATCTTTCTACTCAAAAATTACTAAAGATATTAAAAAAAGATTAATAGAAAGGAATAAAATCGACAATATAAATATATTTTAAGAATCAAAGAACTAATATCAAGAAATCTAATACATCAGTTAAAAGACTCTAACTATTATCAAAATATTACATAAATTTTTAATTCAAACATCTCCTTAAAAGAATCATTTTTTCATAAATAAAGTGAAAAAGTAGAAAATTAACAAAGTTCTTAAAATATAACTCTAATATGCATAATAACTTTAAAATAAATGAAGCTGCTAAATCAAAAATTAATTAATAATCAAACAATAATTTAAGATAAATATTTAAATTTGTTAAATGTTATTTTCATCTCCACTTATATCAAAAATTACACTCTATAATCAAAAGCTTACTTATTATTAAAATGTTTACATCCTAAAATAGAAAAAACTACCTAATATAAATAATCTAATATTAATCCTTACTATAACATTCTTTAATAAATTATATTAGCATTACTTTCTTTTAAAATCAATTATTACCCCCTATAAATAATACTATTATTACATTCTATATCATAAAAATACTGACTAAACTTAAATATTACAAGCTCATATAAAAAATCACAAGCTTAAATAAAATGTAAACCATCTTATAATTATCTCTTACAATCAAAAATTAAATAAATACCTGAAGTAGATTCTTACCGCCTGTGGTAATTTAATACCCTCTAATAATAAAAAAAAGATACCAACTATAATAGTTTTTAAATACAAACTGTGAATAAAAACTATCTTACGTTCTATAAATACTTAAAATATCTTACTCGCTATTATTATTTAAAATATCTTACATTCTATAAATATTAGAAATATCTTACTATCTATAAATGTTTAAAACATCTTACAATCTATAAATACTTAAAATATCTTACAATCTATAAATACTTAAAATATCTTGCAAACTATAAATATTAGAAATATCTTACTGCCTATAAATATTTAAAATATCTTACGTTCTATAAATACTTAAAATATCTTACTCGCTATTATTATTTAAAATATCTTGCATTCTATAAATATTTTAAATATCTTACCATCTATAAATATTTAAAACATCTTACATTCTATAAATACTTATAATATCTTACCATCTATAATTATTTAAAATATCTTGCTCCCTATAAATATAAGAATATCTTACAATCTATAAATATTTAAAGTATCTTACATTCTATAAATATTTAAAGTATCTAACTCCCTATAAATTTTTAAAACATCTTACCATCTATAAATACTTAGAATATCTTACTCCCTATAAATATTAGAAATATCTTACTCCCTATAAATATTAAAAATATCTTGCCATCTATAAATATTTAAAATATCTTACATTCTATAAACATTTAAACAATCTTACCATCTATAAACATATGAAATATCTTACAATCTATAAATATTTAAAATATCTTACTATCTATAAATATTATAAATATCTTACATGCTATAAATACTTAAAATATCTAACGAACTATAAATATTTAAAACATCTTACTCCCTATAAATATTAGAAATATCTTACCATCTATAAATTTTTAAAACATCTTACTCTCTATAAATATTTAAAATATCTTGCTCGCTATAAATATTAGAAATATCTTACATTCTATAAATACTTAAAATATCTTACACCCTATAAAATTTTAAAATATCTTGCAATCTATAAATATTTAAAACATCTTACATTCTATAAATATTTATTATATCTTACCATCTATAGATATTTAAAATATCTTACTATCTATAAATATTTAAAATATCTTACATTCTATAAATACTTAAAATATCTTACTATCTATAGATATTTAAAAAATCTACTATCTATAAATATTTAAAATATTTTACATTCTATAAATATTTATTATATTTTACCATCTATAATTATTTAAAATATCTTACTCCCTATAAATATTTAAAGTATCTTACATTCTATAAATACTTAAAATATCTTACTATCTATAGATATTTAAAATATCTTACTATCTATAATTATTTAAAATATCTTACAATCTATAAATATTTATTATATCTTACAATCTATAAATATTAGAAATATCTTATGAACTATAAATATTTAAAGTATCTTACATTCTATACAAATTTAAAATATCTTACCATCTATAAATTTTTAAAACATCTTACTGCCTATAAATATTAGAAATATCTTACTAACTATAAATATTTTAAATATCTTACCATCTATAAATATTTAAAATATCTTACATTCTATAAATACTTAAAATATCTTACTATCTATAGATATTAAAAATATCTAACATTCTATAAATATTTTAAATATCTTACCATCTATAAATATTTAAAATATCTTACATTCTAATTCAAATAGAAATACCATCTTATTTTAGTTTTTACCTCCTTTATTTGTTATTTTTACTTGCTATAATTAAATAAATAACTTTCTGGATTTGTTAAATTACCAACTTAATATTATTATTGTACAATCTTCTTTATTTAATACATTCTATATTTAATTTTTACCTCCTTTCTTAGTATTTTTACAGACTTATTTATCTTATTACATTCTTAAATTTAATTTTATTACTTTCTAGCTTTTAAAGTGTTACTCACTTTTGATAAATAAATTACACACTTTTTTAAAATTTACCTCCTGTACATTTATTTTTAACTTTTTTCGAAGTCATGTTAACCTTTTTTTATTTTTCTTACTTTCTCCTATTTTTGATTATTTATTACTTTCTAATTTTTATTTTTATTTTACATTCTATTATTATTTTATTTACCATATTATTCTCTCATTATTTCGAAAACTAATTTTTTATTAATTACTTTCTATTTTTAATATTTACCTCCTAATTTTGTATTATTATCTCACCTCCTAAAATTTATATTAATTACAATCCTTCAACTTTAGGTCTAACTAAAATTCATCTTTATTCCCCATTCTAACTATTTTACGTTAACTATCATATTTTTCTTATTGGCTATAAAGTTCATAGAACTCAGTGTTAATTCCTTCTAATCTTTCTACTTTTTATTTCAGTTATTCAATTGTTTCTCCTTCCTCTACTGTTAAGTTTATTTCTTCTTTATTTAGAGTTAAAATCTTGATTTTTATTAGTTTCGGATTTCGTTATTAAAATAACTCATTTTTAGTTTCTTTAAGATGTAGTTATTTATATTCTTATTTACTTTCACTTTATTAGCTATTTTAGCTTATTAAATTTGCTGGATTATCATAGGAAACTTTTTTGCACTCTCTTTTTGAGCACTGGTTAAAACCCTCTTTTTAGTATTCTTCAAGAATACAAATTTTACATACTTGATGTCCACAAGGAAGGTTTACGGGAATTCGTATTGATGAATCGAAATGAATTAAGCATGAGCTGCACCTATTAGATTCAGCCATATTTATTATAATTAAAGTGACTTAAAGTAAATAGTTTAAATCTATTTATTTTTAATATTCTAAGCAAAACCTTAAGAAAATAATAAGTTATTAATAATTAGATAGTATATCGTTTAAATCTATTATTCAGAAGCTTATCTAAATTAAGAATTTATGTATTACCTTAATCAAACATTTAGCTATTCTTTAATTTATTTGAATCCATATAGTATCAACTACTATCTATACTCATGCACTCTATCTTTTAGAACTTTAATGCAATCAAAATGCTACTATCATAGCTTTTGTATACTAATAATAGTTATCTATTTATAAAGCTTTTACTTATAATAGGAAGGATATACTTTTAGTATAACTAGTAGCTTTTTAAAAGGATTTATTTGCTTCTTTAATTATTTCTAAGCTTTTTCTACTAAGCTAGCTTTTTTAGTTTAGTCTTTTATTTAGAAGACTTATATATCATGTCGAAACTTATACCATATAAATGAATGAGAAAAGGAAAAGACAAGCCCATTTAAAGTTAATAGATTTTAGAGAGAGGTTAGTTTATTTAGAAGACTGATATGTATGTTAGTTTAGTATTCTAACTAGAAGTAAAGGTTTTTAGGAATAACAAATGGCAAATCTCATAATTTAAGATAAAATTATACTTGGAATGCTTGATGCTTATCTAATAATAACGATTGTATAAACTAGCATCCGACAGTAGCGTGTGATGTCTAACTAGATAGTCATAGTAATAGAATAATTAATAAATAGAAGGTAATTTAGGTAGAAGTAAGCGTAGAATCTATTTTATTTATTTTTATTTCTTAAAAAATAAAAGGCACTATACAATCATTCCGAAAAGCAACTCTGCATAGTAATATCGAAACTTCGCATATTAGTTAGCTGCTCTTAGCATACCAAGCATCGTTCTACTTTTATTTTGTAGCTTAGCGACTCTTTAGTTTGCCAATTCTTATTATCTAGAAAGAAATAGATCTTGCTTGCTTAGCGACTCTTTAGTTTGCCAATTCTTATTATCTAGAAAGAAATAGATCTTGCTTGCTTAGCGACTCTTTAGTTTGCCAATTCTTATTATCTAGAAAGAAATAGATCTTGCTTGCTTAGCGACTCTTTAGTTTGCCAATTCTTATTATCTAGAAAGAAATAGATCTTCCTTGCTTCACTCTTGCTACCTCAGCGTTTATATTTTGCCTCATAGCCTTTATGTAAATTGAAATATTTCTAATTAAGCATGAATCTTGCTGAAGGAAAGGGAGCTAAAAATTCGAATAATCTATTCTATCTGCCACTAATTTAGCTGAAGCTCCTGAAGGTAGGAATCTTTCTAAATATATTTTGGAAACGTTAGCTTCTTCTTTATTTCCTTCTACACAAAATCAGAAACTATTTCATTAAGAACTAGAGGTTTAACATCAAAATTAAAGAGCAATTAGGATTTTTGCCAAAAACAGTCTAAGTTAAAATAAAGAGAAAGTTTCTAGATATACCAGAATTTAAAACTTTAACACTTAAACTATTTATTGAAGCTATTGAAAGTTCTGTTAACTTTTTTATCTATTAATTCATTTTAAGAAATGTCAATGGTATAAAAGCTCAAACTATTAGAATCTTAAAAAAGGTAATTAAAAACTAATTTAGGTTAAAAATAATAAAATTAATAAGCTTATTTAACTTAACTAAGGGTAAACCACTAATAATACATTTTAGTATTTAAATATAAACTAATAAGGAAATTAGGTAATATTTTCTTTAATTATTATCAATAATATCTTTATTTACTGTTATTACATTATATACAATAAAGTGGATGTAGGAATAAAAGGTGAACTTCAATAATATGGAGGATGATATTTGCTAACAATTCTTCACTCTTTTCTAAATAATATGTTAAGATTTGGAAGAATATTTTATAATTAAATACATAGGTGATAGTTTAATATTTAAAAAAGGAAATAAAGATGATTGTAAAAACTGAAGATCTATTTCTCTTATTAATACTATTCTTAAACTAAATGATAAAGCTTTAACAAAAAGACTATAAAATCTGATTTATTAGAGAAACTTGATTCACCCTTCATAAATGGAATCTATGAAAAACAGATAAAAAACCTTATAGATTTGAATAATATAGCAAATAATTGATAATGATCGGAAACGTGATAAAGGTAAGACTAAATTGAATAGCAACACTGATAGATGTTGAAAAAATGTTTGATTCAATAGAAAGAAGAATTTTGTTTGATTAACTTAAGAGAGTTAAACTACCACTTGGAATAGTTCTACCTAAGAATATTTATTAATAATATTAATATTTAATATATTTCTAGCCATCATTTTTACTTTTATCCATATTTAGTTATCTTTATTACCTACTAACTTAAAAGCTTTCAAAGGACTGGAAACTCATTTCCAGCTAAACGACCAAGATCATTCTCTTGATTTTCATAATGCGTGTATCCTTTTGCTTAATACAATAAGCTTTAGCCAGGGAGTTTCAAAGCAATATACGACAGGCTCAAGTCGCTAGCAAGAATGGATAACTAATTTTGTTTCCTTGCTGAAATTGACTCTAACCAGATATATTCTCAGCGACAGGATAGAAACTTGACCTTGACTATAAATCTAGAAGGTTTTATCAAACAATTAACCTCAACTCCTGTCATATTTTTAATTATAATTTTTATGCTAAAAGATATTCTTTTGTAGATCTAATTTTTATATTAAAGATTAATTATTCGTAAATAAGCAGGGAATTAATATATTTCTTTAATTTGCTTATTTTACAAAAATTATCATTTTTATCTTAATTTTCATAGATAAGCTAATTTTATAAAAACTAGTAAAAAGGAAATTTAACAATTAAAAAGAATTAAAAATATTAGAATTTAGAAAATTATTTATATTATTATAAATGAGGAAAGGAACTTGCGATACGCTCAGAAAAGACTAATAGATAGCTTAAATATCTAAAGATAAATGAAAGAGTTAGAAAAATAAAAGATAGAGAATAGAATTCTACTGTTTTAAAAAGAACTAATGAAGGAGATTAACTCTAATTATTCAGATCTGGATATAATGAATCTATTGGAAGAAGAATTAGAATAAATGGAAGAAAATGAGCAGATTCTGGTCAGATAAGATAATTTCCAAGAATACTCTTACTTTTGATTCTCTCTTAATTTGTGGTCAACCTATTAATGGTGAAACCACTTAAATTAATTAATTCATTCATGGCTAATTTTTTAAAATATATATAAACAATTTTATTATTTTTATATGTTTATATAATAAATAAATTTTTTCAAAGTTATTCAGTTCTAAAAATCTTTGGTAGTATAAACTCTGAGCAAAAATAAAAATAAAATTTATCATTTTTTTATGTTTCATTTCTATTCATAATTTAATATTTTTTCTTAATATTAACTCATTTACTTTTTATTTTATAAAGTCTCATGAACATTACTCTTACAAAAAAAATCATAAAATTCTAATTTTTAATTTTTAAATAAAAATTTTTTCAATTTTTTCTTAACTAAAGAAAGATTAGAATTAAAAAAATGTAATCTTTTTTTAATTTCCTCTAATTTTTTAAAATTTCTATTTCTAAATGTTTCCTTTTTAAAATAATTTTTTTAATTTTTACTTTTTGACTTTTTTTAATTTATTTAATTTCAATCTTTTTTATTCATTCGGAAGCGAAATAATTTAATCAGTCCTCAAACTCCCCTCTAGTCTAAAACACTAAACAAAAATAAAATGCTTCAAAATTTTTTAACTGTATTATTGATATATTAAACTTATTCTGTTTAATTAATTACTATTGATATAGTTATTATTTATTTAACTATTATTTATTTAGATTCTGAAAATATTATAACATTTTTAAACTAAAATAAAGAAAATCTATAAATATTCACATATTATTTAAAATAATTTTATATTAGAAATTTGTTCCTTTATCTCTCTTTAAGTAAAATAGTAATTATGAATTAATATATTTCAAATTTTCTCTTAAAGTTGAATAAATAATACTAAATTTTTTTTTGTAATATTTTATGTAAAAATTTTTAATTCAAACTAAAGAATCTCTACTTCTTTCCCAAAAACTATTTTTGTTTAAATTTTTTAGAAAAAGACAAATTTTTGTAGATTTACAATTTTTAAAACTCTTAAAACTTTTTAAACTAAGTTCAATATTACTATTACTTAAACAAAGCAAAGCTTTTACAAAATTAAATTTAATATTAATCCTTTTATAATTTTTAATATTTCTTTACTTTATAAAAATTTTAATTTATTTAATTATATAAAATTAAAAGCATTAATTTGTCATAAAATTTAATAAGATATTATTAAGACTCATAATTAGCTAATTTTTTTTATTAATGAGTTTAATTGTTCTTCTTTCTTATACTCTCTCTCATCAGTTGCTTAAATACCTCTTCTTATCCTTCACACTCATCTAAATATTATTTGTATCACAATTCTTAAACCTCAAACCATAAATGAATATATTTAATTTCAATCTGTCTACTTTATTATTTAGATATATTATTAATAATATTTACCCATTTTTATTACTAGTCATTTAAACGATAGTTTTAACTTAATATTCTCTATATTTTCTATCTTGTTATAAAATATTAAATACTTGAAAATGTAAACCATAGATGATCATTAACTGATACTAACCATTTATTGCTCCTTGAAATATTCAAACTACCTACGCAATAAGTATAATTTATAAGAGTACATACACATAATTAGTTGTAGTATTTCATATCTTAACGGTCTTGTCACTTGAATCCGATATAATATGCTTATTATTTCATATTATCTCAACTACTAATATAGCACCTGAATGGCCAGATAAAGTTTGAATAAATTGACTATTAGAGAAGTTCTATATCTTAATGTTTTGTCATGACTTCCCTATACAATACATTTATAGTCACTCGATATCGCTACAGATCTTACATATCTTTTATGTCCATACAAAGTACTCTTAAACTAACCAGTTGTAAATCCCAAGTCTTGTTTGTTTTATCATCATTTTCGTATACGATTCATTTCTAGCCACTTGCTACAGATCATACATAACTTGTATGTCCCTACAAATTACTCTTTAACTAAGTAATTGTAAAGTAACGTATCTTTATCGTATTATCAGGAGATGCAGAATCTGATATGATTCATTTCTGGTCACTTGATATCGCTACAAAGTTTACGGATGACGAGTGGCCTTGAAGCAATATGGATGTTCAAAGAAATTAAGCAAAGGTTAGAGAAATTAGAGAGCTAATAGCCATAAAAAAATCAAGATTCAATGATAATAGAAGAACAACCCATGACTTAAGAAAAATACTTCAAAAAAAGTGCTACATATGTGGCAGTAAATATCATCTTTGAAGAAGATACTAGGGAAATAAGGAAATTAGAAAAAAGATTTGAAATGAATTGACCATGTTTTATCCTTCCTCGGATGGTTAATTATGACGTAAGAAGATAACTCCAAGACTGTCCGGAAAGCTCGAAAGTGAACTTGGGTGGAGACACCGGGGAGTCCGAGACCCTGTAAAAGGTAATACAGGGGTTATGGATCTTTTAAGGGAACACTCCATTAACCTTAAAATTTGTAATTTAATTTAATTAATTCATTTAACTTTAGGTCTTTTTCTCAACTTAGACATCAAAGATTAAGTTCAATATTTATGTTTTAGGTCATAGATGTAAATTTATTTTCTATCATATGCATGTATCTTATCTTAACGTATAATTGGATTCTAGTTAATAGCTTATCCTTGATAAATCTATGTATGATTTTATTCTTCTGAAAGAATTTAGAATTCTAGCTTACCTATTTTCCACTTCAGCTAGTAAACCCCATCTAGATATTCACCAAGCGTAAATATTCTTTCGTCTCAAAGTCTTTTGCCAAACTTATCGAAGAGCAACTAGGTAGTTATTCAGATATTGTTAATCAGAAATTTTAATCTAAGTCATAAAACTGCCATGAAATAGAAGCATATTTGGTTTGCTTTTCCCCTAGTACTAAAATAAATAAAATAGTTTAAATTTAATAAAGAAGTAGCTAATGATAAGTATATTGTAGAATATTGTATTATTTAGTCTTATTAATATAAAGCTAGTTTGATTGTAAATATCCTAATAAAGTATTTATTAGTTCTACTAGTAAATTAACTATATTATTATATACCTTTAAATATATTAAACCTTACTATTGTTCTTTACTTTTTCTTATCTTTTGGACTATTAAAATTTAAATATTTATAATATTTACCATATTAGGTACTTTCATTCTATAAAAAGACATTTAGAGCAATCTTTTATATAATCATTAAACTAGAGAGTAATACTATTAGATAGTTCTGCTTATTTTTATTAAGAAGACCGTTAAGTTGAAGAAGACGTGGTGAGAATATAGCTTCTGATTTTCTTTCCTGTTCTGAGGAGGTGGTAAAAAAACTGCCCTTGAAGCTAGCCATTTTATATTATTTCAATATTAATATTAAAATTATAAATTATTCTCTTATTTTTTGTTGTCATTATATTCATCCAATGAGTAATGTCAGCTTCTCCAAATAGAGAATCTACTTATTAAAAATTATTATCGAATCTTGAATCAAGTGCTCCAGTCTTCTTGAATAAGATCCAAATAAGAATTTGCAGATAAGTAATTACCAAGCCTGTCAGTCAAACTTTCATACTACTAGAACCCTCAGGCAAGTTAGGCTTGTCTCTTTCGAGCTTGTCTACCCTTTCCTGTGGTTGCATCTAGTGCGATATTACTGGAAGTGCAGTATACACTGCATTAGATAACCTACTAGTTCTCCTGATCTCAGACTACGTCATATTTTTATGTTTATATATAATGAAAACTTGAACTTATAATTAGCTTCATTTATTTCTCTTCATCAATTACTAAGCTATGGAAATTCTTTATTCTCAAGTTTAATTCTAAAATTAACTAGCATTTTGATATTATTTATATAATGAGAATATTATTCTATCCCTTTAAATAAGACTCTTTACTATCAACCCTTTAAGCTGCAAATATCAATTTAATACCTAAATTTTAATAATTTCAGATATTAATTTAGTGGAAAAAACTGTATTAAGATAAAATATGATTGAAAAGCTAAAAATTTAAAATGTAGATCTATATCTTAAAAATTAAAAGCTTGCTTCTCAAAGCTAATGCTAGCACTGTTTTAGTAATGATTAATTTTCTTTAACTTTAAATTCTAACTTAAATATTTCAGCATCTAAAAATATAGCTAAATAAACTATTTAGCTGAAATTAGATTTAGATTTGCTAGATAAGGCTAGATAAATTTAAATTTTTAGATATATTAATACACTATGAAAGAAATTCAAATGATGTAGCTATTTTAAGTTTATTTTATTTTAATTTAGCAATTAAAATTAATCTTAGGAACTATCCTGTTTTCTAACTCATTCTGGCTCTTCTGATATTTTTAGTTAATAATAGCATTATTGACTTAGAGTTATTAGCGAAACAAATTTATTTGAAAGATTGTAGTGTAAATCACATTCTAAAAATATAAGCATTTATAGCAAGTAGTTAAACTTTTCATAAAGCTATTCAACTATTCAGATATACAAATTAGATTATTTAGTACTGATTCTTTTCATATTTTAAGCTTTACAATGAACTTAAGATCAAATATTTGCTATAAATATTTAGAATTTAGTAAAAAATAGTTTTAATGATATATCTAGCTTTACAGTGTTATCATTTATAATTATTCTTCTTCATATTTTAATTTTTATAAATAAGTTAAAGCTAAAAAGAGTTAATCATTTAGAAAATTGGCCTTTATGTCCAGTAATCTTTAAAATTCTTCTCTTAAGTTAAAGGAAAGTTTAGGATAGAATAATCAGTTAGAATTTTTTATAATTTGGACTTTACAGCTAAGTCATTTTCTACTTATAGTTATTTTTAAAATTGCTAAACTTACTTTTATTATATTTTTCTATCAATTAAACCAGTTTAAATAAACCATATTTAAGGCTTTTGATTATGTTTCTTTTTTATCTTTAAATATATTTTTTACTTCACCAACCTCTTTTATAATGATGTTGATTTTAGCATATATAGTAACATAATTTCCTTCTTATGTTTTACTATTATTTATTTGTTTCTACATAATAGGTATACTTTCCTGTTATCCATTGATTCTTTAAACAATTTCTTGATACAGTATTATTTTTCTTTGAGTGCTTTTATTTTATATGTAATTAAACAAACTAAAATATAAAAAATTTGAGGGAATTAATTAAATTATTTGTCAATCTACTCCAGTTTATATTCCATTTACAATTTTATCTATTTGTTGCATCTTCTATAGATGGAATTAAAAGCTTAATTCTTTCTAGTATCTATTCTAATTTTTAATTTTAATCTTTGTTATTTTAATTGATATTGTATATTTGATATCCTTTACTGAACTGGTTATGTAAAGGATTTCTGAGATTATTGTCCTTTATCTTATAAAGGTGATTATTCGATTAAATTATATTGCTATTATTATTTTTTAGGTATTAAATAAGAGAGGTATATTATTTTTTAGGTGCCATTTTTCTAAATTAATAATATTATAATTATAATAATTTATTAACGTGGCGTCATCTTATTTAGTTTACCACGAATTAGATTTTGTAAAAGGTTTTTTATCCTAAATAGGTTTTGTAGACAGATTTTTTCTGGTTTCTCTGGATCGTAAATTCTTATTATTTTCTTGTTTTCTCCTCTCGTTAATTATCGTAAGTCAGAACAGTACTATCATCTTTCGAATCGACTCAGTGCATCCGTAATCTTTGAAGCTTCTAAGTATGGTTAAAATCTTTTTTTTAATATAATCTTTCATTTGGCATACAGTAAATCTTAAATAAGTTTTAAGTACATTTTTCTATTGCTCAGTCTAACTTTTATTAAAGTTTGTAACTATTTTTTTATTTTGTGACCATATTTTTTGCAATATCAGCATTTATTTTTTCTCTTTTATATGAAGATCCAGGAAGACCTTTTTTATCTTGATTCTGTATTAATTAATTTGTTAATCTATATTTTTCCAATTGATTAAATCTCTGATGCAAATAGTGTCTTAGCTTCTTTCGATTGTATTGAATAAATTTCCATCTATTAGGAGAGAGGCTATTAATTAATTATTGTTTGAGATTCTATTAATTGATCAATTTTTTGATAGTTATCATAAGAGATTAAGTTATTTACTTTAGATCTTAAACTTCTTTTGTTATTTACTAATAGTCCAGTTGTAGCATGTCTGGTTAATTATTGGGTAGTGTTAAAGAAGTCTGTTATTTCTTAGGAGCCATTTTATTTGATATATAATAAATAAATTATAGATGCTTATAGAATGTTATTTATATAGCTTACTATATTTAATTAAACCTTTATTTTCTATTTAATACTTATTTAATAAAAATTATATTAGAAGAACTTATAAAAATACTAACTCCTACAAATTAAAATAAAGCGGATCTCTTCCATTAAAAGACAAAAAATAATTTAGATAAAAATTCAGAACAGAAAAGTTAACATAGCTCTCAACACTCCATTGAAAACGGAAATAAGAGACCACTCAACTGAATCGATAAAAATAATAACGAAGAAATAAAAAATAAACGAAGAAGGTAAAGTACGATAATTCAATATAGATCCTATTACCTTTTATTTAGACAATACTGAAATAGAATAAATGGACTCTTAGTAGATGAAACAGCTGATTCATAAACTTATTAGAAACATAAAAAAACTCAAAGAGGAATAAAAATCCCAGAAAGAAGAGATGTTTGTATTAAGTCAGGATTTGATAAACCATGAAGATGATGATGAAGTCTATATGGTAGACCGAAGAGCTAAAGTCGTAGTTTATGAGCAAATGACAAGTTTAGAGAAAGATATTTGAACAATGCAAGAGCAAACGAGAAAAACTGAGTGAAATTAGATTCAAAACTCAAATTAATAGAAAAAAATCTGTAGAACTTTCATAAGGAACTCCAATGGAAATAGAGAAACAAGAAAAGACATTTCCTAGAGTAAGAAAAAGATGCTATATTTGCATCAGCACTTGACATTTATGACGGAAATGTCCCCAATAGAAATAAATAAGAATGAATATCTGAAGAAATGTTAGCTAATAGCAACTGAAGTACCGAGCAATCAACTCGGATTATTCAAAAGAGAGAAGTCAAGGAAAAAGAGCAATGCAAGAATTGACATGCAGGAACGGAGATATTATACTTTTAAAATTTCATTTAAGCATGAAGGTGAACAGTTATTTTAATAATTAATGATTAATAGCAATTTAAGAAATTTTAATAAGTTCTTTACACTTAAACAAATAAAGAAATAATTAATTTTATTATGAATTTGTTATATAAATTCTCTATTAAAAATCAAAATTATAAAGTTGTTATATATATTAGTAAAATGAAATTAAAATATTAAGTTATTATATTTTTTTACCTTTATCCCAATTTTGCTCTTCTTTTCTTCCATCTGCATAATAATGAGTTCCTTTCCCATACTTAAGACCTTCTACAAAATGACCTTCATAATGAGATCCATCATAATATTTTTCAACTCCATACCCATGACTCTTCCCTTTGAAGTACTCTCCCTCATATATTTCTCCATCTGCATAATAGTAAGTTCCTTTTCCTTACTTAAGATTTTCTACAAATTAACCTTCATATCAATCTCCAAAGTTATACTTATAAACTCCATATCCATGTCTCTTTTCTTTGAAAAACTCACCATCATATATTGCTCCATCTGCATAATAGTAAGTTCCTTTTCCTTACTTAAGACCTTCTTCTCATTAACCTTCATATCGAGATCCATCCTTATACTTATAAACTCCTTATCCATGCCTCTTATCTTTGAACCATTCGCCCTCATATATTGCTCCACTTGCATAATAGTAAGTTCCCTTTCCTTACCTAAAATCTTCTATATATTAACCTTCATATCGATCTCCATTGTTATACTTCTCAACTCCGTATCCATCTTTCTTTCCATTTCTCTTCTCTCCATCATATCCTATCTCATTTTCTTGTACTTTCTCTTCCTAATTTGTTCCTACTTCCTTTTACTCTTCTATTTCGATCTCCTTCACATTACTCTTTAATATCTCCTACATGCTCATCTCTTACTTTATCTTCTCTAACTTCTACAATGACGTTTCTAAACTCATTCTTTGATCTGCTTCTTATTTTCAACTCTCCCTTATTATCTCCTCTATCACACAATTCTCAGGTATTTCCTCTCTTTCACCTCTCTTTATCCCTTCTCGTAACTCTCCTTCCTCTACTTCTTCGAAAGGTATTTTTCTTGTCACTATCTCCCATAAAACAACTCCATAAGCATATATGTCAGAAAAGAAACTATACTTTGGTCTCATTCCAAATAACTCAGGAGCCATCCATCTTATTGTTCCAACCTTTTTATTTGTACTCGAGGATTTAGAAGCTGATTTGACTTTAGATAATCCGAAATCACTTATTTTAACATTCTTACTTTGATTTAGGAGTATATTCTCGCTTTTTAAATCCCTATGAACTACGTTGTTAGAATGTAAGTAAAATATACCCGCTGCTATTTGCTGAGCTATTTCTAATTTCAGTACTAAACTTATATCTTATTTACTATGGAGAAATTACATAAGAGAACATTACATTAATTCCACTATAATTCTTGTTGGCTCTAGACTATATCCATAGAATTATATAATGTTAGGATGTTTTAAATTTTGCATTATTTAAATCTCTTTGTTGAATTCTCATTCAGTATCTTCATTCAACTTCCTTTGAAAGAAATCTTTAATAGCTACATTTGTAAATTTATTTCATTTTCCTTAGTAGACTGTACCATAAGCTCCATTTCCAATTTCTTTTTCAATTTATAATGTCGATGATTCTATTTTAATATTAAAGCTTATACTACTTTCCATCCTTATTATAATTATAAAAATCTGTTAATCTTTATAAAAATAAATTATAGTATAAATTAAAATTGACTAATCAAAATTGATAAATCAAAAAGCTATAAAGCTAGTTTTCAATAATTAACGTATATTGAAAATTATCTTAAGGTATTCTTAAATATTTGTTTCAGATTTAATTTACTAAAATACATTTTAAAAATTGCTACTATTTTTTGCTTTTTTAAATGTTCTTAATCTATCTTCAAATCTTAATAATTTCAAGATGTCTATATTATATGTTAAATTTAACAAAATTAAAAAATATATAAAATGGATGTCGGCCGCATTCTGGAGAACTAGTAGTTATCTGGTGCAGTGTATACTGCATTGTGAGTTATCTCGCACTAGATGCCACCACGGGGAAGGGTGGATAAGCTCCGTTGAGACATGCTTAACTTGCCCCGAGGGTTCTCGATTGCAGTATGAAAGTTTTACTGACGGGTCTTCTAGTTAATGACTTAATAACTAATTCTTATTTGTACTTTATTCAAGAAGAATGGAACATTTGATTCAAGACTTGTGAATGATGTTTAGTAAATAGATTCTCCATTAAGAGAAGCTGACGTGACTTATTGGACTACTAGAATTTTAAGAAGAAACATGAGAACATTTTTCCTAATATTAAATATTAATATTGAAAGAGCTCATGATCCAGAAATTATAAAAGATATTTTGATGTATAATACCCTGTCGATTAGATATATATTTATATATATTTTTAAAATTGTAAAATAATTAATGTTTTTTTAAATATTTTATTTTGTTTGATTTTAAACTATTATTTGAATTTTCTAAAGTAAAAATAGTTATTAAATTAATATTTTATTTCTGTTTGAATTATTTAATTAGGTTTAATTTAGTTTATAAGAACTAATGAAAAATTTTGGTTTAAACATATTATATTTTATATTTTATGACTTAATATTTTTATTTTCTTAGAAAAAAGTTCTTTATTTCTTTTAAATCATAAAATTGTTTGCTCAGAGATTTATATTACTAAAGATTTATGGGATAATATAAATTAAAATTTTTTAATTAAATAAAAGATAAAAAGATTTAATTAAAAATCAAAAATATTGATATTTTCAAAAAAATTTAATAAAGAAAGAAATATTAAAACTTTATTAAGAAATCTTTTTGATTGAAAAAATAGAGAGTTATTTTAAAAAGAATAGAAATAATTTATAAAAATTGTTATTAACAAAAGTTATAAATAAATATTTATAAAAAATTAAATATCCAAAATTATTATTTAAAAAACAAAAATTAAGATCTTCAAAATTTTAACAGTAAAACATCATTTTCAAAACCAAATTTATTTAAAATAATTTTAAATAAAGAATATCAAATATTTAGATATTATCAAGGATGAGAGAATTCAAATCTTAAATCTAAGGATGATAAATAGTCTGCTTTAAAAAAAGAAGTCGTAATATATAACTTGGATTTAAAAAATAACTCATATAAAAACAGCTTAAATGATTCAAGTAAAAAAAGAAATAAATAAATAAATAGTTTAAAATGTTAAATCCTCCTTCTTTAAGATGTTTTAAAAAAATTACGAAGAAATTCTAGAAAAAATTAATATTGTAGACTTTTAAAAATATTTTTTTAAAAATTTAAAAAGTAAAAGCACAAATTATCTCTTAAAAAATTAAAATCAATTAAAAAAATTAAAAAGACTAAAAATCATTTCGATTAAAAGAATATATTTTTAAAAATGTTGCATGAAATTAATTTTAAAAAAGACGAAAAATAAAAAAGATTATTTTAAAATACAAAACAATAAGCAAAAAAAATGAAAAATGATAAGAAAAATAATATTAAAATTAAATGATTAAAAAAATTAAGAATAAACAAATATTTTTAAGAGTAATCTAGCCAATTTTATATTTTTAACTTAAATTTTTAGTAATGAAAATGAACAAATTATTTTAAACAAATTTAAAAGCCCTCTAAAAAATAAAGATATCATAAGGTTATTGCAAAAAATGTAAAAAATTAAAATAAAAAAGAATATCAAAACAGTAAGGACGTAAAACAAAATTTTAGGTAAAATTATATCAAAGTATAATGATCTGAACGTTACAAAAAAAATTGTTTTAAAATTTAAAAATTATAAAAAACATAAAAAACGTAAATCCATATAAAAAAAGAGAAAAAATTCAAATTCAAAAAGATAAATATAGTAAAAAATACATTATAATTTTTTGAAAAAGTAAATGAAGAGTAAAAAATACAAAAAAACATTTAAACTAAGTTTTTAAGCCTTGAGTTATTAAATTTTTATAGTTTGAATAAGTAAGAAAGATAGCATTTCAATGAAAAGTAAAGAAGAAAGGTGAGGAAAATAATTTTAAAATCTGTTTTAAATAAACCTTTAAAGCTTAGATTAACATTGATAAGAGACTATTGAAGATATATAGCAGAAGATATCTCTACATTATATTATAATTTTTTTACTAGAATAAATAACATAAAAAAAAGACGTTCATCTTTAAATTTGTGGATAAAAAAATAAATTTTAATTTATGAAATTTAGGTTGAAAGAGGCTCTTAATTAAATCAGCAAGGAAAATAAATTTATTTAGCTCTAGATAAATACTAAAATGAAATAGCTTTAATCAGAATAAGATTAGACATATCAATATAAATGGAATAGTAAATAAGCTATATGCAATAGAATAATTTATAAGAGGAAATAGTATTTACATTTTTTCAATTAACGAAACTTGATAAAAAAGATTTCCCTACAATCTTAATTTAAGATTATAGGATTTATTACAAAAATTCGAGTAAAGGAGGTTCAGGCATGACCACGAAAGAAAAACTAAATAGTACTGAAGAAACTATATAATTGATGTATCCTAGAATCGATTTATCACAGCCAAACTGGACAATACATTTATTACGTTCTGCTTCATGCCAGATAATATTAAAAATGAGAACATAAAAGATTAAGCATATGATTATATTAATTTGCTACTTAATCAATTCCCAAATAGTCCACATATTCTAATGGGAGATTTCAACAATCTCTTATTAGACTATGGAGATAGATTCAAGATGAGCCTAACACTTTAGTCATTATTCCAATTTTTAAAAAGGTAATAAGATGAGAGATAAAATTGATGTCCAATTCCATTAATCAATTTTATATTGAAGTTGTATGATAAAGCTCTATCAAAGAAATTATACAATCTAATTTACTTAAGAAACTTAATTCACCCAAACCAAATGAGATTTATGAAAAATAGACAAACAACTTAGTAGATCTGGATAATACAATAAATTATAGATCTATTTCGAAAGTAAGCAAAGGAAAAACTAATTTAATAGCAACTTTGATTGACTTGGAGAAAATGTTTGACTAAATAGAAAGAAGATTGGTTTTGATTAGTTGATGAGACGTGTTAAATTACCTTTAGAATTGATATTAGCATTTGAATCTTTTTATTACAATCAAAGTCTTAATTCCTCACAGATGGAAGCTATTTTAAAAAGCTTAAATACAACAATGGAGTAATGTAAGGAAGTTCAAATGGCCAGTATTAGCACTGTTATATTATGATATTGTTATCGGACACATAGAAAGTAAAGGAAATAGTATTGATTCAAATGTAATAACTTCAATAACAGTTTCGCCTGTAGAGGATGGGCAGATGATTTAAAACTCTTTTCAAAATATAAAATAAACATGCAAATATTAATAGATTAAACAAATAGAGAATTGAACTTACTTTAAAATAAATGCCTCCAGGCGTGAAGCAATTCAGTTTCTAAAAAGTAAAAAGAAAAGAGGAAAACTTAAACTTGAAGATTGTAAATTATGATATTAAATAAAAATAGCTAATTTTATATTAAGGGGTAATTTTTTATTAAAAAAGACTTAATTAATCACTGCAAACAGACTTCAATTACCTATAAGTCGGCTATGAAAAAGGCAGTATTTACGCTGTTAAAGTATAAAAAGTGACACCTTATTATTTTAAGACTTTGTGCATAATTTTCGCGCTCCCTAAAACAGAGTATGGTGGTGAGATAGTACCTTAATCTACCTAAAATGGAATTACTGCAATATTAAATAAAATTGATAAAATCATAAGATTATTAGCAAGAAAATACTTTTAAGCACCTGGAAATACTCTAAATGAGTCTTTTCATATAGATTTTAGCTGAATGCCATTTAAGTATATAATGGCACTGAATATTTTTAGATTCTTTTACAAAATAAGATAAGAAAGTATAAATATTCCCTAACCAACAATAGAATCCCTTTTTAAGAACAACTGATAAATATTAATAAAGAGATTAAACAGCAAGACAATCTGAATATTACGAAATAGATATTAATAATTAGGAATATAATAGTAGCGAAAATACTTTTACTAAGAGTTTGTCTCTAAAAAACCTTTATCACAACGATCCTATTGATACAGAACAAGTTATGCAGCCAGCTAAAGGAAAAATCTAAATGCTGGTTTTTTTAAAAACCTGGTAATTTTGTAAGACATCGGTGAAAATTCTGGGATAAACAAAATGCAGAGAATAAGAAAATTAAAAAAGTATGGAATAAGCTAAGCAGATTGTATGTTACCCAAGAGGGTAAAATTTATAGACTTAAAAAAACAAAAAAAATTAGCGAGCAGGTTGTGATGAAAATAAATTATTCGGACTCTAGTAAACGTTAGAAACATAACTAAATTTCAATCAAATTCATATAAATAAAATCAGGAGAAAAAACAGTAGTCGAATGTAATAATGTAGTATAAGACAACTGAAGAATATGGAGAATACATTCAGAATGCATTTTTTAAACATTTATAAACAGAATAATAGTGATAAACCTAATGAAAGGTGGTATCACTTTAATTAGTTATTAAATAATTATAATATCTTATATTTAAAACATCATATTTTGCACTAAAACTTCTTTTATTATTTAACAACTAAATAATTTCAAAATATTTCATTAAAATTTTGATAGAGAGTTAGGTGGAAAATGTATTAAAGCTTTTTTTATAATCATTTAATTTTCTCTTTTTCTTATACGTTAATATTTAACATTTTCTCTTATGAAATATTTAGCATTTTTTATAAATCTTTCAAAATTTGAATAGTTAAGTTATTAGAATATGCATATTTATAAAAGTTTGCTATTTAAACTAATTAGAGATTAATCTAAATGAGTTTCTTATGAAGATAGACTTCTTTTTTATTACTGTAAAGTGAACAAGAAAAGTTGGCTTGATATTAATAACTATATTTTAATATGAAAGTATATAGCTTTTGAAAAAGAGCAGTTAAATTAATAATAAATACGTATATTATTATATATAAAATGGCTTCTAAGAAATAACAGAACTTTGAACAAAACATTTAAACAGGAAAATTCTCTTAAAAATAAAAAAGCGAAATAATTACAATGAGTGAAAGTGAGAAACATGATTGATATGAAGAACATTAACCACTTGGAAATCAAAAATTAAAAAAATTTCTGACACAAACTCAAATAGAAATATTATCTAAGTTATTCAAAAAGTTGATATTCAAAAAGAGATACCTCACTGATAAAGTAGAAAAATTAGAAAAATTAATAATGTCTTTGCTTGAGAAACAATATTAATCATCAAAAGAAATAGAAAACAAACTGGAACAAAGAATTCTTTAAATTTAATAATAAATTCAGGTTACGCCATTTTCTTTTTAACAGATCTAATCAGATCCTATGGAAATAGAAAATGAAGCCTCAAATTAAAATAAACAGTAAACATTAATAATAATAATAATGTAAACTAAATGTTAAGAGTTTTGGAGTTCTTCGGGATTCCAACCGATTTCGCTCCGCCTTTTTTTTAACGTGGATGTATACAACGGCCTTTTTTTGAATGTGGGTGGCTACCACAATGAATTTTCCATGTTACCACTAAATAATTTCTATTTATAAATTCCTGAGTCGGTTATTCAAAGTTTGTTTAACATCCTTCATGTTTTTATTTCTTCTCTTTTTTTCAATTTTTATCATTTTTAACAATTTTTTAATAAGTGATATTTCGACTTACAACATCAACAATTTTTTGTCAATTTTTTTTTATTCAACTAAGGAAAAACTAATTTTTCTATTTGTTCTATTCTTTTAATTAAACTTTTATCAACATTTTATTCTATATTTATTTCTTAATCTTTTGCTTAAGAAGGGAGGACTTCAATACTCATATTTACCCCTTGTTTGAAATTATTTTAAGACTGAGTATAGAGCTATTGTTCTGTCACAATATTGTTTTATATAAGCTATTTCCTAAGAATTAATAGTTCGTTATTTTGATCCTCAATGTTATTCATAAGCTCTCTAATTCTTTCTCCTTGATTATATGTTTCTTCTTCATATTTAGAAATTAATTTTTTCATCTTTTCCATTTCAATTGAAAGCGAAGTGCTCTCATTAACTTGTCCAACCATTACTTTGCCTTCTGAAGAGGAGCTTGATAAGTGTTCCATTGATTTCTACTTCTTCTCTAGTTCTTTGTTAGCTCTTCTTGCAGTAAACATTAATTTAAAATAAGTAGTAAATTTAAATTAAATAAGTGTTACAGGAATAATAGTTTAAAAGAAGAATAAAATGCTGCTTGTGCAATAAATAACACCAATGAAAATGCTGTTACTAACTAAGCGAAATTTAAAGAAAGAATGAATAAGATTTTTTTAAAAACCTATTTATGATATATCCAACATAAAACGGAAAAATTTATAAAAATTTTTTTTTAAAATTCAAATCTTAATCCTTGGAGAAATAATTAGGAACGCTACATGCAAGAATAAAACTATTCAGAATATTAAAGGATGGTGCACTAATGAAGCGTTATACCGTCTAACTAAGCCTAGTAGTAATTCATGACAAAATAATGGAGACAAGCTGATAGAATAGGTCAAATGGCTGACTATTAAGGCTTTAATAAAGCTTTTTAACTTTTTTTATAAAACATTATTCTTGTTTAACTTCTTGATAAAAAATAATTATAATATATAGTACAAATTTGTAAATATACGCTAGTTCTAATTTAATTGAATATAATAAACTAAATATAAACTTTGATACAATAAATATCAATATTATGACAAATCTATTATTAAATATTAATTATTTACTAAAGCAAAAATAGCTAATTTTAAATTAAATAGATTCAATTTTCTTAGTATTTTTAAATATTTTATCTTAATTACTTTAACTTTTAGTATCTTTTAGTTCATTATTTAAGCACCATCTTTTTTCTTTATTTAACTCAAAAAATTAAACAATTTTAAAGTTTTAGATATAAAATATTGCAAAAGCTTATACTTTAAATTTTTGGATGATAATTTGCAATCTTAGTTACTTTTTATAAATTTGATTATAGAATGCGTAGTACTTCGTTGGTGCGCAACTCTTTAATTTAAGTTTTTAAAGCTGTAAGAATTTCTCATTAGAGGTTACCCCAATGCTATCACTCACATAGAATCCTATCTTCTAATAGAGCATGGTCGGAGTGATCTCCCAAAAGATCTAATCGCCTGGCATTATTTTATCTAGTGTTACTTGATACCTCCAATTCTTTCTTCTCGAAGTCTACTAAGATTCTTACTCAGTTCGTCGCTTCTGGGATACTTCTTGATAGCAGAGTTTAAGTCAATCTCAGTTGGATGATTGCTTCTCCTTATTTAAATTAAATTATAATAAAATTAAGTAAATAAAGTTAATTCTTTAAAAATATACCATTTTAAAGCATCAGAATCTCCTAAGTTCCTTTCATTTTTTAATGAATTTGGAATTAAAGATTTCTTAGGGTCATTAAGAGCCTAAGGTTATTAATTTTATTTCTTTGGAGTTTTGACAACAAATGGCTAGGCAAGAGAATTTATTGCTAAGACACCTAGTTTAAATCACATGATTAAACATTTTCTATCTGTATTTTATGCTCTCAGATTTAAACCTAAGAAATTCGCTTAAGATTTTTATATCGTATTTTTTCTATGCTTGAGAAAACAGTTTTACCTTAATTTCCCATTTTTTCATATATAATAAAGTAGAGTAAAAATAGAATAGCATATACGTAGTAAGGGAATGCGGCAAGGAAGATTTAATATGATATAAGAGTATAAGAAAGTGAAGAAGGAGGGATAGAAAGTGAGCAAATGCAGTAAGTGAACTGAAAGTATTTATTAAAGAATAGAAAAATAGTGAAACTAAAGTAAAAAATAAAGTTTAAAATAAAGCTAAAAATAATAAAGTAAAAAGAGTAAAATGTAATGCTAGAAAAATGGAAATATATACATCTAAGTAAAAGAGTGATTTTAGGAGTAGTCAATGATATAAAAACATATTAAAATAATATAAACAGAGAGAGATAGGAAAGAATGATGCTATAATTACTTAAATAATTAGCTCTCTTAATTACTAGTGAAATTAACCAATTAAGATCCAATAGCTGTGGAGGTATATACTAAAATACATATAATTTCCTAAGAAAATAAGAGTTTAAAAACTTTATTGCAAAGGATATAACATTATTTCTATAATTTTGCAACTAACAAATGTAAAAGAATGAAAAGCTAGTATTTATTCTGAATAATTTGGTGATATTAATTGAATTCCTGAAATTGTCTATATGAAGTATATTAAATAAATACACAAGAAAGTGAAAGTATAAATAAACTTAGAACTAAATCATATTATTAAAATAATTTTCAAAATCAATTTTATCCTATTGATCAGCCTTCTGCATATATGGCTAATATAAATGATTCGAACTTGCTTTAGATCCATATTAGTCAAATTATATAAAGTTGTAATTCTTTTAATATAGTTAAATTCTTATACCAATAAAGATGATTATTCAAGTCATATTATTTGTTATCGATACATTATTAGATTCTTGATTTTATAGCAATCAACATGCTTACAAATATGTAATATTTATAACTAAATCTACATACTCTTCCTTATCTATCTGTTCATAATGATAATATTACTCTTTCAGGTCTCGAATATCTGGTACTAAAAGTTGTTTCTAAATAAAATCTATGCAGTATTTCTTTATTTCCCTATTCTATCATATATGACTTTACTATTTTTATTAGACACAAATAAAAGTTTTAACTGATTACTTAATAATCTTAAAGTCTGGATACTCTCATAAATGATAAGCCTGCTAATGTACTTTACTTACTATATTTCTTTATATCCAAGAAAGTTTTCCGTTCTTAGTGAATTTTCTTCTCTTAGACCTAGATAAAGTAGATTGCTCATCTCCTTTAATTTATCTGAGATAGATATATTAAAAATGGAAAGCTGGTGTTAAATAGGAAGCGAATATGAGTGTAGATGTCTCAATAATACTAAATATGGTAAATAGCATGATTGAGTGTTATTCTGATAGCTTTGATGCTTATAAGCGTTTCTATGGTATTATAACACTCTAGCTTATAAGACTCACATAAAAAGATATAATCTAATTTAATTAAGCGGAACATAGATCTAGGGTATCAAGTATAAATAAGAGTTTAAGCATTAATAAGCTTTATTTCATTAAGGCTTTTCAATGTCTAGAAGCATTAATTACGAGTCATTTTATTTAAAAGCATTAAAAAGATGTAAGGAAATAGATGAGATGTATGTGAGGAAGAATACAATGGGATAAGTAGGAAACCTGAGAGGTAGGATTGCTCTTGAGTTTTTTGTAAGAAATGTTTGAGTTTTATATTAAAAGTATCAAGAAAGATAATATGTATCAAGCATAATAGCATAAACTGAGAAAGTGATTTAAAGATTGGACTAAGAAGTGAATAAAAAATGGGAAGATTAAGAAAACAAAGAAGTGTCATTTAGTAGCCTTCATTAAGAAGCTATAACATCATATTGTATCTAAACCAAAGTATTAATATGTAGTTAGTGCTAAATAATTTAGCACAAAGAGCATTAATGTTTATCAAAAGAGGAAGCAATTAATTGAACAAAGAATGAAAATAATGGAAGAATTATATGGTTGAAGAATGAACTTAATTAGTATTAAACAAATTTGATGAATATAATAGATATTTGAAGGAGACTTAAAAGCTTTACATCAATTAAATTATAAAGTTTTAGCAAAATGTTTAATAATTATTTTAGGGATGTATATAAATATTAACGAGTAAGTAAATAAGTTGAAATAGAAAGGAACGAAATAGAAGAGGGCTGAAATAAGTGCAAAAATAAGAGAAAAATAGTAGAAAGTTATGAGTAAATGTAGGAAAGTACATTGGAGTAATGTATCAGAAAGAATATAGAAATCCAAAAATAGATAAAGGATATATAAAATACTCTTAATCGGTATTTGTAGGAATGATAAAGTTAGATATCATAAGAAAAATTGGAGGAAGCAATGAGATAATTAATAGTAGATAAGATGATAGATAAGTTTTATTATTTACTGAGAAAAGATTAATAAGTATTCTAATAAAAAGAATGGAATTAAGAGTAAGAGAAAGAATTAAATACGCGGATTAAGAGATAAAGTGAAGTGAATGAGGAATTCAGAAAAGAGAATTCGATATTAAAATAGGAGTTTGAAAAGCAGAAATAGAACTTGGAGAAATAAGTGAATTAAATTAAAGAAATGTGATAAGAAAATTAGACATAAAGTGAAATGCTGAAGTAATGCAATTAAGCAATCTGTTTATTGTAGTAAGAGAAGCGAGTGTTAGATTTAAATTTTACACAAATAAGTAAGAAAAGAGATATTTAAATTAAAAATCTATATGACTAAATGTTTAAAGTTCGAAAAGAGAGATACTAATTTGTTTAGAATGACTAAATTATGATAAAAGAGAGACATAAATTAGAAACAGATAAAAATTATTATTTGCAGGAGAAGTAGTAGCATTAGTACTAATAGAGATAGCATTAATTACAAGTACAAGATTTAAGTGAGAAATTAGAAAAATATTAAAATCAGGAGATCACGATAAGAGATTGAAGTGAGATAATCTAAAATCCAGTCTGAAAATACATTTTAATAAGGAGATAGAATAGGAAAGTTAATTAATTAAATGCTTAAAGCGTTTATTTTTTCATACTGATAAGATATAAAATTACTAAATAAATAGCAACAATAAGTCATATCAATGCAGCTTTTTATCTAATATGAAGCCAATATAATTTAACAGTTCATCAACGCATTAATAAATGATGATCTTTTGATATTAGTGGGAGGTAAAAGTAAAATACTTATCTCACTAAGATATTACAGATAAGGAAAAATGATATTCAACAGTCAGCAGATTTGATATAGCCAAGATAAATATCATAAATGGGATATAGAATCATCATGAACCTTTTGATATAATGGTATTTATTAAAATAATAGAATAATGAATTGGAGTAGTGATTAATTATCAGAAGCGAATGTGATATATGATTACGATATAAAGAGCTAACAAGAAAGAATATGGAGGTAGAACGAATTGAAACTAAACGAATAATGAGAATAAAGAAAAGAACAAAAGTAGCAATACATAGATAATATATAATTTAAGTATTAAACATGATTATTTATGAATATTGAGCATAATAAAATAGTGCTTTAATAAGTGAATTAATATATATTATTACTTAAAACTCTAAATGTCTTAATGATAATAGATAAAATATTTAAAATAGGAAAAGTTATAGAGCATAACTTACTATTAAAATTCATTGTAGGGGAGAATAGGAAAATAAAAGTTAAGGAAGTGAGTGGAATGATTCTAGTAGCCAAGGATTTAAAAATTAAGAAGAATTTAGAGATTTAAGAAGGAAAAGCTAGATAAAAGAACGAGAAAGTAAATAAAGGGAAACGAGAATGTAAGAAAGAAATACAGAAATAGAATAGAATTTATAGTAAAGCCAAATTTAAAGCTAAATAAAAATAAAGCAAAAAAGAGTAAGAAAAAAAGGGATTATATAAAGAGTTAAAAATATACCATTGAAGATGAAGTAATGATGAAAAAAGTGATTGAAATTTATATAAAAACATAGAGAAAAAATGATGAGTGGAAATAAAAGATCTATTAAATAAAAAAAAGGTAATTAGAATGTTTTTGTTAAGTAAAAGAAAAATTGAAGGATAAAGAAATTTAATAGAATCTTCAATCTAAGAATCTCCAAATTATTTAAATTTAGAAAGTATAGAGAAATAAATGATCTGTTTATAAAGTATAAAATTAAGTTGAGATAATAAAATATAATATAAAAGTAACTTATAAAGTAGTGATATTAGCACTTCTACTATATAAGGTTAATTGAGGGCAATATCAAATTCTACTTAATATTAAAAAAAATTGATTAAAAAATTTCTAATTAATAGCTTTAAAAATATTTAAGGTAAGCATGATTTAATTAGATATAGATTTATGCAATTGTTTTAAGCAAACCTTTAATTTTTTGAATAGAAAAATTGGATTAATAATTTAATCTTCATCTCGAAAATAAAAGTTAAAAAGAATATATCTGCTTTTTGTAAAGTGATAACAATCTAAAAGATTACTATATAATTATGAAAATAAAATTGGAATTTTATAGTAATCCAACTTTAGAAATCATTTATAATATTTTTAATTATAATAGAGTTATAATAGTTCCTTAGTCCAAATCTCACAATATCAAATCAAGATCTTCATTTAAAGCAAAAGTCTCTTTATCTCCATTAAATATTTTTATTTTTCTATATTTTTCCTTTATTTTCCTAAACTAATCTTCAAATTAGAAATTCTAAAAAGTTACCTTTAAAATCTTTAAACTTTTATAAATAGGATAAGGTTACTAATTTCCATCATTTATAGGAAATAATTCGCTTAAGATTTTATTTTAACGTAAATCTAAAACTTATAATCTTGTAGCTTTTTATAATATTTGAGAAATATCTTAATAATTTAAGTTTAAATCATTTAGTTATAAGCTATTTAATTGATTTATTTATGCTATTTCATCTATTCAGTTTTAATTTCCTTGTAATTTTAAGTTTCTTAGTTTTAAACTTTGTAAATAAGGATTATTTTACCTAATAATTTTAAAGATCTCTACATTGATCTGATTAAGTTAAGCAAGTTCTAGTGACTTTAATCTTTTGCACAGTTAGAAAATAGAAGCTAAAGTTGAATGTGTTATTTGATTTAAGTTACTTAAACTGATTGATTGATAGTTGTATCCATAATTAGCTATTTATCTTAGAGAAGAATTAGTAAGTTATACTAAACTTTTTAATTTAAGTGACTAGATGTTATTTGCATTTTATAAAAGAATCTACAAATTTTAATCACTAAAACTATCACAGTTTTATATACTAACTATATTAAGTTTCCTATAACTAACTGAGAAATACTACTAAAAGCACTCTTAACTAAAATTTCCTTCTAACTCTAAACTAAAAATTTCAGGATTTATTTCTCTATTTAAAATTTACTATGAAGAACCATTAATTTAAGAATCAAAAGCAGTTAAGTTAGGACATAAATGAGTGAACTGTTAGGTTTAAGTTTCATTAATATTAAGATATTTAATAAGTTTTCCTTTTTATTCTAAATAGTCTTTTATAAATACTTTTTAAATAAAATCACTTTTCATTTTTAGACCAACAACATTATTTAAGTGCATACAATACTTACTTAAAAATTGTCCACTAAGTCCTTAACCAGAATATTTACTTCTAATATCATTTAAATCTAATTATTCAAGATTAGTTACCAGTTCAATGAAATATAAATCATCATCCTTAAAGCATCCTTCCAGTGTTAAATTTCTTAAGTTCTAATAAGGTAAAAAAGTAGTAAGCATAAAGTTCTAATCATAACGTAAGAGAGAAAAGTCTGATAATAAATCTTTCTTTCCTTTTTAAAGGTTAGTTAATTATCTAAATAGAATACTATAATATAGCTTGAATTATAATTAGTCTATCAAATTTTGAGATAAGTTCTTCAAATCAATGACCAGCTTTATTATATCTTGATTCTATATTTATTTTATTATTCATTATAGTTTACTTTAGATATGTTCATTAGTTCCACTAAAATGTTTAACTTTTATAACTTAGAATTTATAATTATAAGAGTATAAGAAGTTATTAGTCATTTATAGAGTGCAAATATCCTTTAAGCTAAGAAAAGTAAAAATCTGATTAAGGATATTTTAACTTTATGATATAAGTAATTATTACTTTTATTCTTATTACTTTCTTAATAAATTTTAATTTTTAAGATTTAAATTCTTAATTCAATTTTGTTATTAGTTAAAAGCTTACTTTTTATTTTTATCTATTTTGAAATAACAAGAGTCAAAAAAAGCTCCATTGATAAAATAAAACTTCGATTATTTTCCTAAAATTTAATTTTTTTATCATTATCCTTCATATATTGATCCATCTTTTCATCTATATATACCTTATCCATGTTTTTTATCTTTCAATCAATTTCCTTCATAAGTATCTCCACTTGCATATTACATTATTCCTTTACCTTCTCTTAAGTCTTCTACATATTATCCTTTATATTTACTTCCATCTTTTCATCTATATATACCATATCCATGCATTTTGAATTTCAATCAATTTCCTTCATAAATATCTCCATTATAATACTACATTATTCCTTTACCTTCTCTTAAGTTTTTTAAATATTATCCTTCATATTTATTTCCATCTTTTCATCTATATATACCTTATCCATGCATTTTATCTTTCAATCAATTTCCTTCATAAGTATCACCATTTGGCCAAAACATTATTCCTTTACCTTCTCTTAAGTTTTTTAAATATTATCCTTTATATTTACTTCCATCTTTTCATCTACGTATACCTTATCCATGCATTTTATCTTTCAATCAATTTCCTTCATAAGTATCTCCACTTGCATAATACATTATTCCTTTACCTTCTCTTAAACCTTCAAATCATTATCCATCATACTTACGTCCATCTTTTCCTCTATATAAACCATATCCATGCATTTTATCTTTCAATCAATTTCCTTCATAAGTATCTCCATTTTAATATTACATTATTCCTTTACCTTCTCTTAAACCTTCAAATCATTATCCATCATACTTACGTCCATCTTTTCCTCTATATAAACCATATCCATGCATTTTATCTTTCAATCAATTTCCTTCATAAGTATCTCCACTTGCATATTACATTATTCCTTTACCTTCTCTTAAACCTTCTATAAATTATCCTTCATATTTATTTCCATCTCTTCATTTGAATATACCTTTTCCATGCATTTTATCTTTCAATCAATTTCCTTCATAAGTATCTCCACTTGCATAATACATTATTCCTTTACCTTCTCTTAAACCTTCAAATCATTATCCATCATACTTACTTCCATCTTTTCCTCTATATAAACCATTTCCATGCATTTTATCTTTCAATCAATTTCCTTCATAATTATCTCCATTTTAATATTACATTATTCCTTTACCTTCTCTTAAACCTTCAAATCATTATCCATCATACTTACGTCCATCTTTTCCTCTATATAAACCATATCCATGCATTTTATCTTTCAATCAATTTCCTTCATAAGTATCTCCACTTGCATAATACATTATTCCTTTACCTTCTCTTAAACCTTCAAATCATTATCCATCATACTTACGTCCATCTTTTCCTCTATATAAACCATATCCATGCATTTTATCTTTCAATCAATTTCCTTCATAAGTATCTCCACTTGCATATTACATTATTCCTTTACCTTCTCTTAAACCTTCTATAAATTATCCTTCATATTTATTTCCATCTCTTCATTTGAATATACCTTTTCCATGCATTTTATCTTTCAATCAATCTCCTTCATAAGTATCTCCATTTGGCCAAAACATTATTCCTTTACCTTCTCTTAAGTTTTCAAAATATTATCCTTCATATTTACTTCCATCTCTTCATTTGAATATACCTTTTCCATGCATTTTATCTTTCAATCAATCTCCTTCATAAGTATCTCCATTTGGCCAAAACATTATTCCTTTACCTTCTCTTAAGTCTTCTACATATTATCCTTTATATTTACTTCCATCTTTTCCTCTATATAAACCATATCCATGCATTTTATCTTTCAATCAATTTCCTTCATGAGTATCTCCATTTTAATATTACATTATTCCTTTACCTTCTCTTAAACCTTCTATAAATTATCCTTCATATTTACTTCCATCTTTTCCTCTATATAAGCCATATCCATGCATTTTATCTTTCAATCAATTTCCTTCATAAGTATCTCCATTTGGCCAAAACATTATTCCTTTACCTTCTCTTAAACCTTCTATAAATTATCCTTCATACTTACGTCCATCTTTTCCTCTATATAAACCATATCCATGCATTTTATCTTTCAATCAATTTCCTTCATAAGTATCTCCATTTGGCCAAAACATTATTCCTTTACCTTCTCTTAAACCTTCTATAAATTATCCTTCATATTTACTTCCATCTCTTCATTTGAATATACCTTATCCATGCATTTTTGCATTGAGTAATTCCCCTTGATAATTTTTAATCTAGTTTCCCATTTTTTATAATTTAAGTAGTTATTATTTAATTAAAGCAAGTTTAATCAGTTTTGATCATATTATTTATTTTTAAAGCAGCATTTATAGTTTACTTATTTATTAAATTATTACATTATAAATGTCAATCTAGTATTAAAAGCAACTTCTCATAGATTAGTTTTGGCTATTATTTTCTATGACATTGTTTTAAGCTATTTAGAAACAAATTAAATACGATTAGGCTTCAAAGTCCGTGGGCTCTTATTTGTCAGGAAAGTGTGGGTTGATGATGTTTAATTATTTGATAAGTAAGATAACATAAACTTATTAATAAAAGCAGCATACCTAGTATTTGGTTGAGTAAAATTAAATAGCAATGCTGGAAAATGCTAGTATATTTGTTTTAATTTTTAACATAAAATTAAACAATTAAGAAGTAAAAACATCAAGTAGGGTCACTTATTTAGGACATTCTTTTATGAATAAGACTATTATCAAACTCACGGCATGGAAGTTTCAAAAATATATAGGAAATGCGTGAATGGAGCAATAACATAATTGTCTAAATATAAAAATATTACTCCATTAAATTATAATACATTTTCAAAGCATTTTTACTTCGAAAGCAGAATATGGCTCTGAAGTAATTCCGTGAGCAATTCTTAATGACTTTAAAAAAATAAAAAATGATAAACATAAAAGCCAGAGAAAAGCAGCAAAATAAGCCAAATAAAGTGCAAATTTTTCGTTCAATGAATCATGCTTTATAGATCTGAATTGATTGCCTTTTGAATACTATATAGTATTTAAATACTATAAAAAATAAAGTTAAACAGAAATTTTACCTAGAGACAGTTGGCAGAATGAGTAATATGCCAACTGCAAGCCTTTATTTAGGAGACAAAGATTCTAGAACATAATAATTTCCATTTATCATATACTACTTTAAATAAAAAAATGATTAGAGAAATAATTTAAATTAATAAGTTTAGAACAATTTCTTACAATTTACAATACAACTTACAATAAAGTTATTATAAAATTATGCACTCTCAAATATGTATTTGCGGGAACATAGATTCTTATACTTATTTATAGTAATGTGAAGCTCTGCAAGAGATTATTCAAAAATTAAAAAACTAAGTCATAATTAAACTCTTATCTTATAATCAAGCTGTCTCAATCATATTTCAAAGCAACAGCTCTAGCAAGTTAACTTAAAAATTAAGAAATGTAATAAAAAATTAATTTAAAAGTGAATTGATATTCTAGAATAAAATGGTGAAATTTTAAAGGAAATACAACTCTATTTAGATGAAATCTTATTACAGAGAATGTACCCTAACATTCCATTTTAGTAAGTAACAAGTAACCAATCAAAGCAACTCAAAAGTAACCTTAATAAGTTAAAATTACAAGATAGCGTAGCAAGGAAAGAGGATTGGGAAAAAATTAGCAAAGGCTCAATTTAAAAAATACTACTTAATCAAACTTTGTGAAGCAATCGTCAATTTCTCTTTTAGTAGGAACAAAAGTAGATAAATAAAGGAAAAGTTATAAAAGTAGGAGAATGCGAAATTACTCTTTTAAAATAAAGATAACAACAATAACTCAGTAAAGATAAATAGAAATTTTATAAATATCTACATCACATTTCTCAAGAAATGAAAAAGACAAAATTTGAAAAATCAACTAAAGAAATTTAAATAATTAAAAAACCTTAAAAGAACTTTAAAGAAGAGAAAGTCCATAATATTTAAGTGTTTATTTAGTTAATTAAACTTTGATAAAGTTTTACTCATTATTTATTAATTAATTTCAACTTAAAGAGTTTTGGACTCCAACTTCTTGCAGTTTAACGACCCCAACACTCCCTTCATGGGATAACGGGGATATCCTGTTGCTTTCGAAAAGCAGCTGCCAGGGAGCTCCATCGCTATGGGCAGCCAGGCTTCAAGCCCCTACCAGGAGTGGATAATCAAGAGGAAGGCGTTCCCTTGCAAAGGTTGACTTTGACCAGGAACTTTCTCAGCGACAGGAAAGGAACTTGTTCCTAGCCATAAAACCAGAAAGTATGATTCAGAAGGTCAATCTCAGCTCCCACCATCTTTTTAATTATTACTACTCATTATTTATTACATTAACAGTCAAAGTTCTAAAACTTCTACTCATAACATTATTTTGGATTTATTCTAAAGGTCTTCTTCATGTGATAGTTTTGCTTCCAACAAGTTTTCTTATTTTTTTTCTTTTTTATACCTTTTAAAATAGACTAATCAAACATTGCAAACTTGAAAAATATCTCCTTAAATTTTCTTTGTATATAGTGAATCTAATTTGCAACTCAATTCATTAGAGATAAACCATGAAGTTAAAGAATAATACCTTTATTACAGTTAAATATTTGATTGACTATTTTTGACCAAGTTTATTAATCTAACTCACTTATCTATATTAAACTTATCGATTTAAATATCTGTAGTTTTTGGTTGGCTTGATTCTTCTACTGATATATTAGTTTAGTAGATTTCTAGTTAAAGCTCTTATAATATCTGTAAGTTAAGTAAATGAATGCTAAAAAGATTCTTCTTTAAGTATTTTCTTTCTATATAGTTTTAAAATCTATTAATTTAAAGTCTTAAACTATTAATTCATATTCCTTGTCTTTCAGTCTGTAGCACTCAGCTTACTTTATAACTTATTTAAAGTAGATTAGTTGTATTATTGTAAGAACCTTAAAAATATAGATCTAATTAAGATTAGTTTAATACTATATTTTAAAAAACTGGGTAAAGATTACTAGTAAAGTGATAAAAGTTAAGATATTTACTTATTCAAAATTGGATAGATTTTCAAAGCTAAATTTATTAGCAAAGAAATTAGGAAATAGACTTGAAGAACTAAATATACTAAAGATAAGAGTTCTAATAAAAAGCTTTAAATAATCCAAGAGTTTTAGATGCTAATTATAGAGTAAATAGATAAGATATAATTAAAGACTCTAAGTTAAACAGACATTCAATGTATAATGAACTCAGAAAATTATAAGACTAACTTATAGAAATAATAACTAATGGTAAAGTAATTTTAGATAATAATCGAATAGAGTAAGATTTTGTTTATAGTAGTCTAGCTTTTTATTACTTAATTATTTAAGTATTTAGTAATTTAGTTAAAGGATAGGATTAATTAACTCTTATTATAGTTGCTTTTTCTTTTTCCTTTTTATATGGAATTTGGTATTTTAGAGAAATGTGAGTATTAAAAGATATAATAAACAATTTTAGTTGATATGGAGATTGGTATAATTTAGTTAATTAGTAAACTATTTATCTACATAGCATCTATTTTAGGAATATAGATTATAAACATTAAATAGCTTTAAGTATTATATTAGAGTCTTAAGGATAATAAGGAATGTAATAGTAAACTATAATTAGAGCTATATAATGATAAAGCAGTATGCTTGTTATTTCTTACTAATATTATATCCTTCAAATATGCATGTCGGCCAATGTTGCCAGAACTACTTGCTAATCTGGCCCAGTTTATATTACATTGTGGGTAAGCTTCAGATGCCACCACAAAGAAGGATTGACAAGCTCGCAAAGAGGCAAGAATATCTTGCCGAGGGTTCTCTCTAGCAGCATGAACGTTTAACTGACGGGCCATTTAATATTTTTAATTTCTTATTTTTATATAAATCTTATTTTTTGAGATTGGAGCATTTGAATCAAGAATCTAGAATCATTTTTAATAAGTAGATTACCCATTTGGAGAAGCTGATGAGACTCATTGGACGGTTAGACTAAGATTTAATAGCTTATGAGAAGATTTATATTAACATTAACAGTCAATTCGTAGCAAACCTATTAACGGCGACATCACGTTGTTTAATTAATTTTGTTTCAATATAAATAATTATAATAATAAATAAATAAAAAGGATTATAGAGAGCGTGCCACCTCATTTGCGCGCAGCTCTTTCAATATTAATATTCAATATTAAGAAAAATATTCTCATGTTTCTTCTTAAAATTCTAGAAGTTTAATGACTCATGTCAGCTTCTCTAAATGGGGAATCTTCTTATTTAAAGTTATTCTCAAATCTTGAGTCAAATACTTAAATCTTCTTGAATAAGGCCCAAATAAGAATTAGTTATTAAGTCATTAAGGCACGTGAGTCAAACTTTCATACTGCTAGAGAACCATCGGGGTATGTTAGGCATGTCTAAACGAAACTTTTCCACACCTCCCCGTGATTGTATCTAGTGCGAGATTACTCGCAATGCATTATACACTGCACCAGATTACCTACTAGTTTTTCTGACGCGGTTGACATCCATTTTATATTATATAATAAATTTATTTTAATAACATTATTTAAGACTAAATAATTGAGAAAAAAATGGAAAGGAGCAAAGAAACGCTAGGAGATAAGCTAGATTAGAAGAAAAGAAAAATCATTATGGTTTAGTCGTTATATAAAGACAAAATATTTAAATAAAATTAAGAAAGTTCAATTATATTTGAATAGTAAAATAAATCCATATATGAGCAAAGTGATAAAACGAAGAAAGTTCTCAGCAATCAGGTTTAATTATCTATAATTTTTCAAAAATAAAAAAACTCATTAAACATATTGAGCAACCGAGTTAATATACATAAGAAAATAACTTGCACAAAATAAAACACCAACAAAGGTACTGTAGTACAATTCCTAATTCAATTTAATTGAAGAAAATTCAATGAATAATGGGATAATTAGTTTGGTATCGTAAATTCTTAGTAAAAGATGGAGTGGAAATTTAAATTGCTGTAATAAATAAATAATTGAAATGCATACGATTTTTGTTCTTTCAAAAAAAATTAGAAGATAAAGAGGTGATAACAATTCAAATTTGTTCAAAATATGATAGAAAATTTCTTTAGTTTCAAAAGTTTTTAAAAATTAGAAGATCGGAATAAATAAAGAGTGCTAACAAAATTTTATGTAAATTAAATTTTAGTCAAAAAATGTATAGACAGAAAAGGATCTTAATAAAATAGTCGAGTATCCAGCCATAATATTATCAACTAAGTTTGATAAATTAATGATACTTACTAAAGATTGTAAATTTTATAAAATTTTTGCTTTCCGTAAATTATCAATTAGTTCTAATTATCCATTTTTTTCTGAGCCATAATTTTTGACCAATTTTTTATGTGAATGATTATCAATCCTTCTCTATCTGATTTAAATATCTTCTGACTTACATCTTTTTAGACTCTATGCTATTTATAAAAAGTCTTATTAGTTCTCTTAAGGTTATTTATTTTCTTGTATTCTAAGTTTTTCATATTATAAAAAGTGCTTAATTAGATGGAAGAATTTCAATATCAATATCTTTTTATCTTATATTTCTGCTTCAAATTTGGAAGAATAAAGATTTCAAGTTTTTCCAATTTTCATTTTATCTCAATCTTTCAAATTCTATTTAATCATTTACTTGATTAGTCACGACATTAGTCTTAGTTTTTTGAATAATAATTGGAAATTCATTTATTTAATTTGATTAAGACTATATTCAAATCTATTCTTCTACTAAGACTTTATTATGATCAATCTGCTTCCTTAAATATATAGTTTCTAAATTCAGTTACTCAATATCCATACCTTATTTTCTCCAAAAGTTTGTAAATTATCTTATACTGTTTGGTAAGAGTTTTCTTTATTTTGGCACATTATCATATATGGATTTATTTTCCTATTTTTATTTTTAAGGAATTACCCTAGTTATCTTATAATTTTTACCTTAATTCGATAACAAAGATTCCTATAATTTTAATTTTTCTTTTTTAATCTGACTTATCTCTTTATCTTTCTTTTTAGGTTTTGATGCTTTTCTTATTATGAATTTATATTAAAAAGAACTAAAAATCATAATTTTCTTTAAACTTTATTTAATTATTTATGCTAAATTGAAATATGAACTTTACTGACCAATACTCTACATTTTTCTAATCTCGAATTTCTCGATTTTGGAATATCTTCTTTTTGTTTTTCTTTTAAATTTTTTACTAAATTTTACTTTTTGTTTTAGCACAATAAAGATATCTCCTTTGGGAATGTTAATTTAATAAATTCTATTTTAAACTTAAAATTTTAAACTATTTAATAATATATAAAATTTAAGAATAAATAGAAAGATATAGCTATTAAGATACTTTAATTACTCACTAATCTCTTCTTTTCATTCTAAATTATCTTTATAATATTAATTCTACACTTCTCAAACTTAAAACCATAATTAGCTTACAATATATTTATCTCTTTCTATTCTATTTGATAAAATAGCTTCTTTAAATTGATTTACTAAAGTTAGTTCTTTAAATTGGTTTATCCAATTTGATATATTGATTGATATTCAGCATTATGGTAAGTTTTGCCATCTACATAAGCCCTACTCGTTCATAACCTATTTATAATAACTTCTATACATTCCATCTCATTATTTAAGTATATTAATCGTCGAGTTCCAAAATTTTATCATTTAATCAACATTTTCTGATACTATTAAAAGATAGTTACTAGATATAACTTTGTCTGTACTGAATATTTATGTCCCTATAAAATATTTTTGATAAATAGTTTTTTGCCTAAATCTTAATTATTATGCCACCGTTCACGGATGCTATTTAGATATTATCACTTTATTATTCTACAAAAATGCATATTTCAAATTTTCTTATAGTATTCTTGCGTTTTCCAGTCCTATATTCTCTTATCATTATCGATTTATTATCAATATATATAAAATGGCTTCTAAGAAATAACAGAACTTTGAACAAAACATTTAAACAGGAAAATTCTCTAAAAAATAAAAAAGCGAAATAATTACAATGAGTGAAAGTGAGAAATATGATTGATATGACGAACATTAACCACTTGGAAATCCAGAACTAAAAAAACTTCTGACACTAACTCAAATAGAAATATTATCTAAGTCATTAAAAGAATTTATGTTCAAAAAGAGATATCTCACTGATAAAGTAGAAAAATTAGAAAAACTAATAACGTCTTTACTTGAGAAACAATATTAATCATCATAAGAAATAGAAGACAAACTGGAACAAAGAATTCTTTAAATTTAATAATAAATTCAGGTTACGCCATTTTCGATTTAACAGAATTAATCAGATCCTATGGAAATAGAAAATGAAGCCTCAAATTAAAATAAACAGTAAACGTTTATTTAAAATAAGTAGTAAATTTAAATTAAATAAGTGTTACAGGAATAATAGTTTAAAAGAAGAATAAAATGCTACTTGTGCAATAAATAACACAAATGAAAATACTGTTACTAACTAAGCGAAATTTAAAGAAAGAATGAATAAGATTTTTTTTAAAAACTATTTAGGATATATCCAACATAAAACGGAAAAATTTATAGAAAAAAATTCTTTAATTCAAATCTTAATCCTTGGAGAAATAATTAGGAACGCTACATGCAAAAATAAAACTATTCAGAATATTAAAGGATGGTGCGCTAATGAAGTGCTACACCACCTAACTAAGCCTAGTAGAAATTTAAGACAAACTAATGGAGACAAGCTGATAGAATAGGTCAAATGGCTGACTATTAAGGCTTTAACAAAGCTTTTTAACTTTAACTTTTTTAACTTGAAATAGTTACAGTAGTTACTTCTCCAATAGCTTTATAAGATATGAGAATATTCTGTAGTGATATAAGTGAGATTTGATTTATCTAAGTGCTATTAATTGACTTAGTGTTTCTTAAATTCTTTTAATATGATTCTGTAATTTAATTTAGTTAAAAGATTTATTGTGTTTGCTATCGTCTGCATTCTTTCTTATGATTTTTATTACCATTATAACTTCAATATACCTTTATTCCAAAACTTAATCTTTTATCTCACCTATATATAGCAAAATTTAAGTTTGTTTAACCAGAACTATTGACTTATTGGATTCATTTCTCTATTCTCAATTGATACTTATTATTCCTCAAACTATGTTAAAGCTTTTTATAGCTTATGATATCTTAAATTTTGATTCTTATATTCATATGTACCCTAACTACTTTTCTCTGAGCAAAGCTTCAAAATTACCTCTAGCAACTCAGCTATTAATTGTAAATTCTAGCTAATTTTAAAATATGTCAATCAATGCTAATTTATATTTAATAAATCTTAATTCTAACAATATTAATAATAATATAATTAAAATTCATTGATTTGTACATTCCCTATAATTTAAAAATTCTTGCTGACATTTTTTTAAGTGCCGCGATCTTTATTATAAGTGGAAGATTACCACTGTAATCATATAAGTGCTCTTGCGAAGTGTATCGATATTTTTCTATTCCATTTTCAAGTCATATTTGAAGTTTTATTTGACTTAGTTCAGAGCTGTTATTCCGTTATGAAAATATTTTCAATAGATCATCTTCTACGCTTCAAAAATTCGTTATTCTAATCCTCAATAGTTACCGTATTTATTCACTTTAGTTTTAAATTGCTTCTTCATTCTTTAAGATTAGTATTTCCATTTATTCTAATTAAATCTAAACATTTTAATCAATTTCGTTTTTAAGTTATTTATCTCTAAATGTGTGATCATAGCTTCAGTTTATGATGAGGAACTAACTTCTCATATTTCTATTTCTTTCTCTATTTTTTTGTCATGTTTCTCTTTAGATTTCTAAATTGATTCTTTGAGAGGTGAAGATATCAATCTTTTTTTAACAAATTTAAAAAATAACACTATATAACTTTTGATACATGAATTACTACAATATTATGATTTTTAATTTATTCCACATTTGAGATTTAAAAAAATTATTAAATCTATCTAAATCTCCCAAAAAATATTTATCTATGCTACTCTAATTTAATATTTATAATCTTTATTAGAATGTAACTTATATAATATAAATCTCCTTAAAGATATTAGAAATTATTAAACATTTCAACGAATATATTTTATAAAGTTAAATTTTTCTGTTCATAAATAATTAAGATAATGCAGAAAAAATTATTTTTGCTATAAATTAAATTAAAAAAATGAATTTGATGAAAATGTCAAAAATATTGTATAAAATTATGTACCATCAAAGTAACTAAATTGTATATTTTTCTATTATTAAATACTAAAAAATTAATTAAAATCGCAATTGTTTATTTAGTTTTTGAAAAATGTATAAAAAATATTAATTTATAATTAAAAAATATTATATTCAAATTTTATTTTAATAAAGAAAGCTTTATAGCTCAAGAAAATTGAACTTAGAATCAAGATTTTTCATAAAAAACTGCTCAGAAAAAGAATAGAAATGATTGAGTAAAAAGATATGCTTGAAAAAGAACTTCTATTTTAAAAAAGTGAAATTAAATCAACACATTAACTGTGAAAAGAAGAGCTATAATAAAATTTAATACAAGAGTAGAAAAGTTGAGAGAGAGCTAAAATTTCAAACTTTTTTTATTATTATAAATAATATAGTATAGACATTTTTAGAAAATTTAAATTTAAATAAAGAAAGCTACAATAAATTAAAAATTTATTAAGGCTATAAATTTTAGTTTTTATACTTGTTTGTATTCAAAGTTATAAAAGTGAAAATAGAAGCAACTAATTTTTAATATTATTTTTATAAATCTTTTATCTTATTATAAATTTAAAAATTATTAATTCACTTAATAAACAAATTATTCTTTGCTTTTTTTTACTTATAAAGTATAAAATTATACTTTTACTTATTATAAATTTTCTCTATTTAATTAATTTATCGATGCTATATTTTAAGATGCTTTTGTTTACTTAAACTTATCTAAGAAATTGTATAGAGCAAATTTAATTAAAAGGTTATTTTTATATATCTAAGAGAATAAAATACTTTAATTATTTTATATCTTCGCTGTGTTTAATTTAGGATATTTTGAAAACTTAAAAATTCTATTTAAATTTTGAAAAATTAATAGAAAATAAAAGAAATATAGCCGTTAAGATCTTTAACTTAATCAGTTCTTTTATCAATCTTAATCTAGATTTAACTTAAATATTATAAAACTTAATCATTGTACTAACTCATTCAAGTTTTTTCATATTTATTACTAAATTAATTTACTTTATATTTAAGTTAATCTCTTTAAATGTATTTCTTTCAAACTGGAAGCATTTTAAGCCAAAAATAAGTTTTTTTCTATAATTTTTCACAGAAATATATTCTTAATTTTTTATAATTTTTTGATTCTTCTCTAAAAATCTTCAAATGTTTAACTCATAATTTTTTGAAGCTTTTAATTGCTAAACGCAATAAAATAAATTTTTATATATAATATATTGTTTATTCAGTTATTAAGTTATCCTTTAATAAATTTGATTATCTTCAAGTTAGATCAGAAATTTTTTATATTAAATGTTACATCTGTAACATCCATGAAACCTCTAAAAGAAATGCAAGTAAAGATAGAAGATCCGCAGAAAAATATGAAAAGAATAACTATTTTTTATTCAACAAGAGATGGATAGCTATTGAAGAAGAAATTCAATCATTGAAAGTAGCATTATCCAAAATTGAAATGGTCATTAACTAGGAAATCCTGAAACTTGAACTCTACTCAGAGGAAAGTATAATTATTAGAGATGCATTTTTCTTTTCCTCAAAGCCTTTTATTTTAATCAGTTAATTGATTTTAAACTTAAAAAATTTCTCTTTCGAGGGACTGTAAACTCTTTTCCAGCTAAAAATCCAGGGCATTCACTTGAAGCACATAATGGGGATATCCTTTTGCTTAATTCAATAAGTTTCAGCCATGGAGTTCCATAACTATTGGCCGATAAACTTAAAGCTTATAACGAAAGTGGATAATCAGAAAGATTTTTCCCCTTGCTGAGATTGACTTTAATAAAGGTCTTCCGGTGATAGGATAAAAACATGAACTTATCCAAAAGACTAGAAGGCTTTATCAGAGAATCAATCAGCTCTTTCCTCTTGTTAATTATTATATTTTATAATCTTATGAACTAAACAAGAAAGATTAAAAAAATGAAAAAAACCCTGAAATTGAAAATTTAAATTCTTACTTAATAAATTAATATTAAGTCACAGTCAGTTAGCAAGAGTCAATAATTCAAAAAAGATAAATCTATTCTTCCTAAGGATTCGGAAATACTGAATTTCATAAAAAAATAAAAGAGCTTAAGAAATCCCAAAAGCAAGAAGTTATTTAGCTTTTTTTCTTAATTTAGAAAATGAATACAGAAATATAGATCCTGAAGGTGGAAAACAAGAATCTTCGACTTCTTTTCCAAAATTAAAAAGAAAATCAAGGCTTGGTAAGTTAATTTCAATATTAAACTGAAAGCCTTAATTTCCAAATTTATACTAATAGAAAAAAACTTGCAGTGAATTCATAGAAAGCTAAAGAAGAATTTCAATTAGAAAAAACTAACATCAAACAGATAAGATGGAAATTGAGCAAATATCTAATACAATAAAAACTTTACTTCAAGCCCTTAAAAAGCGATGTTATTGCTGTCAAAAGACTGGACATCTTTAGAGGTAATGCCTCAAATGAAAAAGTGTGCAAGAGTAGAACCAAAAAGATCTCGGAACATCGAAGAGGTTGTATTGTAACTACTTGGAGGACATTACAGAAAGAAGGGGCATTAATTGATTTAAGTTTGGCCTACCCAATTAGATCTTGGTAATTAATAGCAACAAAATAAATAGCTTCAAAAGGACAACGATGATCTTAGAATTTATTTAGAGAGGCTGGAGAAAAATTACAAGAAGATAGAAGAGCATTTTTATGAGCTTATTAAAGGGGAAGAAGAATTATATCAATTTGAAATTGACTTAGATGAAGACATGCATGTTGAATAAAGAATAATAAAAAACTTTAATCTTCTTTAATTTGACAAAGAATTTCCTCTAATTAAAGATAATCCAAACTCTTTTCGTTAAAATAAGTAAATTAATTTATTAATCTTCAAATTAAATTAAAGTTTATATAACTATTCATCTTGTTTGCTACTATTAAATCTAATTTCTTCTTTTAACTTGCTATATTTTCAAATTTGATTTAATACAATTATAGTTATTTATTTATTCATCATGTTTAATTTTGCTAGATTTATTAAAATACACTAAATTACTTTTAGATTAATAAATTAATTTTGAAATTTAATCCTATTATTGATTAGAACTGCATGAAGCAATAACAGAAGAAAGTAATAGTAAAATGAAGAAGATACTTGAAGAAGCATAAGGAATTATCATACTACAGGAGAAAGAAGAAGACTGAGAAGTAGAAAAAGAAGAACAAGAAAACTACGAGCAATTTCAAAGGAAGCACCAATAGTTCTATAAGAATAAGTACAATGAAACTTAAAAGTGATTAACACGATAATGGTAGTTCCACTATAATTAACTATTGTAAAATTTTTGAGATTATTATTTTAATTTAACTTATTTCTAAATGTTTTTACTATTTTTAAATATTATAAACATAATTAGTTTAATATTTTAGTTTAAATGTTTTTTAATCGAATAAAAAATTTATACCACTGCTATTTAATTAGTCATAGCTAAATAAACATTTAGTCTCTTGATACAAAATTATCTTTTGAGTAATGATTTATATAATCTTATTAGATAATTTTTCTATTTCAGTTGTTTAAATATAGAAATAATTCATAACTACTAAATACTATGGCGATTTTATGTTGAGTGTTCCTCTATATTTTTAAAACATCTTGATAAATGTTTATATAATGTTAAAATTATCTTTTTTATTCTTTACTAAAAGACTATTGAAAATTAAAAATTTTAGATTCCTATAATGATAAAATCAAGATAAACATAAGCAAAGCAAAAATATAAATTAAAATTAAACATAAAGAGCATTTTACTTGCTTTCAAGCTTAAAGCGAAATTGATATAAGAAATTCCTCCTTTTTTATTTGCTATTTATATTGTTTTTTACTAAGAATTTAAGTAATATTTACTTCTCTTGATTTTCAATCATTTTGGCTGCTTCTCTTTTTATTTTAATTGAGTTATACATTTAAATCTTATTAAAGTTGTTACTATCTAAATCATTTTGCCGATTTTTTCAATTTCCAGTATTGTAGTAAACTCTGGGATTATTTATATACAGCTTTGTGAGTTCTCTTAATTCTCTTTTATTCCCTTTCTTTAAAATTTTTTTAAGCTATAATAGTATTTTATTAAGTATTCAACTGCATGAAAAAGCACCTCTTAGTCTTTTCTTTGGTTTTGAAGAATATATAATAAACTTGCTAAGCTGTTTGTCTAGATAAATTTTTATTACGTTTTACTCGTAAAATTATGGAAATAAATATTTGCTTCTCTATCTCTAGCATATTCATAAATTTCTTTATTATAAGATAAACTTAATCGTTTTTCATCATTTTTTTTCTTTGATTAGGCGAAATTCTTATAAGATAATCTACTATAATGATTTCTATAATGCTATAAGAAATTATATTTTAAAAGTTTCGATTTAATAATATAAACTTTTTTAAAATATAAAATTATGATTTTAACAATAACTATGAAAAGAAAAATACTCATAAAATAATAAAAATATTATTATATAGTTGTTCGAAGGTGAACAACAAGGTCATCTTCATCAGAGGTGGGGAATTTAAGTACCCATAATTGACACATGTCGTCCTCTGCTTTGGTGATGCAATGAGACACAATCCTGCCATGTCCTTGGACTTCCAGCAAGTATTAAAGATTACAAGTATTCTAAAATTATATCAGTATTGAACATTTTTATCAGTACTGAATAATTATACCAGTATTGAACAAGGTTTATCAGTATCTGATAATTTTATCAGTAAGAAACATTCTTGTCAGTATGAAAAAAAAATTTTAAAGAGCTGCGCACCAACGAGAGTGCTACGCGCTCTATAATCAAATTTATTATTTATTTATTTATTAAAAATACTAAAATTATGAATCTTGCTTTCTGAAAATTCTCTATGAGATTTATTTTAATTTTTGCAAACTAGAAATTTAATTTATCTAAAATACATAATTATACTTGTATTTTAAATATATAAAACATTAATTAATATTATTAAAATGTTCGCGGTGTTCGACAGATCACCGCTTTAAAAAAATTTGAAGTTTGAGTCTAGTTTTTTACGAGCTCTAATACTCGAGATTCTTGACTTGTTGTATTTCTATCTTAAAATTTCTGGTTTTGGATCCAAATCCATTTTTAGCTTGTAAACCGCTCCATTCGCTAAGCATCATATCTTATTTTTCCTTCCCTTTATTTTTTATTAAATTTGCTTTTGTCACGGTTTTTCCTTTACTTTACAAATTCTGCACAGCACTTCCGCAAATGATATTTACTTTTACAATAATAGCTTAATTTCTAAATCCTAAATAATTTTTCTTTTTTCTTTATTTCTTGAGAAGTTTTTTCAATCTCCATTTTTTTGTTCTGTTCTAGTTAAATCTGTGTCTTCTGACTCTGTAAATGTTCGAACTTAAGAATTTTAAGCTTATATCCTCGCCACTTAGGTGTTCGTCTAACTGAATTTTTTCTTGTTAGTAATTCCAAAGAGCGTTGATCTCCCTCTCTTAGTTGGCCATTCTAAGATCTAAGGTGTCTTGAAATCCGTGCTGGATCTTTTCTGTCAGCTTCTCATTTTCTTTTCTAAGCGTCCTAACCTCTTTCTGGAGGTTTAATACAACTTTGATGAGTTTTCCATACTCATCTGACCAGAGGGATTGAATTCCTTAATCTCTTGATGCAAAGCGGACTTCACTTGTTTCCTGAGTTTTTCTTCATATGTTGGCGTTAGTGCATGTGCAATTTTCTGAAGCTGTTTCTACTCCTCCTATTGCAGCTACATGTCAGCCTACTATTTCTTAGGAGCTAAAATCTCTTTTTGAAGTCCGACATTTTTTTATAAATAAAATATTAAAATGTATTAAATAAGCAAATTTTTGAATATATTGATTTTTAAATTTTTATAATTTTAATAGAACGAACTACATAAAATTTTATAAGCATTTGTTTTAATCGTTTATTTCAGTTGTTTAAAGAATAAATATATTTGCCTTATGCTTTTTATTACTTTTAAATTTCCCTTTGCTAATCTGTTATTTGGGTAATTTTTCTACGTAAAGAGTTTCTACCTTTTTACCTTAAAAAATTTAAATTTTTTTTAATTTAGTTAGTTATTTAGAAAGAAAGAACATTTAATGAAAATCTTTTTTAGTATTGCTATATAATTTAAATAGGGCGAAGTAATCCTCCGACTGAAATGGAAATATTATATAATTTGCTGATTATTTCTATCTTTCTAAATTTTAACAATATAAGTTTCACTCTTAAGTTCTTAAAGCAAATCTTCTCTACGAAATAATTTTGCTTAGATTTATTATTTTTCTATTTTATTAAATCCAATCATTTCTATTTTCAATTAGGGATATCTATGAGAAAGAAAGTCTACTTATTTAAAGAGTGCTAAAGCATTTTTATATTATATTCAAAGATAGCCTTTAATATCTCTTTTTAATTGTTTCAATTTTTTTATGTTTATCTTTCCCTTTACGTTTATTATCATCTAAGTAGTAAGTTTTATATTAACTAAATTTTCAATACAATTCTTATAAATTACTTCAGAATCCATTTTAAAGATAAAAACTCTAATTAGTATCTATAAGTTAAAATAAAGTATTAATTCTCAAGATGAGAGTAATCTATATATTTTATCTAGCAAACTTCATATTTACAGTTTAGATTAAATCATCGTTTTTTAATTTATACGTTTTTTTTGATTTTTATAATAAAGACAAAAGTTATCAGTATAAAAAATCTATTTTCGAGATTCAGAAAATATAAGATTTAAATAATGTATGCTATCTAAAATATGATTATCTTAAGATTATTTATAATAAGTATTCTTAAGATAGATTAATAAAGCTATAGATATTCAAATAGATCCAAAATTTTTTGCTAATATTTTTCTATTGGACAAATTTAATATATTTTCCTTTAAAATTAAATGTTTTTAAAATTTCTTTTTCCAACTCTCTACAAATTATAATTATTATAATATATAAATAAATAGGGAGGAGCTATCCTCCAACTGAAACTTACTTAAACTCTGGTACCAGGAAGTACCCCATAGGTGAAGAACCAGCTAAGAGAATAGAAGACAAGATCGAAGAGGCATCAAGTAGCATTAATGACGAAAGATGCCAGATATTAAGGTTTCTTAGGGTAGTATTCCGATTGAAGGCCCTATAGAAGACTAAATTCATAAGGGAATGCTAGCACTGTGGAAGATTACAACAAGGAAATTTTTAACTTTAAAAATCTTTTGTAAAGAGCTGCGCACTATTGAGGTGCTACGCGCTCTATAATCTCATTTATTTATTTATTTATCTAAAATAAAGTTCATTTTATTAATTATTTGGATTTACTAAAATCTTATGCTTAAGATTAATTTTTATTTCCGACTTCTATTTTTTTATTCTTAAAATTAAATTTTTTTATTAGTTATAAATCTTTTAAACATCAAAGACTTTTATAATTAATTATAAATTTAAACCTATTAAATTAAATTAAAAATTTTAAGGTTAATGGAATGTTCCCTTAAAAGATCCATAACCCCCTGTATTACCTTTTACAGGGTCTCGGACTCCCGGTGTCTCCACCCAAGTTAATTTCCGAGCTTTCCGAACGGTCTTGGAGTTATCTTCTACGTCATAATTAACCATCCGAGGAATGATGAAGCATGGTCAATTCATTTAAATCTTTTTTCTAATTTCCTTATTTCCCTAGCATCTTCTTCAAAGATGATATTGACTGCCACATATGTAGCACTTTTTTTTGAAGTATTTTTCTTAAGTCATGGGTTATTCTTCTTTATCATTGAATCTTGATTTTTTTATGGCTATTAGCTCTCTAATTTCTCTAACCTTTGCTTAATTTCTTTAACTTGCTAAAAGTCATTTTCATATTTTTAAAAGTCTATTCCCATTTATTCATCTAGTCTAACAATATCGCATTCTATTTCTTGATATCTGTTATTAATATCCTATTTTGTAACAAATTCAGTGTGGGGCTTCTCATTGTCCACATGATCTTATAAATCTTGTTATAAACTGATAACATAATGTTCGAGATTCTCGACTTTATCAGTGTAGTCGAAAATAATCTCCACGAATTATTCCTTGTCACAATTCATTAGTTGATTAAATTTATGCCTCTTTTTTGGAATTTTTGCAGGTAGTCGTTTTTCTTCTGATGTTTAGCAATATTTTTCTTTTAAATCTTAGTTGGTGTTTGTTAATTTTAGAAATATTTATCAGTAGTATTATGAGTAATCTTTTCGATAAGAAAACCTTTGTTCCAACTCTCCATCTTTTTTTTTTAATTTAAACCTATTAAAATATTTTTACTTTTAATAACTTAATAGTCTTTTAACTTTCCTAATTCTTATTAATTTAGATATTGATTTTACTTATTTTTTATGATTAACTTCTTAAATTCGTAAAATTTAAATTCTTAAAAGTGCTTATTTCCTTTCTATTCGAATTTTTCTACTTTCTCACAATGTCGACCACTGCTTCTATTGCTATACATTTATTATCCTTTTCTCAATGCTATAGATCTTATTGCTATTGCAATCCCTGGAAAAGTTGTAATAATAACCTGTATTTAAGTTCTATATCTTAATTATTTATTCTAATATTCAGAAACTATAAAACTTGAATCGTTATTTATCAAAATACTTTCCATACTACTTGAATGACCTTGGAGAATTCGAATATATTGTCCTGATTTGAAGTCTCATATCTTTATTGTACAATCTCCACTTCCCGATACGATTCATTTCTGGAACTTGGTATCGCTACAGAAAAAACAGAACCAATATGTCCTTATAAAATACTCTTTAGTTAGTATTGAAATTTTATATCTTTATTGTCATATCTTAATGTGCTGAACTTTATATAATTCATTTCTGGCTATTTGATATCGCTACAGATACTAAACCATCCTCATGATCCTTCAAAGTATTCTTTAACTCAACACTTTTATAGTTCTACATCTTTAACATAATATCATAGCTTCTTGATACGATTCATTTCTGGTTACTTGATATCGCTACAGAGAATTTAGAGCCAGTATTTGCTTGCAATATTTAGTCAAAATATTAGATATTAACCTTAACTCTAATCAAATTTAGATTTATTATTTCACTTATACTTTAGCTACTGCATTTTTTTATCTTTGACTTTAAATTACCCACTTAAGATAATATTTTTCGACATTTTCGTTAACTCAAGATATTTAACTTTAATTTTTGCTTTATAACGCACAGTAATTAGTTTTAGACTATTTACAACTTTATTTGCTCTTAAGGGTTTTTTACCAGCATCCTTATATTATTTAACGATATTTTTAAGGAAAATCCTCTGGTATTTCTTCTTTATCACTTTTGAGCTTTCCCTCTCTTTAAAATGGTCTCCAGTATTCTAACATGGAATTGTCCTCGATGTAATCGCCCAAAAGATAATACCTAAGATGAATATGTCAGATTTATTGCTATATTTTAGCTTTCCTCTAATTATCAGGTGCCATCCAACGAATAAGACCTACATTTTACTAAGTCTTTGAGGACTTAGATTCAGCTTTATCTACTAATAATCAAAAATCAGTAAATTTAGCTCACAAACCCTTATCTAATAAACCATTGTTGCTCTTCAGAGCTCTATGAACAATATTTTTCTTATGAATAAACTCTAGACACAATACAAAGTACAAATTTATCTTATTACGTAGCTCTCTCACTAGATTATACTCATTGTGTAACAACCAATATAAATTTTATGATAATTACTACATTACCAATTATAACAAAGAAATATAATATCCATATAAGATTATCATTTTATTATTTCCTATTGTTTAAGTTTTTTCTGTCTCCTAATCCAATTATTTCTTCTCTAATTAAGATAAATTTTATTTGTATAACTTCTTGGTAGCTACCACAATAAATACCTATATTAAACCCTTATACACCACTCTGAAAACCATTCTTCTATCTTTCAAAATCTTAAATCTTTGAATCCTAGATGATATAATCTTTTTTCTTTGTTAATATCATTTTTATTATTTTTTTGCAAAATAGATCTTTTAAAATTTAAGTATGGCATTTATTCATGATACTTTCTAGCATTTCTAAACTATTTATTCCTAAATAAAGGCATATAAATATATATAAAACTTTTTTATCTTATTATATTCTTCCTTTATTATGCTTATTTAAAAAAACTTAAAAGCCTATTATCAAAATTTAAGATATCAAATAAATTAGTTCTAAATAAGCAATAATTACTAAAAAATAAAAAAAGATCGGCTAGTTTGCTTTAACGATTGAAACGAATCTTCGTTTATTTTATTTTGATTAAAATTTTGCTTTTTTACTAACTTTTATCTTAAATCAGCATTATTCTATTTTAGGATTTACTTTTTTGTTTGTTTTTTTAAATTTGAATAATGATTTAAATACTACTATTTTTATAAGTATGCTTTATCTCATATTCCATTTATATTCTCTAGTACTTTTCTTTAATCTTTTTTTAACTTAAATTAAGCAAATTTATTTTTAAATTTGTTCAGATTATGTAGAAATGAGTAAACTAAGCATCGAGTACCCTTTTATATTACTCCGATTCTATAATAAATCTAACTATATTGCTTTTATTTGCTAACTTTCCTACTATTATTAAGCAATTTTTTTATAACTAATTAACTATAATTATCTTCACTGTGCTATTTATAATCTTTTATTATAAGTTTAAACTCTATAAAAAAAGGCGTATATATTCTTAAAAAGTAACTGATAGGAATAAAAATATGGGAAAAAAGGAATATATAATTAGTAATGAATTAAGTAAAAGAAAGAAGGCTTCTATAATTTAGAATCTATAGAAATACTAGAAAATGGTATACAAATAGGGAATAAATGATACTAAAAGATTAGAAAAAGCTAATTATAAGATATTAATTAGAAGATACTGACATGGAGTCTAAAAAGCAATTAATAATGATAATTAAGAGTATTTTTAATTAATAAATAAGTATGCTAAAAGTTATCTTTTAAGAGATAAAATTAAAATTATATATAGGTTTGCTATAAAATTTTACCCAGTTAAACAAAGTTATTAGTAAGTCTAATTAAGTAAAACTAGAGATTTTTGATTGTTAGTATTTATAATTATGCGATAAAATAGACTAAGAGTTAATGGAATTTAATAGAGTTAGAAAATTTAAATATATTTAAGTCTTCCTTCTAGTTTTGCTCAACTGCTTTGATGATTGAAAATATGAGAAATTAATTTTTTGAAAGTCTAATTCATTTATTGAGATGTCTATGACTATATAGCTATAAATATGACCATCTATGATAAAAAAATTAGTACTAAACAAACAATTAAAAAGAAATCAGCTAAAGTAAAAATCAGAAATACTGATTAAGCAAACCTACTAAATTAAAAAAATTTAAGCTTACAAAAAATCTAACTCGCCTGCTGTTTTTTGGTTTAAATATATTAAAGAAAAAAGCAGATTAAAGGAAATGAATGTAAATAGATTAATAATTTAATATGATTTAGTTTACATATTAACCAAATTAAATGATTAATAAACTTTTTAAGTAATAATCTTAAGTTAATTTTCCCTCTACTAATAAAATCTCCCCTAAATTGAACTTTATCTCTTTTCTATCTTTGTGGATCTGTTGGTTTCTAAAATAACGTTGCAAGATTTTAAGATTTTTGCCTTATTCATTAATTAGATCTCATTCTATTTAGTTGCATCCAAATAAGCTTAAATTTCTTAAGTTATTTCATATTGGATATAAAAGCCCTTGCTCATTTTTAAATACAAATCCTTCCTAAGTCAATAAATCGTTATTCTCAAAATTCAAATTTTATAATAAATGGCAACTTTTTATTATTTTAAGTAGATCTTCATTTCTTACTTAGCACTAGTATAATTTCAATGTTGTTAATTTTTAGATTTTCACTATTTGATCAATCCAACTTTCATTTAAAAAAGTGCATGCCTGCAAAGCAAGATGATTTAGGTTACAGCAACTTCTATTAACCGTTTCTAAAGTATAATTTGATATATTTCTTATTTTACTTAGTTCTACTTTTTTTAGTCTATTACAGTTTTAGAAAATGAAATTTAAACTTTCATCTTTCACTTGAAATAAGTCATTCAAAGTGAATTCCTCTAATTTTGAATTGCATTCTCCTATAGATCTAATCGTCTAATCTTGTAGTTAATTAAGATATGTTAATTCTAAAATTTTTAAATTAGGAGTATTTTTTAGAATTAAAGCTATCGTTTCATCTTATATATAGCTTCCTAAAAAAGTTATTTGATATAACTCTGGTAGTTCAATTTAATGCTCTAATCTATTTATTCTTTGGAAATGATGCACATTTACTTATTAATTAGGTTAGCTTTACTTTGATTTTAAATATAACTATTTTAAGTTTGGAGTAATCTATAGTAAAGATATCAGCGATTTGTCATTAAAAGGTACACAATTACTAATAATCATCTTTTCTAGTTTTTTTAAACGTATATTAGATAAATTAAAGCTAGAAGCTTCATTTTAACTTTGATTGTCTATTTACGTATTTAATCTTCTTTAAAGGAATATGTCAATTTAACTTCATTTTAACTCTTTAAGATTTGGAGAATTTAAGAGTAGTTAAAAGAAAAGTTAGCTTTAGAATGCCTTATAGTTTCTTATTTCTATGTATTCAAGCTAGTTTCACTTATTAGCAAAGAAATCGACTAATACTTCATTACTGTCATTTTTTATAGTGATCTTTAGATTCTATAAGTTACATCTCATCAGTTACTTTAAAGTTTTGTCTTATAAATCATCTGCTTATGATAAATCAATGCAACTCAAATTTGGACAAAGAATAATGAAATCTTAAGTATTATTGTTTATTTATAGCTCTTTAACAAAATTCCCTTTCATCTCTAAAAAGCTTGTAATGTAGACATTATTTATCTTTTAACTGTTTATTTTTATTGTTTTCAAACTTAAATCTTAGCAATAGTTTATTAAGAACTCTCCTGTTATATTTTAGACATTTTGAAGAGAAACAAACTCTAAATTAGGTAAACTCTTCATAAAATTCAAATCATTATCTGTTACACTTATACTGTAAATATCCAGATGCTTTAAGTTCACACAACTTGATAAATCGGGTATTCCGTTTTTGGTATTAAAATAGTTGCTTTATATTAGAATTTTCTATAGATTGAGATATTAGCCATTTTTATTATTGAAATAGTTGCTTTGTATTAAAACTTTCTATAAACTGAGATGTTAACCTTTTTTAATACCTTTCAGTCTAAAATTTACACATCTATTAAACTCTTGAATAATCTGATTTCATGCCCGCTGATATAAAGAAGACACAGTTTCAACAAATATCTGTTTAATATCTTAGTAAGCAATTTATTTTAGTGACCATTACAGTCTCCTTCTAATTTGTTCTTCATTATCCTCATTATCTCTAAACTGTAACTACTAAATTTTGAAGGTGAATTTATAAAAGAATCTGCTAACTTATTATAAAACTGCTATTTCATTATTATCTAAAAATTAAAATACTTAGTCAAGAATATTCTTGTTCTTTCAAAAATTGTCAGTTATGCTCTTTATTTAGAAATGATGCTCTGATTATATCTAAAATTCATGCTTATTCTTTTATTTTTTATAAGGTTTAGATAAATCTTCTTCGCTACTAATAACAGAAAATTCTTATTTTAAGTATTACAAATGTTCACTAATTGGACCATTTTGAATGAGTTATCTTTCTTATTATTCCAGACTTAAGCACTCCTAGCAGTCAGTATTTTAATATTCCTATTATTGATACCTTTAAGTATATCTACAAAGATTGCATTTGATACAAGAAATAATATTGTTAGGTTACATTTATAATAAAGGATAGAAAAGTAAGTAGATAATAATTAAATTATGAAAGAATAATATCTATAATTTAAAATAGCTACTTAATATTATTTCCTTCTAGTTTCATTTTTACTCATCTTTTACTTTATATTTAACTCATTTCTTATACTTCAAAAAGCTAAATTTATTATTTTAACAACTGAAATATTATATAAAGATCTTACTTTTATTAAAATGCCTTCTTATAGTAGTATAGTGCAATATTATAAAGGAGTTTAAGATAGTTAAATAAAAGCTAATGTTTTTAGTTAAAGCTTTCATTATTAGTTTTAAATAATTGATTTTGCTATTGTAAGTGTTTTTCTAGTTATCTTATTTAACTTCTATTTTAATGTAAAGTTTTAAAATTACTAATTTATCTTATATTAAATAAAGAGCAGTTTCCTATGATATACATATTTAATTATTTATTTCTTGTTTATTTAATCAAGTTTTTATTAAGATTTATTAAAATGTTTAAAGCGAAATTTAATTTTTAATTAGAAAAAAATAATAAAAAGTTGCTTCTATGTTAAGGTACAATTAATCAGTGCTTTTTAAGTTACGATATAAATTAATAAAATATTTGATGGTTGAAAGGTAATTATTAGTACCTATATTTAAATTAAATAATAAGCAAAATTTTAAAATTATGGCACTCTTAATAAAATATATTAAAGCTTCTTTAGTTATATTTTATACTTAAAATCATAGTTAATACTTGACTGATTTAAGTTCTCGTTATGTTGCTTTCTCTGAACCTTCTCCTAGTGGACATAGCAAGGTCTTGCTGCTGATCAGTTTCAGTTTATAGGAATCAAATTCAACAATGAATTAAAACTGCAAAATCATAGGCTTTAAGCCTTCAAAAAGGCTGGATAATTTTCCAGATGTATTCTCTTCAAGATTTTGAATCCATCTAGCGATCTCTCTAGATTTAAGGTATAATAGACCAAAAAAATTTTATTTTCATGATTCTTTTGATTAAAAAAAAATTTATAATTAAAAAAGCATTTATTTCAATAAAAGAGAAGTAAAAAGCAGTCTAAATATTAGCATAAGAATAGTTTATATATATTTTAATATCTTGGGTATAAAGTAAACATCATACATTTAAAACACTAATTTTATTCTAGCAAAATGAAATTTCTAATTTATTTTCCAATAATTGATAAATAAGTTCATTTCGTATTTAATTAATAAAGCATATCCTAAGATAAATTATATTTATCTGGATAATCAAAATGATATAAAAGAAAAATTTGAAATGATAAAGTAATTTTACATAGCAAAAATGAATAATTAATCATATTATTTAACTTGTATATAATAAGCGTTAAAAATACATACTATAACTCTATTTAAATTATTTACATTTCTTTAATTTTAGCATTTACCTAAAAGTTATATTTATTAATATAACTATAAAGGATGGAATTGAAATTAAAAAGTAGGACTTAAATGATGAAATAAATAATTTAAAAGTCCTAGCATGAGGATTATTTCTTATTTCTTATTTATAAGTTATAATTAATATTTTGATTATAAACTTCGTAATAATTTCATATTCTAGTTTGCATAAATAGAAGCTATTTTTGTTTAAGTTTCAAAAAGATTAAACAGTGTTTAATTTTCATTTAGTAGCTAAATTTATTCTCATTTATTTTTTTATTTTATAATTAAATTGTCAAAGCAAAAGCTTTTCAATTCTATAAGATAAATTTAATATTTTCATTTATTGATTGGATTGTAAACTGTTCAATTTAATAAAATAAGGACTGTTTTATTGAGATATTGGTATTTGCATTGTAAGCTGTTGTTACAGTAATACGAATATGGTCAGTGATTAACTTTTCATAGTGAATAGAATTTTTGAACTTGTGAGTATTAAGAAGTTTGGTTGTTAATATATAGTTATTACAGTAATATAATCTATTAGCTATAAGCAAGAATGCAATAGGAGTTAAAGCATTAATAGATAAAATACATTGATGGTAAAGAAAATAAACCAAAAAATTAAAGAAGGCTAGTAGTTTAGCTTAAGGAAGAACTTATGATAACTAAAGATTAAATAAAAGAAATCATAAATGATAATTATTAAGCAGGGGAATAAATAAATTATCTCTTAATAGCACAATTTTAATAACAGGTTCAAATAATGATAAACTATATTTGAAATTCGAATATAAATATATTGAAATAACAAATCTGGAATTAAAATAGTAATGAGAATTACTCAAGATAAATTTGTATTATCTAAGTCTTATTTAGTTGAGAATCTATCATCAACTTCCAAATTAGTTAAATATTTAAAAGAAACAAATTAAGAAATTTTAAAGTTCACTATGATTAATTAAGTAACATGATAAAATTAGCTCCAGAGGCAAAAATAAAAATTATAGCAAAAGATAAATTTAAAAGAAGTTATTTTATATTAAGTGAAAAAAAGGTTTCTAATTCTAAAGTAAACAAAAAGATAAATCTCGCCATTTATTATATACCATATTAAACTATAAGCAATGAATGATTATAAAAAAGACTATTTCTTGAGATATTTAAATGAATCATAAAAAAGAATAAATAAGCACAAATAATTAAATCCAAAAAAGATTAAAAATAATCTAGTACAGCTAGTAAAAATATATGAAAAATATAATTAAAAAGATAGTAGTATGATTTAATAAAAGAAATAAAGATAAATTAAAATTTAATCAATATCATGATTCAAAACACTTTAAGAGTGTATAAAAATAATATGCCTAAAAATAATATATATTCCAAAATTTAAGTTAAATAAATAGATAAACGAGTTCTTTATAATCAATTATGGGTCTCGGAATCTAACTTGTGGAGCAGATAATTTATTTATGTATAAGCAAACTAAAAATTTTTAAATATGAAAACAATTTAGTAAGGAAAGCTATTTAAGATATGTAAGCTATATTTATAATTAGAGATATTTTTCTAATTTAAGTAACTACAACATTTAATATTATAACAAAGTTTAAAATACATAGTATTAGTAGGAAAGTATTTCATATTATTATATTAAGTTCATTTAGATTAATATTAAAAAAAGTATGATTTAAAAGAAGTAATTATCTTCCACGAAAATATTTAGCAATTAATAAAACTTAAGCAATTATTTATATATGCTACAATTGGATAATTAGAAGCCAAAAAGAAGTGTAAGATCTTGAATAAATAGATTAATCTTTAATGCTTAGAAATTTGATCAATAGATAAAACCTTAATCAAGAAATGATTTAATAGTCTTTTTTCTAATAGATGGAAATGTAATTAAATACAAACGCAAGTTTTTTAAACAAAATTTGGATTAGAGAATTAATAGGTAAAGCGTATCTAGATCAACTAATGATCTTATCCAAAATCTTGAGGAAATCAAAATTCGATCTTAGATTTAGACAACTAAAAAGTAGAGATAATACTAATATTGCAAAAAGTTTGGACAAAAATAAGAATTTACTAAAAATTTAATCAAAGGGAGATCTAGTAGCAGAAAAAAATTACAACCTATTAAGATTTATTACATGCAGAATAGAAGATTTCATTTAAAAAAAATTTTAGTCATATTTAGAATCTCTCAAAATTATGATGCACTGAGACGATTCGAGAAATTATAGAGTAATCTTTATTTCCAATATTAGCAAGAGGAGAAAGCAAGCATGCTATAAGAATTTAAAACCAAGAGAAACTAGAAGGACATTATTTTGAAACTTATTGATGATTAAAATCATTTACAAACTTAAATTTGATGAAAAACCAAATAAAAGTGATGTCACTTAAACCTATTATGTAATAAAATAATTGACAGAGAGTGAATCTAGCATATAAAGAAATAAAAAAATCAAATAATTTAAAATGTCAAAATATTTATTTTTCATTTAGTATATTCTACAAAATTATGAACATGCTATTTAGATTTAAAAGAAAAAGTAAGTTAAGACACTAATTTGAATAAGAAATAAATTTTAATAGAAAGATTATCAAAATCACATTTTAAGTTTTTTATTAAAAAACCTAATTTTAATCATTTATTCTACTGGATAAAAAAATGGCTTTTTGAAAATTAAAAAGAGATGGAAATGTAAAAATACTAAATATATTTCATATAACGAAAGAAAATTAACGGTAGTATTGATTGATAGAGGATATTATGAAAATAGTGATTTTGGAGATAGTCAAGAATACTAGTAAAAAATATTTAAAAAATTAACTAAATTTATAATAAGCGGGAACTAAGCTTTAATTCAAGCTAGTTAAATATAGATACTCTAAGTTTCTTAGCATGATGGATAGAAATATTCCACAAATCGTTACAGTTAAATATTCCGTTTATTATTCAAGATTTTGCTCTCATTTTTTAAATCATCATTAAGAAAATTACCTATAATTTGCAAACTTAAAAGGAAATATTGTTTTTTAATAGAGAAAAGAAGCAAAAATTTAACAATATTTTACGTTAAAAAATGATCATAATGGACAGAAATATGGTTTTAAAGACTTTAACTTTCATTTTTTGCAAAAGACTGGAATATTTTCAGTGATCACAAAAGATATACAAAATTATTAATATAGAAGTATAGTACTTTTATACTTGGCTATACTACTCTAATTTCATTTTAAAACTGGAATAGTTTAAGTGTTGCTTTTACTTTTGATTTTAAGGTTATATTATTAACTGAGGATTTATAATTATACGTCTAAATAAGATAGGGGTTAGCTATGTACCCCTAGGAATGTATATTAAGTAAGTTTATAATTTCTAAAAATTTGGAGTATCTTGTGTGTACTGACTAAAGGAAAAATAGTGTGCTTAATTAGAAGAAAGTTAAAACTAAGGAAGACAAAGCAAAGAAATATATTAAAAATAAATGTTAGATTCAAGAATTCTAAAATTCAACTATAAATTATGCTTATGTAACGAGGAATTCAATCATAGAGAGAGACTAAATCATTTTCTTTCTTACAGGATAGAATCATAAGAGTCGTATTTAAGAAAATTATATGAAACTCTTAACTTGTTATTCAATCACTTTAGGATGGACAATTTATAGGTTATAAACGAGTAGAACTTATGAAGGTGGGTTCGAAACCTACCACTTGGTCATTATTGAGTACAAATCAGTATATCAAATTGGTAAGAAGATAAACACTTTAAATTTAATCTTTTAATAGAATGAGAAGTATTAAGTTTATTTATTTAAAAAATGGCTGATATGTTTCTTTCTATCAATTTCCAGAATAGAATACGAACCATTTAGGTGATTTATCATTAGCAATTAAATGTTTATAATAAATATTGCAAATGGCTTTATTACTGTATCTAGACAATTCAATAATCAATTCAATTATCATATCTCAGAAATTGGAAAAGGCCTTCAAGCCTTCATTGTTTAATTAGCTGTTGATGATTTCACAATTATAGAAGATTTAAATAATAACCTTGCTTTCTATTTTAAAAACGTAATAATTTATCTGCTAAAATGTTAATTTTCTTTCCTAGTTTATCTTTCATAAAGAAGGTATTATAAGGATAAAATGTGGTATTCTTTTTTCATAACGTAAAAAAATACAAATACCAATTTTTTTATTTTAGTTGGAAATTTTCTATTTTTGAGCAAGTAAAAGAGAGTAATTAGAACCTCGGATAATGCTTTTAATAGTAACTCTAACTTTATTCTTTTTTATTTATTTAGATTTAAATATATTATTTGTAATTTCATCTATATTCCAACGTTCATACTTAAGTTTAGCATTTAGCTAATAATCTTTATTAAGTGGGTTTTATGTTTTTATGCTATTTATATTTATTTAAATTACTAATCTCAGTTTATCCTTGAATTAGAAATAGACAAATCAACAAAAGTTTATTCTTTTTTCTTATTAATTCTGACTAAATTTTTTAAAGTCTCCATTATTTATTCTTTGCTTAAGCTTAAGTTATAGATACTTTCTTTATTTTAACTGTTAAGACAGTTTATTCAACTGCTATACTTAATACCAATAGAGCTATTTTTCTATCCTTTAATTAATATTTTCTGATTATATAAAAAAATAAAAAACTATACTTATTCCATTTTTTATGAGCTTGACACTGCTTAGTGTTTGTAAAATATTAATCCATTATACTATATGACGTTTGGACCACATTGTTAACTTACCTTTCATCTAATTTTTTTAATATTTGACGACATTTAGAATTTTTACATAAAACTTCTAATATTCGCACTCTCTGCACATCTTTTCAAAAGCTTCAAAACTTACTTACGATCTGACCTACGAGATTTTTCTAAAATTACCTCTTTCATGAAAAATATATTTCAGCAAGTTAAAGCTTAAGAAGTTTAAAAACAGAATCCTCATGCCAGATTTTTATTATTGAGAACTTTTTCCGAGATAACTGGAAAACAGAAGGTGATATTCCAGGTTCAGTCATCCTTAAAAATGCTATATTAACATCTATCTCAAGAAAGACTGAATGCATTTTGGTCTAAAACTCTGAATTAAATTTAAAATAAAATTTTGCTCAAAATTTTCACTTAAGAGCAAATTTAAAAAATTCGTTTTTGTACAGATTTTCTCATAGTGTTTTTTATATCCTCTTCTTTTATAAAGCTTCTTTTAAAAAAGCCTTAGTATATTCTATATTACTTTTATTAAGGAGCATTCATACTTCTTAATACTTCTTATCTTGCTATTAAACAATTTTTAATTTGATTCACTAGGAGATTATAAGAATTAGTTACTTTTTCTTAATTTGACTCTTTCTATGCTCATGAGTCTATTTATTGTATATTTGGCTTACTAAATTATTGTTTTTCCTTTTCTTGAGTAAGTCATTTTATTCGATCCAAATCATCTGATACTAGCACCATTATTAATTTCATTAAGGACAAGCAGATTGACAAATATAAAGGCTTTATAGGTTTACTTTATTTTAAATGTTGATGCTTCAATACTTTCCTTTTCTTTTCTATGAAGTTTGAGAATTATTTTGTAGTGATAATTACCTACTAAATGATTTATGTAACGTTAATAACCAAAAAAAGAATGACTCTTATGTTTTCTTAACTGATACAAAATTTTTTCTTTTGTTCTAATATGTTTTTGAGTCTTGTCTTTAAACTAATTAAGGACTTGAAAATCTATTTTGGTAACTTCATAAAACTCTTTCCTTTCTTCTTAGTATAAAATCCTGGTCGAATCTAGGATTTAACTTACCAGTATGTTGTAGCATTCCCTTAAAGATTACCCATATTAATTATAGGCAAGAATAACTTTATCTACTTAGTTTGTATTTATATTTAAAATACTAAGGATAGATATTTTATGAGTTATAACCAGAAAGATAATATAAAAGAGTGCTAATAATAGCTATTAACCTGGGAAAGAATAATGTAATATACTTCAGTTTCTGACAATTCACAGTTCTTTATAGCTCCTTTTCCTTCCAATTAAAAGCTAAAGAATTAATTAATGAAGCATTCAAGAAAGCTTTAATCTCGGGAAAGTGAAAGAAAGCAATTACTAAGCAAGAATTATTTGTAGTTTGAATGCAATAAGAAGGTCTTAAGTCAATAACCATACAATATGAATGATAATAGAGCATATATCTTCATTTATCAAAGGATTAGTATTTAAAAATTAGAATAAAGTAAAATAAAACATTTAGGGATATAGAACCACAGTTAAATAAAAATATTCACTTTGAAGATTAATAAACTGTTTATTAAAGTTAGGGATAAAGATTGAAATACTATTGAACATTATGCTGCTTCTAGAATCAAATTATTTTTATCTTTTCTCTCTTTCTGCAACTAAGCTTGTTTAAGTGTATTAATGAGAAGAAAAACAATTTAGAGATCTAGAATTGCAAATAAAATGGATTCTAGTATATATAATACCTGTTATAGCAAAGCAATATTTTGGTTAATTTTAAAAGATTAAAAAATCCTTGCCTGTTTCATTTCTACTATTGCAAAAGGCTAAATAAAAAATCTTACAGTAATGGTCATTTTCTAAGTGGTTAGGGCAATAAAGAATCCATTTGATGTCATAGAAGTTTAACTTCTGCTCAATTTTTCTTAAATATTATAGATAGATTAATAGTAAAGCTTTAGCCATTGAAAATCAAAATAGCACTCAGTGTTAGCAAGCATATTCGTAAAAACTAAATCAAGCAAACATTTTTATAAACCTTTAGTGCTTTTTGCTACCAGAGAGATATAAAAAATTAAGATGAACTTTATCAACTAAAGTAAAAGATCAAGCATATATTGGAGTAAATAAGTTCATAATTTTGAATCAATGATCAAGTTAAGTGTTCTATAAATTAGCATAACTAAAGTAAACCATATTGTGGAATAATAAGGGCAAATATATATATCTATTCTTAAGTATTTAAATCTATCATATATTTTAGCTGTATTTATTTCCATTCACGTTATTAATTATATCATTAATCATCGAGTTTATCATATGCAGAAGATAAATTTTCGGTTCTAATAATACTCGAAAATAAGATAAGTATATAATTATCATATGTATAGCTTTGAATAATTTAGAAGGATATATGAATATTATTTATATGCCTCAAGTTTGAATAAAAGGAATTTAATATATAATCATCCTATAGCGTGCATATATGGTTTTATCTACTTTTTTAAGTTTGAATTTTTATCCTAATCTAGCAATTAAAATATTCTCAGTTATAATATCTAGTGAGTATGCTTTATTTCTAGTCTTAATAAAACGAGCTCTGCTTAAGAACCTCATTAAGCAAAAGTTTAAAACTAGAATATAGAGAAGCTTCATTTAATGCTTATAATTTATAAGCATAACTTAGCAATCCTAGTAATATAATAATTACTTAAGTTTAGGTTTGTTATTTCTCTATTCTCTATAATGCTAACTACATTGCAAAAGAAAACTAGTAATTACTTCTAGATTCTATACTTAGAATTTCAGAATTCATGCTTGTCATTTTCCTTTTCATTCTGCTATTTTTTCCTTTATATGACCTAGAATTTTCTAGTTAATTTTTAAGTAAAAACTAAAATATGTCTATTACCTATTTAATAAGATTACTGTATAAAAATAAGTTTTTAGGGAAAAGAGGAGAATTAAAAAATGCTAACACATACTATACTAATATTGTAATTTTAAAAAGCTAATCTTTTTATACGAATTTGCATAATTTGCTCCCAGTTAAACTATTAGACTGTTACTATATTTAGTCAGGAGATTTAGGATTTTATAGCATTAGCTTATGTTTTATTTCCCTCCTGAATCAACTAAATAATAATTAAGCTTCTCTGCTTTCTTCTCATACTCTTCTTAAGCTATTTTACTTTTATTACTTTCATTATTTAGTGATTTAGATCGAATGGATAACTTAGCAGTAAATTAAAATTATGTCTCATCTTAGTTTTTAGGTTGACGACTAAAGGTAAACTAATTAATCTACTTTTACCTTTGACACTTACATTTATCTCATTTTATCTTAGTCTTTATGTCATTTCTTTAGTTTAAATTTTTAAGTTTTGAAAAGCTTAAAACAGCGATTTTTGTAAATTACTCAGCAACAAAATTTATAAGTTCATATCTATAAAAAATTTCCAATGGTAATTGAAAAGCCACAGAAAGTGAGAATTGTAATCGTTAATTACAAGCTAAGAAATCCAAAAGAGTAGCTTACATTATTCAATTGAGAAACTTACTAACATTTATCTTTTTGGTACTAATCTATCATTTTATTTTATCCTTCAATCCAATTCCTTTAATGAAATATTTGCTCTACTATTACAATATTTTAGTAGAAGATTAAAGTAGAACTAGTATTATCAAAGGGCTATAGGTTTTATTTCTTCCCTTTTATTATCTATAGAATGTTAGTGAACGTAATAAAGATAAAAATGACAAAAGTAATTTAGTTTAGCAAACTTAGAAGTATACTTAAGCTAGTTTGAAGGAATGTACTAATGTAAAGTATATTACTTCTATATTGCTAATAAGTTGTAAAATTGCTGTTATTAGTAGTTATATACCATGCTTTTTAAGATAAAAATAAGGAGTGTGATCATCTATAGACAATTCCGAACTAAAAAGAGTTATCAAGAAGCTGGTCTATATGTTTAAAGCTTAACTCTCATGAAAAGTGGTAATTATTGTACTCCGTTTTATACGAAGAATGGACTCTAAATTTTTTTTTCTTCTAAATCTGATATGAGAAGATTATAAAAGTCCCTATATTATGAACCAGCAACAATTAATAGACTTTGTAAAACATTTAATCCTTTACAATTAAAAGTGAGATGTCTCACTTTCAAGTAGGTAAAAAGAAATATTTTCACTAAAATTAGCTAATATTTTGATTATAAGTGTAAGCATTTTATTAACTAGGATAGATATTTATAATAGCGATCTTGATATATCATTAGTACTAAAAAAGAAAGGGCTATTTATCATTTAGAAATTAAAGGAAATCAAATCTATTGATTATGCTTTTTTCAGATCACGCTTTTAAAATATGTTGATGCTTTTTAGGATATTAAGTTAAAGCTAATAAGAAATTGATATAACTTAAGTTATGCATTTTATATATGTCTAAATAGAAATAGCTGATAGATAGTAGTATGTGATTTTTAAAGAGAAACTAGTAAGATATTTGAGATTTATTTAGATCATACTTTTAAAGCTAAATATAATAATTTAAGTCTTATTCTAGTTAACTTGTAGTAAATTAGATTTTCAACTTTTAATGTTGTTCTTTTCTTAATAATATCCATGATTTTGTAAAGTCTGTTATTAAAATAATATTTTTAGCGGTCAGTTTATTAGCCATTCTAAGTTGTTATTAAAGTCTTCAAGTCGATACTATGGAAGTGCTAGATTAAGTGAATACAAACCATCTATGCAAATTGTAAAAGATATATTAATCTTGGTTTTTGCTTTTAGCTTTTTGATAATAAAAAAGTACAGCGAAAGCTTTAATTTTTACATACAATAACTAAATTAGCAATAAATAGCTTATATCGAACTTTTTATACTCACACATTGCTTTATATTTAAAACAGTTTATCCATAGAAATTTTTTAATCTGCTTTGCAAACTAAATAAGATTTAGGTGTGGATTATGCATAATAACTTATGAAGCATATTGTTAAACATCTTACCATTTGAATGTTTTTTCTTCTTTCCTTACTTTTAAAAGATAAGATAAGCAATGATGTAACTTGAATCTTATAAGTTTTAACTAAAATTAGAATAAGTTAGTTAATATATACTCTATATAGACTTCTAGCTAGAATGATCCTTCATCATGTTCTATAAGTAATTTATGAGTTATTCATTTAATTTTCTTCGATTCGCTAAACTGGCTCTTTGTCTTGATATACCATTCATAGATTGAATATTGATACTTAATCCTATAACAATGATTAAAATATATCATGGAATGCTAATATAAGGCCAGTTATTATTTAGAGTTATGCAAATTAAGTAGGAGAAGGTATTTATTAATCTAGTGACCTTTCTACATGCTAAAAAGATTACTTTGATAGCTTTTATTATTAAAAAAGTATCAAAAATATGCTTTTTATACTTCTCATGGTTGATTTTGATCAGTCTCAACAGCAGAATATATATTCATCTAATATTCCTCTTTTTATTGCTGAGACAACTTCTACTAAATGTCTCTATTATGTAGACTCGATGCTTCAATATTTCTTTGATTTAATTTATTTGACAATAAAAACGAAACCTAATTGAAATCAAAGAAAGCCAAATCCATCCTTATTGCTAAATAAGCAAGTCACTACTGTATACTTCCTATCTTTTGATAAATATGATTGATAGTTAAAAATTACTTTAAGAGATCGTTTCTTCATTCTTAACTTCAACCTTTGTATTTTAATTATTAAGCATTCCAAAAAACTGATTGCATTAGTCACTCAAGCACTCGAACTCCTTACTAATTTTATTTAATAATTCTCAATCTAAAGTTGAATCAGTTCAAGGTTTCATGCTATTAAGCATGACTCATTTTTATATAGCGAAAATAGTAATTCTATATAGCAGATAGCTTATACCAGTTTAAAAAGCTATGTGATTTTTAAGAAGCAATTAATTTAACCAGCTTAGTAGTTTACATAGCTATCATCTTTAAATGTATACTTAACTTATTCAATGCTTTCCTTCTAATCAAACTTGTTTAGTGAAATACAAGAAACTAGATTAGATTTGAAGAAAGCCCTAAAGTTTTATTTTTATAGTTCTACTCTAAGTTTCTGTACTTAATAGTAGAATAAGAGAAAGCTACTTAAGATATAGGCATTAATACGTTACTGTCTAAACTTTATTGGACATACTAATGTATTTACTATGTTAAGCTTTAGCTAGATATTAAATAACTCCTTATTATACAAATCTAAGAAAGCAACTAGCTTATAGCTTAGATATATTTATAACGTTGACATTTTATTTAATATTTAAAGGTAACTGGAAGTAAAGTATTTATTTTCCTAGTTTTAACAATTATAAAAATGATTCATCCTAAGGATTATGTCACGTAAGTAACAGAAGAAGAGAAAGAAATGGAAGAAGATGATATTGACAAACTTCTTTAAAGAGGAATCATAAAAAAGGCAAAAGTATATGCTAAGTTCAATTCTGTTTATGAGTCTTATGAAGAAGAAGGAAAAAGATTCTCAGTTCTGAGAACTTCTCCTAAACAACTTACTAAGCTTGGTATAGGCATTGAGTTATACTTCGGATGAGTAAAATGATTAGCATTTACCTTGGTTATTTTAAGCTTACTTAGTATTGGAAAAATTTTCATAAACTATGAAGGATAAAACTATGAAAAGGAAGAGATAAGATTCTTGGAAATTTTTACGGTAGGAAATCTAGACACCGGCTAAAATATTATAGACTTTTGGGCTTTCGACTTAAATTATACTCTCAAATAAAACTTAAAGACAGATACAATCAAATATACATACAAGTGATATAAATTAGGAGGCATTTAAATTGATAACGTAAAACAATCTCTGAACAAAGATTTGATGCAGAAGATTTACGAGTAAGACATTCTAGATAGAACTGAACTTAGAAACTTATAAATAGGAGTAATCGATTTTTTCTAATGCTTAGTATTCCTTTTATCATTAATAACTTACTAGATCATGTCAAAGAAACGAATAGAAAACTACTGGAAGAGGGAATTTTGTGTTGGATAGTATGCAATTTAAATAACAGGACTTCCAAAAACAGAAGTTAATGAATAATAGCTAAGGAATTTTTTCGAAAAATACGGACCGATTCACGAAATAGTAATAGGGAGAGTAAATAAAAAATTGTAGATTTATTAATTCTACAGCAACAAAATACAATAGCTTAAAATAAAAATCGCATAAGAGGAACTCAATAGACAAAAACTCTAGGAAGGAAAAAAAACTAGCAAAAATGTTGGAAATGATTTCAAAGATTAGGAAAAAAATTTAATTAGCTTAAAAAGCTAAGTAAAATGGAAACTGAGCATAGTTAACTTCAAAATGAAATAAAGGAAAGTGAAAATTAGCAAGAGGAAATCGCAATTGCTTTCATAATTTTCGAAGATGTTTGCTCAAAAGTTAAGTGCTTAAATGAATATAGATTCAGTTTATATTTTTCCTGCTTTTAAAAGAAGAAAAACAGATGAAATGGAAAATTTCGTATCTGCGTTTAAGAGGCAAAAGAACCTTCTTAAATAAACTGAGAAAATTTAGATTTATCTTACTGAAAATAAAAAATAAACTCAATAATCCTGTTAATAGCTTCTGCTCTCATAATCGGAATTTCACTGCTTTTAATTTGGTCAATTCGACAAACTGAAAATCATAACTTTCCAACGAAAACAGAATGTGAATAATATTATGTTACTATAAACAAAAACATATTGAAAGATGCAAAAGTTAGAATCTAAGACTTATAAAAAGACTATGCAATAGAAACTTATTAATATGATACTTCTACAAAGGGATATTATTGCTGGTGTTATTAATAGAGTATATATGTTATCATAAAAGGATCATCTAATGAAGCTAAATTTTGCGATAATTTCAAAACAGAAATATTAAAATACTGGTCTATTTAAATAGGTGTCGGACTAGTTGTAATTGTATGGAATAGAATAATTGTTTTTAGCTTGAAAAGATTAAGCAAGATGGAAAGAAAGTAGGATATAGTAGAAGAATAGCTAACTACATTAATGAGAATGCTTATATTCTAATTTTTCAATTATGCCTTTACTATTCTGATTATCGACTCCTTGAGTAGAGATATATTTGTAAGGATTTGATATATAAATGTTAGAAAAGGAATCACAACAACTTTATTCGTTTCGATAGTAGTACCAAGTTTGCTGAAATTTGTTTTAAAGTTCATTAGAATTATAGTCAGAAAAATCCAATCAACGAAAGTTCTCACGCAAGCTTAATTAAATCAAGTAATTTTAAGTCCTGAGTTTGATCTGATTTAGCAAAATTCGTTTGTATTAGCTATTGTATTTACCGCTTTCATATACTCATCAGGAATTCCTCTTATAGTAATAATATCAACTTTTACTATTATCGTAGTCTATTGGGCGGATAAATATCTTTTGCTTACATTTTACAGAAAGCCAATTAAATATTCTTATCACCTTCATAACCGAATTCAATAAATAGCTCCACTCGCTCTTTTATTTTATGCAATATCAGCGATATTCATTCTCGGAAACAATGAGATCTTCCCTAAAGGGTATACTACTTGCTTAACGGAGTTTTCCGATAAGTGCTACTGGTATAATTATGTTTTAGGCTACTCCAAAAAAGATTTTTCTCTAATTGAAAAGCTTTCTGAAGGTTGCAGCACATAGTGTAAAGAATTTTACTCGTTGAATAAGTTTTGCGATCAGTAGTGCAATACAGAATAGTGTAACTATGATAACTGGGATTGTAAGTGTCCTTCTACATGTACTTAAGGTTTGCATGATAATGGAAATTGTGATCAATAATGTAACTATGAAAGTTGCATCTATGATAACTGGGAATGCACTTGTGCATATGGCTGCAACGAAAAAAATTTAGGTAATGACATTTGCAATGATGAGTGTAATACTCAAAAGTGCAATTACGATAATTGAGATTGCTTATGTCCAGATTCATGTACTAAAAATATGGTAGATAATGAAATATGCGACTAAGAATGTAACTTTCTTGGATGTAATTATGACAATCTTAAATGCAAGTGCTATGAATTTTGTGATGATAAGTTCCTAGGAAATGGTCATTGTGATTTTTTATGCAATTTAGAATAATGTCTGTTCGATAACTGAGACTGTGTATGTCCATTAACATGTACATAGCAACTATGAGAGAATAATAAATGTGACGAAGAATGTAATTTTCTTGGTTGTAATTATGATAACTGAAACTGTGCTTGTGCTAATGAGTGTGACTAAGGAAGACTAAAAAATGGAATATGTGATTTTGAATGCAACACTGAGAGTTGTGGATCTGATGGAGGAGACTGTTATTGTCCGATAACTTGTACTCAATAGATGCTCGAAAATAAAATATGCGATGCTGAGTGTAACTTATTCGAATGCAATTATGATAATTGAAGTTGTGGTTGTGCTATAGGATGCCTTAACGAAATAGTGGGCGATGGTACCTGTAATTGATAATGTAATGTTAAATAATGTAACTATGATAATTAGGATTGTTAATGTCCTTCTACTTGTAGTATGAATATGCTAGAAAATGAGTAATGCAATCAAGAATGTAATTTTTGATAATGCTTATATGATAATTGAAAATGTACTTGCGCTAAAGACTGTTAAGATTCTAGCTAGGAGATAATAATTGCAATTCTTAGTGTAACGTTAAAGAATGCAATTAAAATAATTGAGATTGTAGATGTCCTTTCAATTGTACTTAAGAAAAGCTAGAAAACTAAAAGTTTGATTAAGAATGCAACTTTAAGAACTGTTAAAATGATAACTTATTTTGCCTATGTTCACCAGACTGTCTTGAAGATTGGCTAGGAAATGGATATTGTAATGATGAATGCAACATAGAATAATGCAACTATGATAGTTGAGATTGCATTTGTCCTCCTGAATGTGCTTAAAGCTTAGTAGGAAATGGACAGTGTGATGAAATGTGCTATATTGAAAGTTGTGATTACGATGGTTGGGATTGTGCTTGTGCAAAAGATTGTTTTGATCTATATTTGCATAATGATTTTTGTGATGATTGATGTAATGTTCAGTAATGCAATTTTGATAATTGATAATGTTAGTGTCCATTTACCTGCACGTAGAACATGCTTAATAATATGGAATGCGATTAGTAATGTAACTATTTGGGCTGTAATTATGATAATTTTTAGTGCAGATGTGCGAAAGATTGCTAGTAATAGTTATTAGGGAATTTAGAGTGTGAGGAGTCATGCAATATAGAAGCATGCAGATTTGATGATTAGGACTGCAAATGTCCTCCTGATTGTACTTAAGATATGCTTGATAATGGAAAATGTGATTAAGAATGCAATTATTAAAGTTGTATTTATGACAATTGAGATTGTACTTGTCTTAGAGGATGCACTCCATAGATGTTGGATAACAAGAATTGCAAGTAAGAGTGCAATTATAGAGAATGCAATTATGATGATTTCAAATGCAGATGTGCAGAAAAATGTATAGAAAGTTGGTTAGGTGATGGTATTTGTGATGAAGAGTGTAATTTATATAAATGTAATTATGATAACTGAGATTGCTACTGTCCTTTAAGCTGTAATTAATTACACTTGGGAAATGGATAGTATGATGCAGATTGTAATAATGAAGGCTGTAATTATGATAACTGAGATTGCAGATGCACTGAAAATTGTACATTCGATTTAATAGGAAACGGAATTTGTGACACTACATGCAACGTTCAATAATGTAGCTACGACAATGACGATTGCAAATGTTTTGATAAATGTTTAACCAAATTAGGAAATGGTATCTGTGATGAAGAATGTGATAATCCCAACTGTAATTTCGATAACGGAGATTGCTAATGTTCGATTGGTTGCCATAACAATTTTTTAAGTAATACATATTGTAATCCTAAATGTTTTAATCCTTAATGTAATTATGACGAAGGTGATTGCTATTGTTCAGATGAATGCATTAATAAGCAAAATAACGGATAATGTGATTTGAATTGTAGCTACATTGGCTGTAATTTCGATTCATATGAATGTGAGTGTTCTATAGGATGCAATAGTAAAGAGTTAGGCAATGGTAAATGTGATTTGTTTTGTTTAACTTAAGAATGCTACAATGATTATGGTGATTGTGAATGTTCCAGTTCATGTTAATCCTATTATTTAGGTGATGGTTTTTGTGATATTTCTTGTGATGTTTAAAGTTGTAATTATGACTATGGAGATTGTGAATGTTCTACTGGATGTGATATAAGCTAGCTGAATAATGGGATTTGCGATTTATAATGTAAATATCAAAAAAATTGCAAGTATGATTATCTGGATTGTGACATTTCAAATCTTTAATTGATTCCAAATGCAGATAACTGCTCTAAGGAGTGTAAATTGAGCTGAATAAATGATGGAATTTGTGATTATAGTTGCTATAACTTTGATTGTTCTTATGATGGAGAAGATTGTAGTTTTCAGCTTCGTAGTTAAGATATTTGCTCCTGCAATTAATTACTAAGGAATAATAAAAAATGCGATAAGGTATGCTTAAATAAAGAGTGCTGGCATGATTGACCTGACTGCTAATACGTCTAATGTAGTGAAAATTGTTATTGATCCTGAGTTTATGACGGTGAATGTGATTATGCGTGTAATGTAAAGGAATGTGATTATGATGGTGGAGATTGTGATTAGCAAAATCAAAGTATAAACTATGAAATATGTGAATAAAAGGGATGTCCAAAATATTGGCTAGGAGATAGAATATGTGATTAGAAATGTAACATACCAGAGTGTAACAAGGATGATGGAGATTGTAGCAATTGTACTTGCTCTTATTAGTAATTAGGAAATCAAAAATGTGATTAGTAGTGCTTCAGTGTCGATTGCAAATTCGACAAAGGAGACTGTGATGGTTAGTTAACTTACTTAAGAGACTGTGCATAAAAAGGATGCATTCATCAGTAGTTTAATAATTTAATCTGCAACACAGAGTGTAACATATATGAATGTAACTATGATAATGATGAATGTGAAGATTGAAATATCAAGGCCAAATAAGAAAAATGTTTGAATACAGGATGTCCATTTCTATAATTCCTTTCAAATGGAATATGTAACGAGAAATGTAATAATGCTGAATGTACCTATGATGGAGGAGACTGTGATCGAGATTAAATAAAATACCAAAAAAAATGCAAATTCTCTAATCTTTAGAGATGCGTTCTTAGTAATTCCTTAGGAGATAAATTAAGCTTTAATTCAGGTAAACTAATGAGCATTGTTATAATAATAACATTGCTATATTACTTTATAAAATGAGCTTATAGTGAAATACAGTGGAAAAAGCTCTTGAAATCAGTTTAAAAAACTTAGTCCAAATCTTTCTCTTAAAGTAAGTTTTAATTTTAGTTAAAGAGGACCTAGGTTAGTTTGACCTCAATACTTACAGAATTAAAAATAATCCAAAATGGTCTAAAATTTGGTAATAAAATAATGAAGAAAAACAGACCTTGAACTTTTCGTTATAAAACCCTTAGTTTACTGGATATTCTTAGTCGGAAAATAATTTAATTATCATATAAAAGGAAATAAAAGTTAGCTAAGATCATAAAATCTATGAACTCTTAAATCAAGCTGATTTAATTTCTTCAGGCTAGACTCAAAATCTAAACACAGAGGAATAAAGCGATCTACTTTTTAGAAAAAAGTAAAGCTATGATCAAATTACATCTCAAGTTAGAAAGAAAAGTGAAGTTAATTAAGAACACTATAAAGTTAAAAAACTACATTATGAAAATGAGGATTCTTCGCCCTAGAAAAATATCCACGAAACGATCAAGACAGAAGAGGAAGAATTATGATTAAAACTATAGCACCTCTTTATAAAAATATAAAATCATACGTCAAATTTATAAACCATATTCTAACTTATCTTTAAGCAAAGAATAAGCATTTATCCCTAAATAGCACCTTATCACTTTCTTTTTCAAAACTATTACATACATTTACGATATATTTTAGCCAACACTTTCAGCTGTAAATATAACCTGCTCGTCTTCTTCAAGAAGTATTATAATCTCAACATTTTCTTTATTATACTAATTATATTGTTATCTCTTTAGTCAGCCTAAACATATTTATTCGGTTTGTTTAGAATATGTCTAGCATTAAATATCTTGCATATTCTATTTGCTAGAATATTTATCTCTATATACATCATACATTCCTCCTTTCTTTTTAGAGTCAATGATAAATTATAATCAATTTATTCTTCACTCCAAAAACCTACTATTAGTCATATTTTCATTGAATACTAAGTTTCAATCCTCCTGTTACTACTATTTTCCATTTAACCTAAAAGCAATTCTATGTCATGAGATATTTTGATACTGACTATCATTATGGAAACTAAAGTTATATTAGTTCTCATAATCCTAGCATCCACAAGACAGTATAATTCCTAATAGACTTAGCATCTATTACATACTTATTACCACTTCATTACCTAAACCTTAAGGATACTATATTTTATATTATTCTAATCTATTTATTTCGCCAATCTTACTCAAATATCTTCTTCCAAACCCCATAGGATTATATCATATTAACAACTACCTTCTCTTCTTTTCCTTAATATAGCTAACTTATATTAGTCATGGAAATAAATCTAGCCATATCGCTTAAGTAATCTCAGAACTACTGGATGGTTAAAAAATATGATAAGTATAACTTCTAGTTAAGTAAGGAAATGTTCATAAGCAATTTTAGCTAAAATATCTAGAAAGCTAGTGTAAATAGCTAAGGAGTGTATCTATTGATAAATAGACTTGATGAGAAAGCTATTTTTATTAAGTAAATTGCATGATTAGTTAACTTAGAAAGACAGTAGTCATAATATTTGCAAGACTTTAAGGCTTAAAAGTGGAAGTAATTGAGTAGATGAAGATCGTGAGGAAGAGTAGTAAGCTATGGCTATATCTGTAGAGTTGATAAAAGAGTATTATAAGAGTGAGGATCAACTAATAGATAAGAAAATGCTAAAACGAGTATCTAGTAAGCTGGTTATTTGATATTCTCAAAAATATTTTAAACTAAATGAATTGCTAGATAATAACGAGAGCCTTCTATATGGTATAAATCCTTAGATTATTATTAAGGTAAAAAAAGGATTTAAAGCTGAATAAATTTTTTAAAATTGATAAATCTAGAAGTTGCAGAAGTAAGCCAAGAAAAAGTTCTAGAATTGAGTTAAAAATTGGGGATTGTAATTAAACTAAGGGTTAAGAAAAAGCTTCAGTAAATTATATAAACTATAAGCTGCTATATCGCTAATACTTTACTAATAAAATTTGGTTAAAATGGAAATAGGAGACTTCATAAGATAATTTCTAAACGTAACAAATATTTTTAAATGAAAAGTATCTAATAACATTTTTCCTATTTTTTAAAGGGTATTAAGTCATAAGGTCACAGTATCTTTAAATTCAAAGCTTTTTAGTCTTTTTTTATCAATCAAATAACTAAAAATAAATCAAACGAAGCTAACTTAGTAACATCAATAATACTACTACCAATTATTAATAAGATAGAGCTAGTTATCGAATTTGCAGCTCTTAAATAATGTTGCATGTCAAAAAAATTTAGGATCTATGAAGATAAAAGCTACTTGAAGGGATTTTATAAATACAATAAGACCAATTAAGAAAGTTAAATACATATAATTAATTATTGAACATATTAAATACTTAACAGAGAAGAAAATTACCAATTAATGAATAAGTAGAACAAAGATATGGAGACATTCATTCTTAATTAATCAAGATAAAATTTTAGTAGCATCATAATGAATCATATGCGCTGACTTAAATTATTAGAATAAAAATAAATGAAACATATAAAAATAAATTTTAGGAAGTGAAAATAAAAACGATGACTAAAAGAGAAGATACAAAACTATAAGATTTAAGAGAACGAGGCTTAAACTTAAGGTTGTGAAGTTTCAGCAAGAAATAGTTTTACACTTTTTACATTCCAGCTTCTTTGAAAAGCATTCATTATTCACATAAAAATTATGCTAGATTTTACTTTAATCTATCATCTTTTAATAAAATACATTTGCAAGATATTTTTTATTTCCAACTGCTTACTTACTTAAATCTAATTAGCTTATTAACTTATTAACTAGACTTCTTTCTTACTATTAAGCTTGGTAAACTTAGTATATTATCTTTTCCTTTTTAATATACTATTTTAAAGTTCTGCCTATTTAATCTCTATAGTACTTTCATGCGTAGAACTAAGATTTTAATACTATTATTATCTCTAAAGTTTAATAGCTTTATAAGATTAAAGATTGATATCTTGTGATTTATTTAAATAACTATGAACTTAAGATTTATAAGTGAAGTCCTAGCTTAGCCCCTTTTAAGAAATCCTTAGTTCTTTGATTGCTAAAAGATGGAATCTGCTTGGGTCTATTAGAGTGAGCATAAATCCTTCAGATTCATTTAGCTATTCCTATCTCCAAGTTTTTTGATCTTTACTTATGCTAATTAATAACCAGCAAACTCCATCGTCTCTTTTAAGCTACTCTATGCAAAAGTTAGAATTACTTCACTTATAAAACTAGCAAACCACATTATTAGAAATAAGGAAATATTTTGCTTATCCTTTGACCTACAAACGAGTATAAGATCCAAAAAGTTCCTCACATTGAAGTAGTAGTAGTAATAATAGCTCTGCTGATGGTTATATTTACTAGCTATTTTTTAAATAATTCATACCCTTTTAATCTATAAAGGATATAGATATCTAAACCTCTAAAGAAGGTTTAACTATCTATTTATCATATCGATATTCAGGTTAAAAGGAAAAAAGTTAGAGTGGTGTAAATAGTCAAGCTAAGTGGGAAATAGAGAAGGAAGAGGGATATAAATATAAGAGCATAGAACTTAGAAAAATAAAGCTAGTGCTAACAACTTTGGTCATGTAGAATAAGTAAATCCTTATCTTCTATAGCTAGCAAGCATTTAAGTAAAAGTGGCTTACAAAGGTAAATAGTACTTACTAAAGTCTATGAAGAGTGTAGGTATTTAAGAGTATATATTAAATACTTGTATATTATATCATTAAATGGCCTAATAAACTATTGTTCTTTAACTAGGCGAATAAGCTAATCTAGTCGCTAATCACTTCTGAGATATCCAGGAGAATAAGGATTAATAAGGATTAAGAAATTGCTTTTTCACTAAAAAGGGAAATCCCAGGGCTATTTTAGTTGATAATAAAGGAAATATTGGAAGAACGAATGTAGACATGTCAGAAGTGTTGACATGGGAAGGAGAAGTATAGATAATCCAGCAGTAGAGATCCCCTCATGTATGGACTCATAATGAAAGTAACATAATAGAAGCTGATTTTTAACTTCTCTATAACTTTCATTAAGGTTTTCATTGCGAAAACGAGGAATTTCTTGACAAGCTATACGATAAAATAAGACAGGAGTCAGAAAAATGCGACTGGATAAGTAATTTTCACATGTGGATTGATAACAATACTGCTTTCACAGGCTTAGGATCTAGACTAAGCATTTTCTTCTCAGAAGACTACAATAAAATTCCCATTTTTTGTGGAAACTTCATATGTCAGAAGAAAGAGATCACCTTATTAAACTACGCATTTGTCTCTTCAATTTTGAGTGAAAACAACAACGTTTTGCTATGTCCTATTTGGTTGGAAAACGAATAATTAGAGCAAACTTAGAAATAAATAGCAGGAATTCTTGATCTAGTGACGTTACAAAATAGGAATCGCTTCTACAGTGTTGACTATATCTTGTATTTCTTAACTAGAGAAAGGTTTAATTTTATTAACCTGAAATAAGGTTAAGATGTATTGCATGTGCATGAAAGTGAGGAATATGCCTTATATAAGCAGAATAAAATCATGACCAACTAAGAGACTGATACTTATAAGTAGAATTCGAATGAAATAGTGGCTCACTTTAGTCAAAGTCAACCTTGGGAAGGAATATAGGATGTAACGTGTTTTGAAAGTTCATTGACAAGCGAAATATCTAAAAATTTGCTCGATTAAATTAAGTACTAAGACTTATGGATAAAATAAGAGCTTATTACCAAAGAAAACCTCATAAATCAGGAAGATTTGAGTGAAATTAAGGAGAACTTGCAAATCATTTACGACACTTACTCATTAAATTAAGTTAAACCTTTTATTTCTTCCTCTAATTTATTTTATCTAAGTGGATATATTTAATCACTACTCATGATGCAAGTAGAACATCAAGGAGTTTTAAGGAATCGAAAGACCATGAAATGCGTATATGAAATATTAACTTTCGGCATAAAGTTGAAGCATGATAGATGTTAGAATGTGAACGAGTGATCTAGATATTGATTTAAGCAGTTAAGTATCTAAATAGCATGAGTAGTGTAAGTTTATTCATAAGTGAGAAGAAAAATTAAGGATCTGCATAGTAAGTACTACTGATAAGAGCAAGATTCCTTATTAATGATAGTTTTGTTATTTAATAATTAAGTTTAAATTAGATGTAAAAAAGTATTCAATCACTTTAGGAGAATTCCGTTAAATTTAGTCGTGAACCATTGTTGAGCTTCTTCCTTTGAAACACGGTGAAAAGTGCCTAATGAACTTTTTGCATGTCTTCTATTTTTGATTCTATAGCCGGGCCTTGATAGGACAATGTAGAAATCCATGCCGTAAATTCCAGTATTAGGATCATATTTAAGTCCAAGATCGATATGCTCTTATATACCAAATCCAAAGCAGCCAGTGCTTGCGAAATTTCCAGATCTAAGCTCGTATTCTTTAACTTTTAATCCTTTCTCTAGAATTTCTTCAGCCTTCTTTCCTCTAACTGTCACATGAGTAGCAATCTTTTCGTTTCTTCTTATTCCGAAAGTTCTAATTGTATATCTGGCTTTGCTAAAGACAGGCTTCTAATCTGTTAAATCAGCCAAGACTTTTCCTGCGCGGGTTAATCTGTCACCAGACTCACCGACAGAAATATTGAGAACCAATTTCTCAATTTTAATTCCACGCATAACGTTCTCTGTCTTCTGTCCTTTTCCCATATTTAATTTATAATTAAGTACAAAATTCCATTCATATATCTATAGGTCTATTTAAACTTAAAGTCTCTAATTAAATATGATAAACACTCACTAACTGCCAAATAAATCACCTCTAGTACTACTATTTCATTTAAGTACTTGTGGTATAAACAAAAGCGAGTACCATTTTAGCCAAATATAATCATACCTAAATACTTCATCAGTCACTTAGAATAAATAAGCTTTATAAACCAAATAGAGTGATAATGGAGTGAGCTAGAGATTAGTATTAATAAAGAGAGAGAGAGTTTAAAGGTAAGCCTAAGAGACTTTAGTATACTTAATCTTAGACTGATTGTATTTATATAGGTGCTTATATCACTATTGCTTGAACACTCTACATGCATAAATTGTTTATTTCGAGTGATTGCTTCATGAGTTGCTAATATTTCAGACCAACTGGTCTTTTTTTATTTAAGTATCTTAAAATTCTATTAGTATGATTTATGATGTATAAGAAAAGGTATCTATGAAAAGGTAAGATCAGAGCAAAGCTAATGTGTTTAAAGTAGTACTTTTCAAAGAAACTCTGACAATGAGATGAAGATGGATGTAGGTCTATATTTTACTTCATATCAATATAGTAAGGAGCAAAGAGGATAGTAAATCGGGTTCCATTGACTTAATATACTCTTTTGATATTAACTTAAGACTAATAAATCTAGCTATGCATAAACTTGGTAATAAGACCTAGTATAAATAAGATATTTAAGGGATAAAAACTAAATAAAATGAATTTTGCTGAGAAAATGAAACAAGAGATGCTAAAGAGGAAGCAGTAATTCAAGAAGGAAAATGGTAACTAGGAGTAAGAAAAACTAGAGGATACTAAAGCTTTGGAGTACAAAAAGAAAAAAGAAGGGACATCTATGTTAGAAACGAAAGAAATTAGGAAGGAGTAGGAGAAATTTCTGACCAATAAAGAAAAGAAATTATTTAAGAAGTGATAATACAACAGAGATACCAGAGGTAGAGAGTAAAATACCCTTGAGAAACTCCAGAAATTTAGCGATAAAATAAGTTAAATTAAGAATGATCCAGAATAAGCAGGTCATTGAAGTAATCAGAAATTAAAGTTTGTGGTAGATAGTACCAGAGCGTATAGCATAGAAAAATGGAAAAAAGATCCAGTAATAAGTTTCATTCCTCAGAAGCGAGAAAGGGACGAAAAATTAGAAGAAATTCTTGAAGAAAGTAAAAAGCAAATAACTGAATTGCAATGAACCTTAGTATAAATATGTTTAATAGCTAAAAATTTCTTTTTTTTTTATACTTTAAACGATTATTTTCAATGTAATTACCCTTTTGAAACCATTTAAAATTATAAACCTACAAGGTTATACTAGATCTAACCCCATCTAAGCTATACTGATATCTAAAACCTTTTATCCTTTATTGCTTTGATCATCAAGTGCCTTTAATTATTAGTAACATACTAGGTTTAAATACTTAAATGATGTGAATGTTAAAATAGAAAAGCTAATTAAAGTAAGTAAGCATAGAGGAGCGGTTTCTGCTTAAGCAAATTTCCTCAGTACTATAGCTTACCAATATTAGATCTTGGGAATATCTATCACATACCAAGTATCTTCTAGTGATAGAGGGTATATGAGATACTTCAGACTTGTAACTTTTATAGCATGACAGAAAGATAATACAGATGAGATATTAGAATATATCGATTAAAGGGTAGAATATTTGTTGAATACATAAGAATAAATTAGCTTTAATTCAACTTAATCTAAATTAATGATTGTAGTTCATTTGCTCAATAATTCTTTTAGAGTGGTGATCTATCCCTTAATTTTATCTGTAAACTTTCCAGACATAAAGCTAAATATACTTCCTCTTGGATGGACACATCCTACGTAATCTATTACGGTGTTTGAACCTTATGGTGTAAGTGTTAGTAATCTCCAAAATACTTCTCCTCTTACTGGGTCATTTGCAGCAGGCTTGGATTTATGTTCTACAGAGGTTTCGAAAATAGTTTGCCCATTGGCATTTGGTAATTAAACGCTGAGGTATACAAATTCACGTTCGGAAACTGGACCCATACCTTTGAGAAGTTCTAATATGACTTTTACTTAAGGATTACATTACTCTAAAAGTTACTATGTTTTGAGAGTATCTCTCCACTTCAATTGTTTTTCAACATCAGAGAACCATGATACAACCTCCTCTACCTTTTTATTGGGAATAATAATTTAGCATTTGAATGCTTTCCATGAATGCAAATCTTTCTTCCAGAACTTGAAATCTGGTTTGTTTTCTTCTTAACTCCAGTTATTAGCGGCAATTTCTTATTCACATTGAGTATTCATATTTTATAATCTTTCCTAAAACTCTTGAGGGACATTTGAAAATGGTCGATCTTTCTACTCTTCAGGTTTTGGTAATTCAGTTTTTACTTCCTCAGGCTTTTTTTCTTCTGGTCTACTTTCTTATACTGCTGTTGCAGGAGCTTCTTGACTTCCCTTGATCATTAAGTCCTAAAGAGAATGGGCCTATCCTTTTACTTTGTCAACCATTTTACCTGACATCATGCTGAAAATGCTTCCTTTAGGATGTACACAACCAAAGAAATGCAAAATGGTATTTTTTCCTTCTTATTCAAACTTAAGCAATCTCCAGAATACTTCTCCTCTAACTGGATCTGAAGTCTCTGGAATTTTTTCATGATTGACCGAAGTTTCAAAAATCTAAAATCCATTTTACAGTTTACTAAAAACTTAAAGGAAAACGAACTATCTTTCACTTACAGGTCCTAAACCCTTTAGGGATTCATGAATTACCTTAACCTGAGGATTTAAAGTCTGGATAACTTCCTGAAATTTCAAATTGTCCTTCCAACCTTTTTGTTTGTTAGGGTCAACAACCCAAGCAGCTACTTACTAAGGTGTTTTGTCTTATATTACAAATCTACATTTAAAAGCCTTCCAACTATGTAAATCTTTCTTCCAAAATTAGAATACAGGTGTGTTCTCTTCCTCCTTCCAATCCGCTTCAATTTCTTTTGTCATTTCATCAGTCATCGCTTTGAATCTTTCCTAGAACTAAGGAGGAATCTAAGGACTATCAGAAGTAACAAAAGATAGATCAAAAGGTTTTTCTTACGGAGCTATTTGTTTATTCATATCAGTTACAGGTTGAGTCATCTAACCGGTTTGGACATTCTTTTTGGAAGGAGTGTTTTGTTCCATAAACTTCTATTATTCCTTTGGTCTACAACATGCCACGCCCATTTCTATTATAATGGAGCTTAATAGTTAAAATTTAATTTTACTTTACATCAAAAATATGCAAACCTTCATCCTCTACACCACACTCTTACATCCTAACCCTATCCACTATGATCCATCTATTCTCTATGTAAGCTAGACATATTAACCTTGCATACACCATGTGGTTGTTATATACTGTACTCTAATGAAAATGCTAATGTGGAAGGTATTTTTAATGCTCACTCTATTAAGGAAATAAAAGTAAAGCAAGGAAGTAAAGGATTAGTAGTAATGCTTATTTACTATAAGTAAGGCATTTAGGGTATAAAATAGCTATTTTAGTGCTCTTTTAATGGCAGTTTAAATGGTAATCTTCGTAGGGAAGAATGAGATTAAGGCTTTTAGAAGGAGTTGTTTAGTAGGAGAGATATGGGTATAGAGTAAAGATATGCTGAAGTAATGAAGCTAGCTTCTTTAGGGTTAGTATTAAGCATCCTGTTAATGTATAAGCTTCATAGCAAATCTAACAGTAACTAGCATAAAGAAAAGCTTTAAAGCTTATATCTCTCCTGCTAAGCAAAGGATCGTCTATTAATATATAGGCCACTAGGTCAACTAGATGGCTGTTTACTAAATATTGCAGATTCCAATTTTTTCCTTTCTAACGTTTAAGTTTAAATTAGTTAGCCAAGAAGAAGCTTAAGAATATCTAAGATAAGCTGTTTCAAAATTTATCCTCTAAACTAAGAAATATTATTAGCAAGGTATAATGTCGTTATAGTTATTAAAGGACTGCTCTATATCTAACATTATCAATATGGAGATAAAGAAACTCCTTAGTTAGAAGAGCAGAATGGAGATATCTAAGTAATCCATTTCAATCAGCATATAACATAAGACTATGAAATATAAGGGGAAGGAAAGGGTGATGAGAAAGGAGAGTAAGAGGGTTAAAGGTATTTGGTAGAAGCTTTTTTAATATGATAATATCCTTCGCATGCTTAATATCTTAAGCTAGTTATGTCTATTGATATCTAAAAATGGAGACTAAAATTAATGCATTTAATAACTTACTATAGTCATAAGAACAACCTAATGACCTTCTGAAGCAAAAAAGACAGGAATTGGAAAATTTGAAATAAGAGTTAAGCTAAATGCAAAGTGTAGCGTCAGATCATAAGATTAAGTTCAGTCCTATTTTGTTTAAGAAAAACTCTTTTAACTCTTCTTTGAAGTAGCCAGTAAAAGGGAATCCGGGATTGCCTCCTTAATAGCCTAGATCTGATTTGAAAAAGGAGAATAGAGAGATGAGTAAACCTAGATGTTAGTAAGAAAATTAGTAGAAATGTCAGAAGTAAAGAGCAGTGTTAACTCCAACGCTAGAGCTAGAAAAAATACTGAGTTAAAAGGGCTTTTCATCACCTAAACTTGAACAGATATCTTCTTAAAGCTACTTTTCACCAAAAAGTAATAACTAAATGAGCTCATTAAAGAACCTAATTCCTACATCATCTTCTAATAACAAAACAATTAATTAATTTAGGTCAAAATCAAGATAATCTGGGGTAGAAAATACAAGCAATCAGATAGCGAGCTGAACAGATAAGATAGGAAGTAGTCTTGTAATGCAATACCTTAAGGTTTTCTAGAAGTACTCTTCAAGACAAGAAAAAATGACTTTGAGAGAATTTGCGAAATTCTTCCAGGATAATAATTTAAACTCCCAGCAGAAGTAAAATATTCAGTTAGAATTCTACAAAATATCAGGAGGAAAAAACTTCAGTAAGTTATATTTAACTCCTTACTAGTCGAGTTCTAAACATTTATGTAGTGTATAAACTAATTCGCACTAGACAGGTACCCTGACGAAAGATCGGTATCGGTTAGATTTAACCAGTTTTATAATTAATTTTTACAGGCATAGAAATAAAGCAGTCCAAGGTCTGAAAAACTGTAGAATCTATATTTATGAATGCTAACACCAGAGAACTACAATATCATACTATCATAAAGAAACGACTTGCTAAGAGTAAGATTAGTTAACTTATTTACAGCTTTTTAGATAGATAGTGAAAGAAGCTTCAGTTTAGAAGGTAGTAGAGGTAAATTAGATGATCTAATTTTATAAGACATGTCAAGTTATTCCCAACTTCTGTTCCTAGAACGAAGTCTAGAAGGTAACAATTCAAACCATATACAGCTACACTAAAGCTTACAGAATCAGTACTTCGACTTCAACAAATCAGAGATACTCTTTCTAGAGATAAGTACCTACTACATAGCATGGTAATACTAAACGAAGAATTAGTCAAGCGAGATAATGCAGAACTAGGCAGAAATGTATACAAAGCTGATAGGGAAAATGAAGAATTAGCAAATATGAAATACTTAATTTTTAACCTTCGAGTGATTTTATTTTCTTATATATTCAACTATTTAAATGAAATCTGGTTTTGCTATGATCTCCTCTAAAAGTCAGTAACAGATTAAAACCCAGACTATTGTTTGTAAAAAGGTAGAGAACGAAGTCAAAATTGGCAGCTAAGAAAATATTGAACGCTTTCCTGCTCCCATTCCGTTTGTTAAAGCTAAGGCTACTGTTGTTAAGTCTGTGGAGAAGTAAGAGTAACTTAAGTAGATTTACTAGAATGAAACTAAGCCGTTGATGAGCTAGGATATAAGGAAGAAACAGTAGAAATCAGTGGAAGATGATTAAAAGGCTAAAAACGGTGTAGAAGTAAAATCCTAGACTGCTACTTCCTAACCTAAACCAAGAAGCAATTCGAATAGAAAAAAGCATCAAAGTACTTAAAATACCCCTGATATCTAATAAAAGCAGCATCAGAATGGAAGTGCTAAGAAGGAAAAATAAGCATCCAAGAAACCGCCAACATATCGCTAGCGACTTTAAGACCCGGAGAGCGAGAGAAAAAGCAATCCATTAACTAACGAAAAGCTTAATAGCCTAAGGAGTTCCAGTTAGAATTTCAATCAGCATTAAAAGTCGAAATAAGCTTCTGAAAAAAACTCAGCGAGGTCGCCTTAGCAGACCATGAAATAGAACTAATTTTAATTAGATGAACTAGTGAAGTAGTCTTAGAAGAAGTTTAAACAAGAGCAGATAAAATAAAAATAGATGAAAGAGTAGGAGAAAAACAATAAGAGACTGATTAAGGATATTATCAGATAAAACGACTAAAAAAACCGTTAAAGAAACCGCTCCAAAGTATCAACTTAGTAGACTTCTCCCTAGAAGACTTATAAAGCTCCATGGGGAGCTGATTAAAGAAGAATTCAAGATGCTGGTCCTTAAGAAAGATCTTGAATTGAAAGAGAAAAAAAGGAAAAATAAGAGCGAAGAGAGAGGACAAGAAGTTAGGGGAAATAGAGAATTGGACTAGATTTACTTTATAAATACGGAGGTATTAGTAAAAAAACCAGCTCAAGATCTTGTCCTCCAAGTAATAGAATCTCCAATAAATTAGAATTTGAGGCTTTTTCTAAGCTAAATTAAGTAAAAAAAGATTAAGCTGCCAAAAAGAAGAAGTACGAAAACTATCTAGGAAATAGAAGTAAAAGTCAGATACAAAAATACATCAAAAAGCAGAAAAAGAAGAAACAAAAGGACCGAATAGTAAAAAACTTTGAGGAGTAAATGAGAGAAGAGCGAAGAGAATAGAATCTAAGGATGTTGGATACAGCTGCTAAAAGATGCGTTGTGTTTAGTAGTAAAAAGACGAAAAACAAGAAGAAAAGTAATAGAGTGCAAGATGACTGAAATGAAGAAGATTCAGAGATAGAATATATTTCACATAGCGATCACGAATAATCTGATTAAGAAGTTATTGGCATAATAAATAAGCCCTAGAAAAACCATTAGCCATATTCAAGAGATCATGGAATAGTATCAAAGAACTTGGTAGGAATTGGAGCGTAAGAACAAAATCAGGGATAAAACTAATTAGATTATATAACCAATGCAACTGTCATTTCGAACAAGATATGCGAGTAAAGACCATTACAAAAGAATTAAGATAGCTCGGATGTTCTACATCCTACCAATATTACTATGCCAACTGCTGAGAAAGATGAATAGTGAAGTAAACAAAGGTAGAAGATGCTGAAGAAACTGGAAAAAATAGAAAAATCAAGAGGAACGAGTGAGAACTAATAGGATTTCATAGAGTAATTAGCGAAAATAGAGCATGGAAAAAGATCATACTAATAAGATGAATCTGACAAAGAAGAGTCTAATTATAACCCTCCTGAGGAGATAATTAACATTCAATAGCAGAATATTCAGCAAAAGAATTACGATCAATATCCTAGTCAAAAGTAGAAGTTTGAAGAAGAGAAGAAAAGATAATTAATCTAAGAAAGAAAGCAAAAACTAAGAAAGAAACTAGACAAACTTACTAAAAGATTCGAAAGAGCTAAATCTCAAGCATCTTCATAGTCAATTTCTAAAAGTGGAGCTTCGTAAGAATATCGAAAAAAACTAGAAAGCGACTAAGATAAATACACATATAAATAACTCTCAATTCCAGAAGCTGCTGAATTATAGGAAAGGCTACAATACACAGATGAAGAAGAGTAAAACCTTTAGCCTAAATTTAATTAACAGACCTAAAAGGATAAGAACGATCAGCACTAACAGAAAGAATAGCAAAGTGAAGGAAGAGATTTGTTTAAGTTCTAAATAGAAATGGAAGCAGAAGAAATTTTTACGGAAGCTGAAAGAAAGAGAATTTAAGCACTTATCAATAATCAGAAGAAAGAATAGAAAAAAATGGAAAAAGAACGCAAACAGAATGTTAGAGATACGAACTAATCACCCAATACACAGATCCTTCATGATCCCTCACCTAAGACACTTTAAAACTCATCGCCATTTGGCATTCCTTCTCATATCTTATACAAGCATAATGAAAAAGAAGGTCAGGAATAAAATGCATCTCAAAGATCGAGTGGGAACTTAGAATCAAATGAGAAAATGGAATAAGCTTAAGACATTAAAAAATGGTTAGAAGTGCAGAAACAAAACATGCTTAAGGAATAGTAAGAGAAGCAATCCCAGTTTGAAAAAGAGATTTTGTCAAAACAAAAAGATTATTTGAAAAAAATGGAGGAAAACGCTGAAAACATACTGAATTCTCAGAGGCAAATGCTTTAATAAGTAGGTCAGAACTTTTTAAAAGTAATAGAAACGAAAATGTCCAACGTTCAAAACATCTATCAGGCTAATTCTGAAAGAATCGTGAAGGAGCTACAAAAAATAGATTCTCCCCCTATGCCTGCTACTTCAAGGTCTTCCACCCACTCCTTGACAGAACTTTCAGCAATATCTACTAAATCTGATAAAAAAGGAAATGAGATATTAATGCAGGAGAACTATGTTATATCTGAGGAAGAAGTAGACATCGCTGATTTGATTTAAAGTTAGAGATAATAAGCTAAAACTCCAAGTTCAGTCGAGCTTTAGATTTAAGATGAGCAACTGTCAGAGTAGGAATTCAAAAGCGAATACAGCAGTCATACTAGCAGTCTTGTTGAGGAGTTTGGCACTTTTCCTAATCCTTTATAGTAAGATCATAGTAATGAACAAGAAGAGGAGAAAACTGGAAGCGACTAAAAGGCAGAGGAATCTAAATAATGGTCTCAGCAGTATTCACAACTACCTACTATCGAAGAATTAACTTCAAAAGAGACTAAAACCTATAGTACTAAATAGTCAGACGTTTTGAATTAACAAAAGGATAAAGCTAATTAATAGTAAAAAGAACTGGCGTGAAATAAAGCGGGGAAACAAAAATAAGCAGCACAAAAAGCTAAAAAAATAGAAGAAATAACAGAGGAAAAACTTTCAGATTACGAATAAGAACTAGACTTTGAGAACTCCTAGGAAAGCAACTCCTTTATAAAGTAAAAGCAAGATTTGAAGCTATAGAAATTTTAGGAAGTTGAAGATTTGAGCGAAATTAAGCAGAACATGAGCTCTGAATAATCTCCTTTAGACTTTTACAAAGATTCAGAGAAAATGGGAAACTTCAAAATGTAGCCTGAGTTTAACATAGACAATATTAGTCCATTCAATAAACAAAAGAATGAGGAGATCAAAATAAAAAACGACTTCTAGCTTGATAATGAAAGTGAGGAGTAAGAAATAAGCGAAATAAAGCATTAAGTGAAAGAGTAGAAAGGATTCAAAGTGGATAAAAATAAAGAAACAGCTTAGCAGTAAAAAGCAAGATAGTAGGAGTAACAGAAATAGCCTAAATAATAATTTTTAGATCTAGAAGATGAATCAGAGGAAAGTATAAAGGGCATAAGCAAGGCATTTAGTGATTAGTAAATAAGAGATAAATTCTTAAAAGCTGAACTAATAAAAGATATTTAGCAATTTGAGGAGGATAATCAAGGAGAATACTAAGAGGAAGAGTATGAGATATAAGAGTAATCAGACTATTCCGAAGAAGAAATCGAAAATCAAAGGGAAGATGAAAGAATTTTCAGCGAAAGTTCTTCTTAATAAGATTCAGACTATGAAAACCAGAAACTTAGAGAATTCAATAAGCAACTTCAGAACTAATAAAAAGAAAATTAAGATTTTGAAGACTCTGATGAAGAGCAATAAAAGCAATTACAGAAAGAACTTAATTAGCATTTTAAGTATTTTAAGAAGATTGATGAATAGTCTAAAAATTCAGATAGAGAATAAAGATAAGAGATTGAAATTGAAGATGATGATGAAAAGAGTGCGGAAGAAGATGAAGAAGAAGAAGGAGAAGAACCCCAACTATCTTCTTAAGATGTTTAATAGTAATCAGAGGATAATTCGAATGAGTCAGATTAGCAGATAGAAAATGAAGAAGAGATATTCGACTTCTTAATGTAGACATAACTAATAACCCCATATGACGAGTATAACCTATAATGCAATATATGCCTCAAAGTGTATAGATCAATTTCAAAGATAATGAGACATCTTCATTATAACCACGAGCGTTAGCTTATCTAAGCGACAAATCAATATGAAATGTAGTAAAGCAGTGAGGAAAACGAAGACTAATAAGGATAGAGGACCTCTGAGTCAGATCCATTTTACAATATGCCAAAAGCTAAAAGTAGTCCTGAGTATCCAAAAGCAGGATCGTTTGAGAAAGATACTTAGCAGGTAAAAGAAGATCCTCCTTACTATGATAATACAGATGAAATGAATATCAAAGATATCAGCTAAGGTATCCAATTAACTGAAGAAAGTGTCAACTAAATAGCTTAGGAATTCAATAAGAGCTTCGAATATATTACAACTGGAATGGACACAGTTGAACAATAGAACTAAGAAAAGTTAGCTTAACAGTAAATTATATAAGAGCAGTAAGAAAAATCGTCCAGTCATTAGAATGAGGTTGAAGAGTCTGGAGAAGAGTATTTGAACACTGAAGAAATTGAATAAATCCAGTAAAATATATAGTAAGAGTTTCAATAGGAAGAATCTTAAGAAGAAAGTTAAAAGTCATAAGAATAATAATCATATGAAGAATCCTTCTAGGAGGTTGAAGAAGAAAGCTTCGAAATAGAAGAGGAGAAAAAGTAAGAAGTGAAAGAAAGTCAAGAAGAATCTCCTTAGAAAGAGGAGTATGAAGATATTGAAGAATCTTAAGAAGTTTTTAATAAGTAGCAAAGGGACTGGTATAAGATAGAAGATCTATAGTAAAGCAGCTAGGAGAAATAGAAATCTTAGAAATAATAGGATTCATAAACACCTTAGAAGGAAAGTTAGGAAGATATAGCTGAAGAACAAAGAATCAAAGCTCTTGACTATAAAAAATAACTTGAACTTGATAAATAGCAATACTTGCAATTCAAGTAATAGTAAGAGATACTCGAAAAGTAGAAACAGTAAGAAAAAGAGTCAATAGAAGATTTGAGTGACTTTTAAGAAGTAGAAACAGAAAAGAATTAGAGCTTTGAAGAGAGTTAGGAGTAATAGATTGTCAGTAATATCCAGTAACCTGAACCTGTTTAAGAGGTTATTTAAAAGATTGATAATCAAAAGAAATCTCCTTAAGAAGGAGATAATTACGAAGAAGACTTCGAAGATATTTCTGCTTCTGAGGAAAAGATTAGAAAGCAAATGTAATCCGAAACTTAAGAACATGCTTAAGATATGGAAAGTAAGGAAAAGTAGTAGCAATAAGTCCCTCCTTTAGATTTACAAAAGAATGGCGAAAACCAAGAAGAGCAGTTAATCGATCAAAAATAGCATTAGTAGTAGATTCATCATATTGGTACAGGAGAAGAAGAACCATCATCAAACAGATCTTATTCTGACTAACTTGCATAATAAATAAGCGATGAAATATTCAGTGAGATGGTAGAAGAAGCAATATAATATATGAGTGTTGGAGGTTAAACTGAAGTAATAAGGAGATAAGGCGAATAAGTAGCTGACTAACTTTTCTAAGAGCTATTTGATGAAACTTTATTTATAGCAAATTAGTTAATGCAACCAAACGTACCTTTAAAGCTTGTAAGAACTAGCACTGAGGGAATTGCTGAATATATAAATGAATTATTGCAGGTAGTATAATAGAGATATGTTGGCTCATTCATGGCAAATTTAAACACTCCATTATATAGAGATCCTCTAGAACTTTTAGCTAACCTTTAGAACACCGAAATTGGAGGCTTTACAGATCCACTTGATTATGCTATACCACATGCTCCTAATGTACTAGATGTTGATTGGTACCTTTAGTTAGAGAAAGAGAGAGAAAGTTCGGCTTAGAAAAGTACAAGATTGATATCAGAAGCTGAACATATTCATAATAAGATGGTTTTCGATTGTTTGAATGAAGCCTTGGATGTAAAGCGCCCGTATGGGTGGTAAGGACCTCCCTAATAATGGAGTAGAAAGGTAAGAACTCTTAAGCCAAATATTCATACTAATCAAGATGACCCCTTGGTACAAATAAAGGAGTAAGTATTATGTTGGTCAGAAATAAAAGCAGGTAAACTCCCTGATCATACTATATGGGATGAAGATTAGCTACAACTAATAAGAGAAGAAAGACTCGCAGCTCTACTAGCCTAAGAAGTAGTGGAAATGGAACCTTACTGGGTGGACTACGAAAACGAAGAAACTCAAATTAAACTTGATCTAGCTGACATGCTACTTGAGCACCTGGCTGAGGAAGTAGTAATATTACTCAACAACATTCACAATAATGTCTGAATGCTTTTATATTAGGTTTAAATTAATATGGACAAACTATTCTAGTCAACGAGTCATCTTTCGCAAGCTCATTTTAGGCACTTTTAAAACTTTTCTTATACACAACTTGCATGATTTTCAGTCTTCAGCATTAAATCATGCTAATCTATTCCAAGCTTATCTTTATCTAATTAATCTCATATAAATAAGCTCATAACTATAAGCGCACTACACATTAGATACGCAACTTTACTTATAAACGTTGAATCTATAACCTCATTTTATCAATCATATAATAACCTTCTTTACCATCCACCCAACTGCTTACAAAATTAATACTAATCAATATTTTCATGCTAGCATCTTAGTTTAATCATATAAGGAGCACTATGAAAATATGCTTTAACCCTTATTTAATATCAAAATGGCTATTTCCTTTCCTTTTATTTTACTTAAAGGGATAGCTAAGGAATTATTTAAAGGGTTTTAAGAAGTTTATTGACTTACTGTACTATAACTCTCGATCGTTGTACTAATCTAAGCTTGTGTACTCATTCTAGCTTCTAATATCCATTATTAATACTCTCTTTGTACGTATGATTAACCTACTCCTTCTTACTTGACTTTTAGGCTATCTATTAGTGTATTTATAGCTCCTTTTTTTCAGTTCTTACTATACAGTTTCTTTTTGATCGAGTTAATGAATGTAGTTCTAGCAAGCAAGACGAAATTTTGTAGAATATAGAAACTGAAAGATAAGGAATAAGAGAGAAAAGAGGCATTATTAAAGCAAAGAAGGATGATTGAGCATATGGCACCAATATGTACGAAGATAAGCTCAATATCATGGTCTTAAATACTATATAAGCTGCTTAAGGAAGTTCAGAAGCAAGAAGCAAAAATTGAATAAATGCTTCCTTAAATAGAAGATAGGCTTTAATAAGATTTACCACAAGAACTGAAGAAAGTGAGTAAGTTTATCACATTTTAACTTTCAAATGAAATGAAAATGATTACAAATAGAGGATAAGAGAGTAGTAGATGTAGTATATATAACTTGCTGATGAAGTTTGAATGGTATAGTAGTTATAAATCTTACTGTAGAAAAATGGATCTTGACTACTTATTTTGCACAATAAACAAATTTAGATTTATTGAAATAAATCTTCTAAAACGGGGAAATAAAAGTTAGGCGAATGCAATGTTGCTTCTCGTTATAACTGCGGACCTGTATAAACCAGTAAGGCTATTAACAAGAAAAATATCCATGATTTCAATAATGAAAGAAAGAACTAAATTCCCTCATATCAGTCTACTCTATATAAGCATCAGAAGCCTAATATTATACTTGCTCTTATATAAATAACTATAGCTTGAACTCTATTAAATATGAAGCCATCAAGAGTATTAAGAAGCAATTAAAAGGATAAAAATTGACTTGTATATTAAAGTACCAAAATCTTAGTACCTTAGATTGCTTAATCAGTAATCAAAAGTCAGCTTCACGCTCAAGTAAAGTATATCATTAGATATGCCACTGAAGCAAAAAGAGAGCAAGATAATATGCATAAGCAAAGTGCATGAATAGTAGAATCAAACTGTCTTACTCCCTTTTCACTACATATGATATATAAACATTAATGACCTCAATATATAAATACTATACCATAGGTAGAGCTAAAATAAGCAAGATATATACATTTATCTAATATAAATATGTTTGAAAAAATAGTAGAGAGAATACTCCAGAGGTACTGTGGAGAGTATCTTCTTAACTTTGATAGTAAAAACCTGTAAATAGGAGTTTGATCTGGAAATGTAGCGCTTTAAAATGTTATGATTAACCCAGAAGCTATTAAGAGAAACTTCAGCTACTTGCCGATATAATTGCTAGCAGGAAATATTGTTAATCTTAAGTTTTAGGTACCGTGAAATAAGCTATCAAGCTCACCTGTTATTTGTGAAATTGAAGGTGTTTATCTTGTGATAGTACCTTAGCAATTTGAGAACTGGTAGTACTATGATACTTTTTCAGTAGAGCATAGGAACTATCTAATTGATAAGTATGAACAGAAGATTTAGGACCTTAAGGTTAGTATGTAGGAAAAATAGCAGTAGAAAGGGTTTTTGTCAAGGATAATTACAAAGGTAATTGACAATGTTCAAATCATCATCAAGGATATACATATCAGATATGAGGATGTCTCTAAGAATGTAGCTTGAGGAATCACTCTGGAAAACCTGTCGATTGTTACTACGAACTAAAACTGGGAGGCTTAATTCTAAGTACGGGATTTTAAGAGCAAAGAAAGCTAAATTATCCATAAGCTCACTACAGTCACTTAACTAGGCATCTACTTTTAGACAGGACAAAGTTTGATGATTTCGTCATACGAAGATCCTTAGTAGGCTATTAAGTAGCTAAATTGATTGAATCAGCTAAATTTCTTTCTCAACCCTATAGATGCTTAAGTAAAGGCTAAATTACAGGAAATCTCGCCTAAAGCTTAGATAACTGCTGAGTTATAGACATTTGATTTGAGCTATACAAGGGAGTAGTTTCTGGGCTCCCTAAGTTTGATTGAGACCTTCGCTAAGTATACTTCATATATTGACGCTCAGAAGCAAAAAATAAAATACCGACATCTTAAACCGTTAGATCGTCCAATTTTATGTCCAGCAGCATGATGGAAATTCGCAATTCAGTGCGTATTATACGAAATAAGGTCAGGAAAGGGTTAAAACTGGTTCCAAATCTAGCAGCCGCGACTAGAAAGGTGAGAAAAGACTTTCAAAGATGTTCATTTTAAGCTAAAGAGGAATCGTCAGGTTACAGACTAGGAAGTCAAGGAATATAACTAAGTTCTAGAGTGCTGCTCTATAGAGTCAATCTATGAATGAACAGCCTTTACTGCAAAACTGATTGAATAGGAGGAAGAAGAGCTATTAAAGCTAAAAAAAGCGGAAAAAGAGTAACGTAAAGGTTTATTTAGGATGTTCAAGAAAGCGAAGGCAAGTTAAATTCAACTTTCGGAGAAAGAAATCGAAAGTCTATATGAACTGATCTAGTTCGAGAAAGAGATGCTACCAGATATTAACTATCCCCCTGATTTCGTGTTTTTAGAACTAGAGTTCGTACTTAAATCTGGGAAGATTTAACTAAGTAATAAGCTAGAAACGGGGAAGGAAGAAGGTCTTAGTTGGGAGTATAAATGAGTTCAACTAAATTTGAAGCAAACTAAGAGCGATTTTAAGGCTTAGATAGGAATAAAGGAAGTCTGTCTCATTAATATTGACAAGTTCTCTAAGAACGAGGTTATTAATACCCAAATCATGAAGTTCCAGTAGTCCTAGAAGAACACCTTTCAGATAGATTTCTTTAGCAGCGAGCAACTTACTAGTCTTTTCATCTCTCTTTTACCTGCTGAAATCTTATACCATTGTCCTGCAATAAGTCGATTGATAGACTATTTCAATACACCAAACGTTGACTAGGAGTTTAAGTAAAAGGCATGGGATAAGTTTTAGCAGCTTTAGGAGCTAAGTAAGAGTAAGTTCCAGTAAGCTTTGCAGCTTAAAAAGAAGAAGATCTTTTAGCTAAATATAGACGAACCTGAAGTCTCGCTTCCTATCTTGAAGAATCTAGATCCAACTACTCCAGCTTGGATTTTCAAACTTAACAAAATTCAGCTTTAAAGCAAGCTTGCAAACGAGGAGTTTGAGAGTTATTAGCTAGATTTTCAGAATCTGAAGTTTATGTTCGTGGAGAATCTGATGACATATAAGTAACAGAAGCTTGCTAAGTAAATCCTTCAAGACTTTACTATAGAATGCCTATTCAAAACTTGGTATGACCCAGTTACTATCAAAAGCGAGATATAGTTGCTCATCTCTCGATTCCACATAGTATTGCAGCAAGAAATTTATCACCATTTATTGAACATCGGAGAGGCTCTAAGTGTAAGCTCAAAGGATAAAGGGTTTGAAATGAAATAGCAAACGAAGACTCAGTTGTTAAAAACGGCAGCGTGTATAGACTAAGTTAGCTTCAGGAAGAAAGGGAACTTCAAGAATGGAATAGGAATAATTTCCTTCTGCTATATTTACTTCTATACTAGCATTGAAGAGTTATAAGCTAAATTCTATTTTTAGATCAATGACTGTAAGGTAGAGATAGTCTAGGAAATTAACAACTGTATCAAGCTCAAGAATAGATATGAAGTCATTGAAGTCGCTTTCGCGAACTAGAAAACAATGAGCAAGTGGGTGAATACTATTTAGCTTAAAGTCCAGCAAATGGCTTCTTCTAGTTCCACTGAAAAGTAAGAAGAAAAGATAGATCCTAGCTTCATTAAGCTTTAAGTTGATATCAAAACAGAGTCAATGAAAATAGAGTTTAGAGATAATGAAGACTAGACATGATTAGAAGTAGGAGTTTAAGAAACAACCATTTCTTTCAAAAACTAACCTTATAGTTCTTGAGTAGGACTGTAGATTAAGAGCTGGACAATCTATGATTTGATGAGTGGTGAAAAATATAGAGATATGCTATATACAGAAGCTGAAAGAGATAGTTATCTGAAGATTTATGTTACCAATATAAACTCTGATCATCCATGCTATTCTAACAAGAACCTATAAGTGGATATAGAGCTTGCTAAGCTGAAGCTTGATTGGCATAAACTGACTATGTAGAGATTAATAGATTTTCTATCCAGCGATAAAAAGGAATAAGTTGAGAATGATTAACACTCTGAAGGAACTCAAATATAGGAAATACTTCTAACCTCAGAAAGCGAGATAGTAAAAATGGAGTTAAATTTGACTATTTAAGAGTTGAATATAACAATGCCTCTGTAGGAGCAAGAAATTCGACTTGGCTTCATGAGAACTCAGAAACTATGACTATAGATAATAAGGTACAATAACAAGTAGATTGTCAAAGGTTCTTTGGAATAGTTTCACATAGTCGATTGTACTCATTGGCCAAGAATTATTCTCAAGCAAGAAATGACTGACGAGGTTAATCTTATATAAGCAAAAGAGCCTGGAGAAAATATCGCTAAGTTCGAAGTTATACTTTACCAAGTAGGGGAGATTCGTATAGAGTTAAACGTAGATTTAATGGGTTTGCAGATATTTTACTTCCATTAGATGATATAGAGATGAATAGAATACCTAAGCAGGCATATTTTAGGGGTTTTTTCTAAAGCAGAACAATAAGTAGAGGAAGGTGAAGAAGAGAAGTTGAGGAAAAAGCAGTTAAAGAAAAAATTGACATTGAGGAGTGCGAAGCTGGTAGAAAAAATCGATTAAGCATTCGTCGAGGATAAAAAAGAGGAGGAAAAAACATTCACACAGATGTAAATAAAGATACATAATCCACTTATATGGATAAGGCCTAGGCCTTGAATGTGGGATTAAGCCATACAAATTGATTTAGGAAACATTTGTATCAGTAACAAGCATGAAATTTCGAAGAGTAGAAGTACCAAACAGGATATATGAGTCGATATCATGCAAATAGTTATGGATGAAATGAAACTAACATAAGGAAACTAGGAAATAACTTGTCCTTTTACGTTTTGTCTTGATATTGAACGTCCTTTATTCTTTGACAATTAAGAACACAATTAGGATGTAGATTCCTCACTAAGATTAGTGGGAAAATGTAAGTGATTATAGATGAAAATGGAACAAATTTAGCTTAAATCTATATTTACGAACTTAGATCTAAACATACTTTATGATGATAACATGTAGTAAATGCTCTTCACATAGGTCAAGGAAATAAAAAGATATACAGGTCTTAAATATCTTTCGATGAGTATGAGAATAGAATTTGATTCGTGATTGTTCACACTTTGTGACTCAAGACTCGAAGCATAAATCTGCAACTTACAGTTCAAAAATTTGAACATATTTATTAACAGTTTCAGTAACTCATATATGGAGCTTATAATAAACTCAGACATGCTACGTCTATTTTCAGATCAAAACTAACCTGAATTTTCCATACTAAGTGATGATTAGCTTGATTTAAGGCATGAGCTTGAAATAAGACTTTATAAGCAACCTGATGGTTCGAAAGAGATCAAAATAGAAGTTAAGAACTTGATAGCTAACTTATTATATGGGTAAGTATTACCTGTCATTTACTTCTTCACTAATGGCTTTCCTAATTATTCTGGAGCTGAAGATACTCCTTAAGATAACATAGGGAAATGAAAAGATCCTAAGTACTAACATAAAGAACAGCTTGTGACAGAAATGAAACTGACAGTTGAACTAAAAAATGCTACTATAGCCTTGCCAATTCCTTTTAACGAAACGTGCTTCGTTGGAAGTTTCGAAATGTCCTTTCTTATGAAAAGAGAAAAAGGCATAGAGCTAATTGATTAGGAGGTTCCTCATTCTGAGAAACAATTAATCCTTGATAAGGTAGAACTCTTTGTATGCAAGAATATAAACCATGAGCTGTTAAGGTCTATTCAGCAAAAACGATAATTACTGAGTCCTTTTGGCTTCAAGTTCTTATAAACCTCCAGTATCTTATAAAAAAAAGACCTCCCAGAAGCTTATTTCTATGGTACCAAAATAAAGTTAGATAGCATTATTTTAAGATCAAGCATATAAGATATAGTGCTTATATAGAAAGCACTAGAACACTAGAAGTAAATCTAAGAGCAGAACAGTAATATCATCTAGCTTCTGTCAGGTAAAATTGCCTCAACTTAAGGTAGGGACAGAGCAATGTCAATGAATGAATAGTAGGTAGAACAACTCACACTGTAGACTAGCCTTTAGGACTGGAATAAGATATATTTGAGCATGAAGTAGAAACAGAAAGTTGTTAAGAAGTAAGAGGATTACCAAGAAAATTTGAAGTTTGAAATAGAAAATTTTTAAGTGGTGCTAATCAATGATGTAGGAGGAGCTTACACTCCAGTATCTAAAATTTTGCTAAGTGATTTCATAATATCAAGGACAGTACGAAGGGACATAATTCATATAAATGGAGAGTGTTTAATCTAATCTGACTACTATAATCCAATAGCAGGAAGTTGGGAACCATTTATAGAAATCTTCAAAACTAAGATAATAATAAAGAAAAATGACATCGAAGTATCAAAAGACTATACTGAGATATCCATTGATCCTGATATGCCCTTAAATATTAACGTTAGTGAGATGATGATATATCAGATATAGAAAGCATATTCCAGTTATACTTAAGAAGTCTAAAGTCTGTCATAGTAAGTTACTCCTTTTTCCCTTGAGAATCAAACAGGCTATTAGATAAGAATACTACGATAAGATCATTAGGATATGATACTCAAGCAGGGAGAAATAAAACCAGTTATTCTAGGCTTCTTTTAAATCATCACCCATGAGTGTTAGACTACAAACGAGTCTATCGAAGTTTATATAGAAGAGAATAAGAAATAATTCGCTCCGCTAAAAGAAGTTTCATTAGGTAAAATTGGAACTCAACTGTACAAAGTTTTAGAAGTATCGACATAGAAGACCTTATACCTTTTTGCTCACTGCTATTTAAAAGAGAGTAGGAAGATTTTAGTGCTGAAGTCTTCGGTATTAATCCACAATTGTACTCAAAAGTCCATTACCATATTAATAGGTAGTGTTGAGATAGAAATCAAACCAAAGGAGTTCCAACCATTGCCATTCGATATGATAGAGGATAACTTTTGTTTATGCACTTTCCATAATGAAGCATATCATTGAAGTGCTCCTTTAAACCTTAATGAGTTAAGAGTAGGTTTGCATCAAAGTCATTCTATCAATCATTATGCCAAATCAGGGCCAGTTTTCTATAACTTGACTCTATAAAGAAACCAAAATAACAAGTTTATGTCTAACTTGTTCATTTACCCTCCTATCATTTTAAGAAACGCACTACCTATGAAACTCTATATACGCTTATCAGGTATGGCAGACAAAAACTAGATCAATATCCAAATAAAACTGGACAAGATGCAAGAATATTACTTACATGATTTTCCACCCCATTCAGACATAGAAGCGCAAATTAAAATCCAAGGGTTTCAATTGAGTAGCCTGTAGAATATCAAGAATTCTGACGGTGCTATAGCGAAAAAAATTCATATATTGGATGCTAACAAGCGTTAGTTGAGTATAGGCATAGAAAGCAAAATGGAATCATCCCTAGAATTGAGTTTTTACGCAAGATTGGTAGTGATTAATAAGACTAAATTGCCAATTTTTATTTTTAAAGAGAAGGTAGTAGGAAAGGACTTACTACCTGGTTAAGTAACTTAGCACTTCTCTGAGTTAATTTTAGGATCAAATCCAAACAGATAACTAGGATTAGCTTATTAGAATATGTATACATCTGGTATAAAACCGCTGACAACTGGTATAAAGAGTTATATCGAACTAGATAGTACTTAGTAGAATAATGGCAACTACTAAAAGATCTAGTTAGGCTGTATGTCAGAACTATGATATCCACACAAAAACTCTGAATGCTTAACGTCGATAGTGACAATCGCTCCTAAATACTATTTCTGTAATAAATTGAACGTAAACATAAAGGTGCAGCAAGAAAGCTGTACGACGGAAACGAAAACAATACCATCTATGTAAGTGTTACCCTTTCACTGGTTTGATGGTAGATGTAAAGAGGTAATTAAAATATGCGTTGAGAAATATGAATGGTCTGGGAGTTTCAAATGTGAAAATACAGCTTTGATGGTTAAGAGTATAGAAGAGCCTAACAAATATATACTAATAAGAGTTGAAGTGTAGCTTAAAGATGTGAGCACTTATGTGATATTTTAACAGGAGAACCATAATATGTGCGCTTATAGAATTGAAAACTACTCTAGCATAATTTCATGTAAAATGTACCAATAAGGCACATAAGACTATTTCTTCGTTGATACCTTGACATCCATTCCATTTGGATGGTCAAAACCAAAGCAAATAAAAAAGAAGCTGATTATAGAATTTCTGGTAGGTGATTTATCTTAAACTCCAATATATACAGGAGCAACTAAAAAGCTTACCTTCGATAAACTCAATCAACTCTTCGAAAAAAAAATAGAACTGACATCTATAACTTCGGTGAGTATATATGGCTATGTTACATCAGAGGGTGTCACTAAAGTATTGAAGATCAGTGATATTCCTCCCCTTAAGAAAATAAATGAAGAAGAGCAGAAAAAAGAAGTCATAGACAGGATTTTCTTCCTCAGCATTAAATAAATAGGATTTTCTTTTGTTGAAGGAATTGAAATTAACAGAGCTGAGGTTATATATGTTTGAGCCAAGAATATCGAGCTAGAAGTGATTGATATATAGCACCATTGCACAGTACAGGTTTAGGTAAAAAACATTTAAATAGATAACAATTTGACTCCAATCACTCAGTTTCCTGTCATTCTCTAAGTTAATCCTGATTAAATGAAACCAGCTTTCTTTATAGGATTGACATATATCGCTGAAAATAATTCCTCGATTTTAAGAGTGGAAGACTGCAAGATAACCTTACTTCCTGTAAATTTTGAGATAGAGGAATAAGTAGCGAGGGCAATTTTCTCTATCATAAATAGATTGTTTTCTTAAAGCACTCAGATTCATCAGATATTTCTCCCTAACAGCGATTTGGAGGTAAGCATGCCTGAAGTTATTAACAGGTCTATAATGTTCAAGGAGCTAACAATCTCTTCCATTCTTTTCTATTTCACTCTAACTTTATCTCAGAATCAAGAGAAGAATAAGTCACTTACAGAAGTGGTTAAATCGTTTGGTTTAGCTCTTATAAACCTGGACTAAGCTCCTGTTAGTCTTCATGCTGTTCAGATGAAGAATATAAACTCTTCGTTTGGTGATCTTATGAATATACTAATATACCATTACAAGCACACTGTTATAAACGAACTCTACAACATAGTGGGATCTACAGACATTATGGGAAATCCTATAGGACTGGTGAAAACACTTGGAGATGGCTTCAGAGATTTTTATTACGAGCCATTAACTGCATGCTCTTAGAATGGGGTTTAAGTAGGTAAAGGAATCATTAAAGGTACTGGAAGTCTAGTAAAGCATACTCTAAATGGAACGTTTAACTCGGTATCTAAAATAACTAATTCGTTTGCGAATGGACTCACGGTATTGTCATAAGATTAAGATTTCATAAAAGAAAGGCTTAAGAACAAAAACGTTGTAGCTTATGATGTTGTCTAGGGTGTTGGTCAAGGATTCAAATCTCTATATCGTTCTGTTGGAACTGGAATTACTGGAGTTGTTAAGCAACCATATTAGGGAGTCAAATAAGAAGGATTTAAAGGCTTCTTTAAGGGAATAGCGAAAGCAGTAAGCGGATTAGTTCTGAAGCCAGTAGCAGGAATTTTTGATGTCGCTAGCAAAACATCGGAAGGGATAAAAAACACAGCTGTATAGTTTGACTACAAGCTTAATTTAGAGCGAGTAAGAGGACCTCGGGTTTTTTATGGTCAGTATTAAATAATGCAAAACTACAATGAATATGACTCATAGTTTTGGCTTTTCCTGGCAAAAACAGATAAAAAATTTCTTAAAATGAAGTTTGTATCTCAAAGTCAGGTCTTAGACGATAAGTAAAGGTAACTTCTAATAGTACTAATGACTAAATATTTAGTCATTGTACACATTCCTAAAAGCAAAGTTATTTGGCAACATACCTATAAAGATATCGACCATATAGAGGTAGATTCAATTAAAGTTCATATCCACCTTCGCAATCACAAGGTAATCATTAATATAGTCAATCTCATTTTTCTTTCCTTTCGAAGCGGAGAAAGAAAGAATCCTTCAAGAAATAAATTAGCTTCAGATTAAAACTTAACTCTCTTTTAAAAATAGCTTTAACCAAAGTATCTTAACTAATACTGTATAGTAATGGACTTTAAGTTATATACATATTCTTAAGCATAGAAACCTTAATTTATATCGCTTAGTGGCTTTAAGGTTTAGATATGAAAAGTGTATCTTATAAGGTATAAATTAAGATAAAATAGTCTTAACTTAGTCAAATAGAAACTACCTTTATAACCTTTAAAGTTGCGAAGCTAATGAACTTTATTCCTTTCTAAGAAGTTCCTGAGAAGAGGATTTACCCAACATATCAAGTCTAGACCTTGTATTACTAAAAGCTATGAACATAAATATCTTTCACTCCATAATATGTACTAAAGTATTAACTCAGTTTATAACGAATTTAGTATTGAGCGTAGTATTTATTTAAGGTCTATTTACTGACTCTCATATATCTTTAATTACTCTCATCACTTTACTTCTAAACTAACAGCAATTATATCCCTCTAAGCTTAAAAGTTCCTACTATATAACAATGAAGCCCTTCTTTAAACTAGCGTACACCATACAGTTACATTCCTCTAATATACCTCAGTCATATCCTCAGTCCTCCCATTTCTACCCAATATATACTCACATATTTCCCTCTACCTTTCCATTAAGCACCCTTATCTAATATAACCCTAAAGTAAGGTAACATAAACCTTCACCATATGACACTTTAATGACACACTTTTAGTATAACAGAGATAAGATAAATATCCATTATTAAGGGTTTAAAGGTACCAGCATTAATTAAATAGCCCCTTTAATTATATCTCCTATATGAGCTTTCATTATAACTCTCTACTTGAAATCCTCAAAATTCACCAAAGCAGTACTAAGTCTTTAAAGATACCCTAATTTTTGGATGATCAGCTGTAACTTTTGTATAAAAGCGAAAAATTGACCTAGAAGTGATCGAATGTGGATGATATGCTGAGCTAGTACTATATTTAGAAAGGAATCAGTAAGAAACCTATTAAACATGTACTAAAACCACTTGAGAGGATTGACTAGAAGAATTGCTTTTCAAGTGGAGTGTAGAAGTTTATTCAAAGCGCTAAAAACTCGGAAAGCTAGCTATAGAAAAGTTAGATTTAGATGTTTAAAGGGGATAAATCGTAGTATCAGTCCAGAAGTTCAAAAAAACAGTAGAAGAATAGGAAATTATACCTCTTTGGCAGTGAGTGGTAGAAGTAGATGGACTAAATAGCGGAAATTGTTAATGTCAAGTCGAAACTCAAGAAGAAGAAAAAGAAATCACCGGAAAAAGTGATGCTCAAAAAGAACTACATGATCCTAAGCAAATCTCAGCTTAATATGCTTAAAAGTGAATTCATTGACAGTTCAGATCAAGAAAAGATAATCGTACGAGCTTCTCCAGACTCAGAAATTAATATAGTAAGACTCCCTTTAAGTCCTTTCGGAGTTCACAGAACTTTCAACGAAGTAAAAAATTTTAAAAAGCTGCATTTTGTAAGCAATGACGTAGGATTGAACTCTTTAAAGAGCAAACATTAAATTATGATGCAGAGGAAGTTCGCTAGCAGATTTAATAACACATTAGATACAGTTTCGAGCTAAACTTCTGGAAGAGATGCAATAAGCAAAAATATGAAGAAAGCGATATCATTGCATACATCTTACTCCAAATATAATTGATTACATATATTCGATGATACCATCTTATTATCTAACCTACTAAAGGCTCATAGCTACTTACCTAATAACCTCTCATCAAATTCTCAATACTATATATATCTAAATCATATGATCTGCTTCATCATTAATACTGATTCATTCTACCCACATTATTAGAATCTCATACTTATTACTCTCTTTTTAAAGCTGGTAGTTCATAAATGATCTCTACACTCCAATCTCTAAATATCTCATTCAAACATATTTTAAGTAAACTAACTCATGTCAATGTATTCACTCATAACTCTACACTTCAACCTTCTATAGCACTCAATCTACATCATCGATATCAATACTTCATATCCAATTATTTCAGACTATCCTGATATAGCAGAATAGAAGATGTAGATTTTATTCTAGTACCTTAATAAGCAAAAGCTGAATATAAATTAGTTTAGAAACTCATAAAATCTAATAAAAAATGGCTCTCTTAGTGATCTTATTTGTATGCTGAATCAGCAGCTTTGCCGAAAAATCCGATTTTGTCCTCAAAATAGGAATATAAAATAAATTCTGGAAATTCACTGATGATTTGTTTTATTTCGGATCCTTAAAAGAAGAACTGAATATCAAAGGGAATATATTCGCTAACGAAAGCTACAACCAACTAGAAGTAATAGACTTGATTAATGAATTGAACTAATCATATGTCGATGCCAACTCTAGTATATTCTGACTCACTAATACTACTGATATCCACTAAGCTCTACTTACAGCTAATTATTCTACTAACATAAACGTTTTGCTCTGAAACTATGAGCATTTCTCAAAACTCAATTAATCTGACATTCAGAATCTAAAAGACTTTACTCAAGATACCAGAATTTAATTCTTTGCCTTTACGAATTATACTGATGGTAGCTTACTGTGATAGTTAAATTTGACTAAATTCATGGCTCCAGTGTAAGTGTATTATGATAATAGCTTATATGACTGTAGTCATGTCATAAAGCTTCTAATTGGTTATTTTATTTATGAAATTGCTTGATTTTTATTAGGTTCTGCTTGGATAGTTAACACTTTTTATGTCAATAAGAGAAACAACAATGAGCTATAGAAAATATTATCTGGCATTCCTACCCTTTATGTTATATTATATGGATCACAAACTATTATAATGGGGCTGTGTCCTTGAGATGGCATTCTCGTGGAGGGTATATAAATGATCCGTGATATTACTAAATCGCTAGTTCTTTGCTTACTTTTTGCTGAGATGATTCTAATCGCGAAAGGATTTTGCATCACTAAAGACTATTTATACCGTAAAGAGCTGATAATGATATCATGTGTAGTTTTTACAACATACATAGTAAAAAACGCATGCACATTAGCTCCCTAGCTCTTCTATGTAAGGCTTAATACAGTATACTGAGTTCTTATTATGAATCATTATATGCTACTTTATACTAAAGTACACCAATCAAAACATTTCATACCTATCTCAGTGACTCAATCGATTGCAGAACTAGAACATACTGAATATGATTCCTACCATTAATGAGAAGCTAATTATGATGCGGATCTTTTATGCCTGCATATGTTTATTGCTAGGATTCAAGCTATTCTCTTATGTTGGACTGTACTCTATTCTTCCTTACTTTGTTAATGATTGAACTGTTAGACGCTTTTATATTGATCTTCCTTATGCCTTCATGGAGATCACCATTATCTGCGTCATTTTGTAAGTTTTTACTCAGATGGGTTTTTAGAGCCAAGCAACGAAGTCTTTTCTTCACAATTTCATAGCAATAGCAGCTGATAGTTCCTCCAAGAATTGTATCCTTCTACTAATTCAGCTATGACGAGAATAACTAATAATTCAAAAGCGAGTTGCCGATCATAGTTTTTAACCCTGAAACAGGAAATGATGAAGGTAAGCTTTAATATAGAAAACCCCTTTGCTGATGTAATGCTAGCACTAAGAAGAGTAGAAAACCAATCCAGCAATGTGAATGATAAGTAGGAAGGAGAGATAGCAATGGTTTAATACAACAGAAGTGAACCTTAACATGAAAATGATGTCTTACTGGCAAATTAATTTTTGTGATTTGAAATCTGATTTCTCTTTATAACTGAATTGGCTAATTTAACTTGCTTTATTTAATCCTTATTGCTTCCTTTTTTCTGCTATAACTTCTTAAACTTGACATAAGGAGAAGCTTTCACTTCTATAGTGTATAGCTAGTACCATGTTATATGTATGAGTCTTTGATTATCGTATGAAGAGATATAGTATCGCTTGATAGCTTCTGGCTTAGTTTGTGATTCTCTTATTACAGCTCTGATTATTAATAAGCTTGCTAGGAGGAAAAGCAGCTACGCTCATATGAGACTATTAGTCTCCTTCTTTAATACTTAGCTTCTATACACTCTCAGTCAAGCATCATCAAGATCTTCTTTGAGCTCGCTCTTTATTTCTGCCCTTGAAGGTTTTAACTTCAAACCGATAGATAAAAAGGCATTTAGGCCTCTTTCAAAATGATAGCTTATTTGATTTTCGCCTGTTCATACGAGTAGTTCAGAAAGAGTTGGTATATAATGAACAGTTGTCAAAAGTGACTGCTTCAAGTACCTAATGCTTCATTTCTATATTACACGGAAATGAAATAAAGGACTTAAAGAGCAATAGTAAATAAAGGGATATGAAAGGCTTAAAGAATGTACTATTGCTACATCAAATAGAACTGATTCTAACAAGTCAGAGTATAAAGATCCTGTTAGGAAATACCAATCTTAAGGCTATTTTTATCCTTAATTTGCCGTATAAATAATAATGCTGATTAATACCATTTTAAGTAAAGAGGTATTTAGTATATAATTAAAGGGATTCTATAGGTTTGTGTTCTGAATACAGACTAATATAGAAAGAGATTAAGCATAAGCTTAACAAGTTCTAGATAATAGATCAAGGTGAATAAGAGGAAGATGGTGATGGGTTTTCTAGTAAATAGAGGGAAAGAGGAAAAAACTTTAATAATGCTGGTAGCAGTTAAACCAACATATGATAACCTAAAATCCACATCGGATTAAAAGACTCAATATGTTAGTAACCTAAATTGGTATCTTCAAAAGCAAATATCTATCTACATCTAGGAAAATAGAAGTAGCAGTATTTATATATCATATCTTACCTCTAATTTAGCCTAAATATAAATATAAGGTAGTAACATTAAACAAAAGGCTAATTGAAGTATTAATCTAGACATCATTAGTCTAATCAATAAGGCATTGTCACTATGGAACTGCAGATACCAATATTAATATAGTCTGGGTAGAAATAAGAGGTTCAGATCTGAAGAGGAGAATGGAAGGAATAGGATGGAGAAGAGATGATAAAGGAGAGGACTGTCTGGTTATAAATAGCTATATAGTATTGAAATCATCTTATATAAGAAGCATGATAATGTTCATATTAATCAGTGATGGAGATGTTAAAGTAAACTCAATACAAGATAATCTCAAAACTATTAACTTCTAAATATAACCACTATAAATAAAGCTTAAGTGGTAAAAGCATAATAAGCAATCTCTAAGATGAAGCTAGAAGCTCTTAGTACTAGCTAACCATATACTATCCACTAAAAAATCTAGATGTGTCAAAGGTAAAATCTAATCACAATAGCTATTAAGTAATCAGGTGATAAGATAAAGACTTTAATTAAATATAAAATGAAAGATGAATGTGACGAAGAATTAAAGCTAAAAATAGCAGATTTTAGAAGAAAAATTTTAGTATAATAGTCATACACTAAGAAATTAGGTAGCTCTTAGGATAATATGAAGTTTAGAAGAACTCTATCAGTATGTAGGAAGGAAGTACATCAACAAAGCAGATAAATCTACAAAATATTCGCGAGAACTTATTCATAAGAGAGTAAAAACGAAAATCTAAAGTCGCAGTTTTAGTAGGTAAGTGTTGATATAGTTACTAGATGATTACTAAGAGACTCAGAAAATACAGTGATAGTAGGAAAAAGAATTGAATAATAAGCTAATAAAGTAAATAGCAATGTAAAAGTAGCAGAAGTCTTGACTTATATAAAAAGAGACGTTTTCGAGCGGGAGTAGCTGATAGTCTAGTCTCAATGATAAGATATTTGAGTATAATAGTTAGAATCATAATCTGGATACTAACATGCCATTGATTGATGAAGAATCATTAGATGAGCTAGAGTCATTCATTCTTGAGGAAAGAGCACAAGATATTAATAATTTAGAGAAGGAAATTAAAGAGGTAAATAATATGTGGATTAAGCTTAATTAGAGAGAAGCTACAATAAGCATGGGTAGCAATACAATTTAACCCAATTCAGAAGATCACAATGGGGATTCAGAGTTCCGATCATAGATGAGTAGGAGCATTCAAGGTAAAGTTAAAGCAAAGAGAGTAATCATAATAATAACATTTTTGATAGCTATTTGCGTTCTTGTAGTGATGCTTGTGCTATTCATTTGAATTAGTTGTACATAGACATTTATATTTCAGTCATTTATTACTAAAATAACTAACTATCTAAGGTAAAAAAGCATATAAAGGGATATATTCTCACATTAATCCTTAACCATAATTGGCAGTTATTAATATAGTCAATAAAGTTACATAACGAAGCTGCTTTCAGAACTACTTAATTCATTTTCAGAGTACCTTGAGTTACTCATTCAATAATCCTAAATCTAAACTATAAACCAACTTCATGGCATCTTCTTTGAGCTTAAGGATTCAACATATAATATCTCCAGCACCTTCAACTTCTTTCTAATAGTAATAGATAAGAAGAGCTAAGTTAAGAGCTTGTTGATCGATCTTCCATTCATAGTTTATAGTAATAATCATATGCAATGATGAACGATTAAGTTATACACTCTATGAAACTCATTTGATGGTACATAGTGAAACTGGTATTCTTCTTTAGCCTTTTATCAGTCAAATTTAATGGTTCTTGATCATAATGAAGCAACACTATTCTCTTTCCTTCAGCTTTCAATATCATCATCTGAAATTTCGTTTCCAGTCCTTCTCTTAAGCTATAAACCTAAGATTCATTCTTCTAAATCAAGCTGCTCATTCTATTACTTTTGCTACTTTAACTTAATAAATTTTAAACTTTAGATTCACAAAGATATATCAAAACGATCAGAATAGCTCTATAGTCAGGTGGGTAGAAATGAGCCTCACGAACAACAAAAAAATGAGGTAGCATGGAAAAAATGTCTATTAATATACCCAAAAGTAAGCCAAACCAATCAAAAATTAAAATAAGAATCAGATTCAGAAAATAAAATTCAGGTCTAAAAATGAAATTTAGAGGTAGTAATAAGCAGTAAAAGTCATATTACTTATAAGAATAAATTGGAGAGCTTTTTAAATTTATTATATCCGAGCAAAAATTACTCAGTAATCGAAGTAGCTAAACTTACTTCTAACTAATCTACTTTGACTATCAATATTCTTATACCAGATCCCTTTCATTTTTACTATCTATAAAGATGAAAATTGATGCATTTGTAAGGTATTTTGATATGTTACCTTTCTTCAAATGTACCATTAAAATTTAAATTATATCAGAATATAGTTGAGATTATTTTTTAGTGGCTATAGAATAGAAATTTATTTCTGTAGCTTAAAATTTAAGTTTTATAATATCCTTAGTTTATGTCTTATCCTTTTAAGAAATCCTGTTTCCATTTTCCCATTATTGCTCTTCAATTTCTCCATTTTTAAAACTATAAAACCCTTTTCCTTATTTTTTGTCTTTTACTCAAATCCCTTCATAACTATCTCCGTTTGCATAACTATAAATTCCTCATCCATTCTTTTTATCTTCTAAAAATTCTCCTTGAAAGGAATCTCCGTTTTTATAAGTAAAAAATCCTTATCCTTATCCTAAGCCATCTACAAATAGTCCTTAATATTTACTACCTGATTTATATATAAATAATCCTTTGCCATTAGGTTTGTCATTCTCAAAATCTCCTTAATAAGCACCAACATTTATATAATACATAGTTCCTTATCCCTTTCTTATATTGTTTACAAACTCTCCTTCATATTTATCTCCAGATTATCAAGTATAAATTCCATAACCGTTCTTTATATCCATATGATATGTACCTTCATAAATGTCACCATTTATGTAAAAAAATTTTCCTTATCCATGCTTCAAATCATTTTCGTATTACCCTTCGTATATATCTCCATTCTAGTACTTAAATGTTCCTTTCCCTTATTTTTTATCTAGTAGAAAATCTCCAAAATATATATCACCATTCTTATTCTAAAATTTCCCAACTCCTTGCTTAAAATCATCTTAATATTACCCTTCATATATATCTCCAATCTAGTACTTAAATGTTCCTATCCCATGTCTTTTATCTAATAGAAAATCTCCTTCATATACATCACCATTTTTATACAAAATCTTCCCAATTCCATGCTTAAAATCCTCTTTAAATAACCCTTCATATCTGTCTCCATTCACGTACTTATAAATTCCTTTCCCATGCTTTTTATCTTGGTAAAACTCTCCCTAATAAACATCCCCATTCTCATAGAAATATGTACCTTAACCTTATTTTTACCCTTCATCGTATTATCCATTATATTTATCTCCATCTGCATATTTATAAGTTCCTTATCCGTGTAACTTGTCTTTTACGAAATTCCCTTCATAAATATCTCCATTCGAGTAAAGAAGCAACCCAATTCCTTATCCAAGTCCATTTTCAAACTGCCCTTAATAAGTATCTCCATTCATATACTTATATATTCCTTAGCCATTTGGTAGATTATTTAAAAAGTAACCTTCATAAACTTCTCCGTTACTACATTAAAAGACTCCTTAACCTTGTCTAATACCTTCTACAAATTATCCTTAATAGACATCTCCATTTTTATATCTATAAACTCCCATTCCTTATGGCTTGCTTTTCTTGAACTCTCCTTTATAAAAATCTCCATTTGCAGAGTAAGAAACTCCTTATCCTTATATGAACCCTTCCACAAATTAACCTTCATATTTAGTTCCGTTCTTATTCATATAAACACCTTAATTGTGAATCTTATCATTTTGAAATTCGCCTCAATAAATACTTCCAGTTGCTTGTATTAAAATTCCTCTTCCTTGCTTTATACTCTAAGCCATTTCCCCTCTATATACATCACCATTGCTGTATCTATAAATTCCACTTCCATTTATTTAACCTTGTGAATAATCGTTTCCAATGTATATTTCACCTCTTTTCAAAAATACCAATTACTTCTTCTTCTGGACGTTTTATTTTCCTTTTTATACTTCAGAATTAAAGTTCCTCATACTCTACAAAAAGCTCTCTTGTTACTTATCCATTCACATCATTTCAATCTCCCTACTCTTGATATGGTTTTTAATTTCTTGCTTTATCATTTCATCAGGCTCTTATAGGTTCTATCACTACTTCTATAGAACATTCTTCATGCTTTCTAGCTTTACTTTTAAATCCTTAATCTCCTTAATTTTTATCTCAGTTTGTCTTATGAACTAATTCCCTCTACCTAGCAAGCTTTCGTTAATTAATACTAACACCTCTCGCTGGAATTTGGCCTTTTTAATATTCAAATCTCTTAGTGATTATTGCATCTCCTTAACCTGGTAATCCAGACTTTGCTGTATCAACTCTATCTTCTTTATCTAGCTCTCTCTCATCTAAACCTGTCTGATTATCATCTCATTCGCTTTCAAAAATCTAGGATTTTGCTAAGAGGTTTATTAGCAGAAAGGACACTGAATTTTCTTTTGCTTAGTGTACTAGTCGAAAGTACAGATAGCGCATACTATATGCTAAGGGTCACAAGGAAGACTAAGAGGAATCCGATGTTGAATATCGAAAGGAATATTGCATGATAAGCACTTCTCAAAGGCAGTCATTTATAGGCAAATTAATGCTTAAAAATGAGGATAAGCAATAGGAGGGAAGTTTTATCCAAGAAATGGGGACAGAATTGATTAAATAACTTGATAAGAAACTTGGTTGGAAGGATTTTAGTAGAGAAGACTAAGAGAGTGGTAGATGATATTGGATTGATAGAATTGATTCGCATCTCAGTCTGTAAGACTGAATTCAAGGCTAGAAAATTTAATTTCTCAGATCTAAGTTTCGGTAAAGCTTTAGGATAGGAACTTAGCTCTTGAGTTTAGAGATGGAAGAACGAAAATAGGGCAGGGAAAATAGATTTAGACTTATTTTGATGTCTAATGTAAAAAATATGTAGCAGAGTAACCTAAAAATATCATTATAGTTATGAACAAAATAGGTACCTTTTAACGAATTGTATTAACTCAGTTTCATATAAGAGTGAAAAAAGAGCCAAATGGAGTTAATTTTATACTGATAATTTCATAATTTATCTTCAATATTAATTTTTAAGATTCAACATAACGATAAAATTTTTTTCCCTGGTCGCTTAAATCTAATTAAAAATGTTACTAGGCTACTGATATTAAAAATTTTAAGCTGCTGAGATGGAACGTATCTGGCTTTGGGGATTATAGATTTAATCTAGTTTACTACTTTCAAAACTTAGTACTGATGAATACTTATTTTGTGTTGCCATACTGTTCATAGTTACCCCGATTCCATTTTCCTTTATCTTCTTGTTCTAGGTTAGCTCTCTTATAAAGTGATATCCTTAAGGTTGCATCTGTAATAACCTTAAGAAGCTCTATCCTTACCACCATGTTTCAGATATGAATACCCTTCACTAACATTGCTATCTAGCTACTCTATCCACATTTCTAATTACACCTCCAACCCTTCCACATCCTTTTTTCCCCTTTAAGCTATAATCACCCCACAAGTCCTAAAATTAAAGGTCTGCAAATCTTATTTTTATACTTAGAATTACAATCTAAGAACAGTCACCAAACTAGAGATAAGCAGATACCTTTTATAGTCACAGAAGTACCAAAGAAGTAAATAAGAACAGAAGAACAAAAGCATTCTAATCTCTCATCGTATAGCTAACAGCACTATTTAGCTAGATAAGGATAGATTGAATCAAAGTAGATTATCGCTATAAATGTGTATAAGCATCATTCTAGTATAGTCACTGGCATTAAAAGTAAGAATAATAGGGAATCAGAATAAAAAGTTTGGTTCTTAAGATCTTGGAAATAGTAAGACTTTACTAGCCGTTATCTTCAACTTGATAAGTAGAACGAGCAAGAAATGGAATAGTCAAAGATCGTGAAGTAATAGCTACTAAGAGTAAGGCTCTGATATCTTTTACTTCTTAAGATACAGAAATATAAAGAGTGAGCTATCAAATTTCATTTGAGTGATTTGGGTTTTTATGCTTTGAAAGGAGTAGAAAAAGTATACAATAGATAAGCATGATAGGGTGATAGAGTCAAGGAACTAGATATATAAATTAGTATTGGAAGGTAAAATTTAAAGTAATATAGCATGCTATTAAGAAATATTTCTATTGATAGTATGTTTAGATATCAAAAAATAAGCTATTAAAATGCTATTTTCTTATATATATTTACATTAAAAAAACTAAAACAACTAGCTACTAATGAAACAATGGGTATCAAAATATAAAATTGTTCACATAAAGATTGGATAAAAGTCAGAAGTTATTAAAATTTGGGATATGAAAAGCGATAATAAATCCTTTGTAAGAAATAAATTAACGAAATGAATTTGGTATGCTTGGTAATAATAACTCTGCTATAGGTCCAAGCGATAATAAATATAAGCATAGAAGACTCTATTTTTGCTATGATATCCTGTTATCATAACATCCTTACTATATTTATACAGAAGTCTTAATTCTAGACTTAGTTATTATAGTTAAAGAATTTTTATAAGCAAAGAACTATTTTTCGAGTTTTATACTAAGCTTTTTACTAAGGTTCTAGTTTTTATATTTCAAGGCTTTTTTGTTTTCTATTGTAATGATCGAATAGTTATATCTTATACTTAGACTTTAAGCTTCGAGATATAAGGTTAAAATTGAGAATACCAAGCACACCATTGTCTTTCTTAACCTTCATATGATTAGTAATTCTTTCCTTAGTTTTATTAATCTGATTTATGCTTTTTATAATGGAGTTTATATTGCAGGCTTATAATTACTTTTATATAAAGGGTACTAAAAGTACCTATAATCTCATCAACTAGATCCAAATAGACTTTACTATTTGCTTATAAAGAATGTGACTGCTAGTTTGCTACTGCTTAACTTTTAGTATGTGAAAGAGTATCTTCGATAGAGTGGCTTTATATAACGATCAGTTTATGAGTAGATTGATATATTAGCTTAATGTGGGTGTTTATATGCCTTGCAGTATTTAATAGTCATCGATTGATTGTCCCTTACTGATCGTCCTACATATAAATAGTTAAAGATATAGAGATAATAATATACTGGGAAGCTAAAATATGTTAAGACAATTCTGCTTCGGTAGAGTTTTTTTTAGTCTGAATATGAGGATAAAATCGAGACCTAAACAGGAAGTATAAGTTAAATAATAAAAGTTAAGACTTCTGAAGTAATTCATTGATGATATTATATAGCCTTTCCTTCTCAACCTCACTCTAGACTGTTATAGATGTTGACTGTATTACATATTACCTTTTTCTTGCGTATGTGGAGGTAGATGCTATTTGCTTTCAGTTCTATGTATTTTACTGATTTTAGCTGATGCACCCATATGATTTAGCTAAGCTATATATCTATCAAAGCTACTTATTTCGTGGTTAAGACTAGAAGATTGTGCTTTTGCTGGTTGTCGATAACCATAGTTTGAGCTACGAATTACATTTGGTGGAGTTTCTTATCTACCTTGGCTAAGAAGAGCTTTATTTCTGAGTCGTATTCGTTGTAGTTTTGCATTATTTAATACTAGCCATAAAACACACGAGGTGCTCTTACTCTCTCAAAGTTTTGCTTCTCGTCAAAATAAACAGCAGTGTTTTTTATACCTTCTGCTGTCTTACTTGCTACATCGAAAATACCAGCTATTGGCTTCAAAACTAACCCTCCTATACCTTTAGCAGTTCCCTTTCAGAAGCCTGTGAAGCCTTCTTATTAAACACCCTATAGAGGTTACTAAACAACTCCAGTTATGCCATTTCCCACAGAACGGTATAGAGATTCAAATCCTTGTCCAACTCCTTGCACAAAGTTTTTCGCAACTTAGTTCTTATTTTAGTTTCTTTCGTTAATAAAATCTTAGTCCTATGACAAAATGGTCAAGCCAGCAGCAAATGTATTCGTTATTTTGGAAACAGAATTGAATGCCCCATTAACTGTATTCTTCACTAGACTACCAGTTCCTCTTATGAATCCCTTTCCTACTTAAATAGGATCTTAAGACAATCCTTTTATAGGCTCTGAGTAAAAGTCCTTGAAGCCATTTCCAAGAGTGTTCACAAGACCCACAGGGTTCCCGATTATATCTGCAGATCCTATGATGTTATACACTTCATTTAGCAGCTGATTTTTATAGTTGATCCCTAGGATTTCGCTAACACCTCAAAATGAAGAATGGACGTTCTTTAGTTAGATCTTATGGAGTCTTATAGGAGCATGGTCTAGGTTAATAATCGCTATTCCTACCTACTTCACTACCTCTGAAAATGACTTCTTTTTTTCCTAGCTCTGAGATAATGTGAGAGTCAATTCAAAGTAGAAAGGATAAAGTGTGAATTATTTGAGAAAAAGGGATTTCGTAGCGGCTTAAGGAATCATAATTTCTAGACTCTCTTAGGGAAGAAAAATGGGATGGATTTGTGTAGGACGCGCAAAGAGTCTATTAATCATAGAGAAGACAGTTCTAGCTACTTACTCTTCTAACTCTATGTTAATGGGAAGGAATTTTACCTCACATATTTCCACTCGAAGTACACCAGGGTGATTATTTAGAAGGTATGTCATACTCATTTAGAATGCAGCTTCTTACTCTATGGGTAATATCTACAGAAGTATAGGGAATGAAGGAAATGGAGTGAGGTTGTTATCGATCTATATGTTTTGAATAAGAATGTCTAGCTTTCTTTAGTGCTGAATGTCAGTCGTTTATATCTAAATATTTTTAGCCCAAAAGTAGATTATTTCATCCCTTTAAACATCAGTTCCTTCGATGAAAGATAGGCCAAGACTCTTTATATTGAGACAAAAAAATGAATCAGGTATTTGGGTATCTTCTATTTCTTGTAGAGAAGGACAATGACTTAGTCTTAGTACTCTTGTTATACCTTCTAGCTTCACTTATCCATATATCATTATTCCCTAGTCAGATGCAACACTGATTTTCGCTCTGAATTCTGTACTTAGTTTGTCGAAGTTGATCTTAGTACTTGTTCCAGTGTAGAGTGGAATTTGAGATAAACTTCCTACAAAAAATTCTAAAACGATTTTATGTTTTTCAATCGGATTTTACCATCCGAAAATTATCGAAGACTGGGTATCTACGAATAGATAATCCTGTGTGTTAGCTTAATAAACTTTACATGATATGCTTTAAGACTCGTTTTCTATTCTATACCCGCACATATTTTGATCTTCTTGCTAAAAAATGACAAACATGCTCACATCTTTAAGCTGCACTTCCACTCTAATCAAAAGGTATTAGTTGAACTTATCTCTACTTTTGAGTATTAAAGTCGTATTCTAGCATCTAAAATACCCAGATCATCTATAATCCTCAGTGCTGACTTTAATTAATTCTCTATACCTGGCATCAAACCAATGGAAGGGTAATACTTCCATAGAAGGTATGGTTAGCATTTCTGTTGTGCAGTTTTCTTGCTAGATGATTACTGGCATGTTTAGCTTATTGCAGAAGTAAAACTTTGGAGCTATAGTCACGATTGATGTTAGGTACTCTGAACTCTTATGTGGATATCATAATTATGACATACACCCAAATTAGAACTTCTAGTAATTACCTTCTTCTTAGTTAGAACTTTAGAGCTCGATAAAGTTTTTTACACCTGCTGCTAATGGTTTTATACCTGTAGTGTACATATCTTGATAAGCTAAACCTATTAAGTACTAAGGATTAGATCCCAAAACAATTTCGGACTGTTTTTGAGTTAGCTAACCAGACAACAAATCTCTTCATACCTTTCGTTCTCTGAATATTTAAGTTGGCATTTTAGTTTTATTCACTATCACCAGTTTAGCGTAAAAGCTTATCTCTAGCGACGAATCTTGCTTACTCTCAATTCCGATACTTAGCTTCCTTTTATCTTAATCCAGTGTCTTTATTTTCTTAGCTACAGTTCCTCCCTGACCCTTAAGCTTCTATACACTACTTCATTCATAGCCTTATAGCTTGATTTGAACGTTAAGTTCGGACTATAAAGGAAAGTCATGAACATACTACTCCTCAGCTTTCTCTAGCATAATTTCTATCTGGACTAAGTTCTTTCCAACTATACTAAATAAACGTAGTAGCAGTTGCATAGGTAAGGCATTACGTAAGATTAAAGGAGCGTGGATTGATAAGTTTGCCATATACTTGAAGTTAAAACTTCTTGATAGTGATAAAGTGTAGAATACTGGACCTGACTACACATGACGAATAGTTGTTTGTGTATCAAGCAGCTCATTTCTCAAGTCTTTCAAGCTTATAGAACTACCCCAATGATGCGCTTCTCTATGTGTGGTACATAGACTAAAGTCATAGTCTACTAAATCAAAGGGAATAGGTTTCACTTCTTTGGGTTAAATTTCAATCTGGTAATTTTCGATTAAAATGGAAAAGGTTTTTTAGGTGCAGTTTTATACTATGACGGAGGATTTCAGTGATAGGATTTTTCTGTTCTCTTTAAGGTAGCAATGAGCTAATAGGAACTACATGTTTTCGCACTGCATTTCCTTAACCTCGAATAAACGAATTCCCATCTTACCTAAAGATATTCCAATTAATGGGGAGAAAATTTTTTGGTTTTCCTCTATAAAAACTTTGATAGTCTCGTTTGATTTCATCCCTGATTGTGCAATGCTTTGGAAAAAACCTAAGAGGACTGGTTTAACCTCTCCTTGTTATAGTATCATATCTTACTAATCTTAGCGTTGCACTCTGAGTTAGTACCCAGTTAGGTTCTCAAGAGAAAATGGTGTTACTTGTTAGCTCAAACTTTAAGCTTCTCGAGTATAGCTAGAATATGCTTTCTGGATTTGCTAGATCATCATCTCACTGATGTTTATATTAAGCGTCATATCAGGATCAACTGATATCTCCACTATTTTCTTGGGGCAGGTATTCACATTTTTTTGGATATCCATTCGTAGTCTAAAATTCTCGATAAATGGTTCTCAACATCCTGCTACAGGGTTATAGTAGTTAGACTATAAAAAGCACTCTCCATTGATTTCTGAAATACCGTTATCAAACCTCTTGGTGATAACAAGGTTGTTCAGCATGATTTAAGACACAGGTAAATAAGCTCCACCAACATCGTTAATTATAACAACCTAAAAGTTTTCAACGTCAAATTTAAAATCTTCAGTGTAGTTAACGACCTACTGTTGGACATTTCTCTTCAGCATTGTTTTTAAATAAATCTCATTTCAAGATTTCAGATCCGTTTTTATAGAGAGCTCTTCCAATTTCTATTCACTTTGTGGATAGAATAGGTTTCTTTACTAAGAGCTTGAAATCTAACTAGACAGAAGCATGATTATGCTACTGTTTTGGTCATAAATATATCGTTAGTGGTTAATTGCCTTTTATAGTAGTAATATGTCTTGTATACTCGATCGGAAGAGAACATAGTCTAGCTTGAGTACAGTATTATAGGTGTAGGTTGCTGTGAGATCTTCCTTCCTGCATATGTTTGATCTCTGTACATATAGAAAGGAAAAAGGATTCATCAACTCTCGTTTATACTCGATTGATTTGAGCATCTCTTGCTTCATATTTTTACACGCGAACAGCTTAATTTTACTGAGATACATATGCTTTATAGAGTATGGCATTTCTTTCCCTATTTAGTCTTTTGGAGCTTTTCCTTTCTCTCTTTAGAAAAAGAAAGTCATATCGAAGTTTCAAACGAAGCATATTTCACTTTGAGGGATTGGAAGGGCGACTATTGAATCTTCTAATTCTATCTAAAACTCCATCTATGGAGCTAGATATTCCGAATGCTCAACACGAGGAGCTTTTCATTTAGTAAGGTTATCATATGGTGTATCTTCAGCTTACGCGTAGTTTGGTAGACCATAATAGAAGAAATAGTAAACTGGAATTATTTAACCATACAGAAAGTTAGCTATCAAGTTCTTGACTATCACCTTTATCTCCTTACCACCTTGTGGATATTTATCAAACTATATGATTAGCTAATGTCTAAGATCGAGCTGACAATCACTCAGTACAGAGAATTCAGGGTCGTTTTTATCTAAAAATCACTGTAATGAGTCCGAGTTAAGTACCAGCTTCATATACCAATTAGTGAAATAAGTGACTTATATCTGCATATCTTTGAACTATAAGCAACATATTTAGGTATTTGGATTGAGATTGTTTAGCGTTAGCATGCATACCTCGAAATCGATATTCAAACTGATGAAAACTCTTTTACGACCTTATTAGTACTTAACCTCCTTCTAAGGATCTGAGAACATTCACTTTAAGTTATCATCATAAAGAACGTTTAAGTCTATATTAGTGAAAATGCTTGTAAGCTGGGATTATAGCAACTTCATGTGAAGCTACGAACATTTTCCTATAATTTTATATGAAGAATCTACATCTTCCTCGTTCTCCCAATCTTCATAGAATAATGGTCGTTCTAAATCTAGAATCAAAGTAAAGGGATCACACATATCCAAATTTCCTTAGGAGAGTTTCATCTCATTCATAATGATTTGCATTACATCGACTCAGATATCCATATTTTTGCTTCTTTTCTTTGAAATTTCATGTTTGTTTACAATATATATATTACCTAGGTCTATTTATATTACTTACTCTCACATTCAAGGTCTAGGACGGAATCATATAAGCGGGTTATGCAATTTTATCTCAAGCTAGGTGAAAGATTTTGAGTCCTCTTTCTTCACTTCAGTAAATGCTTATCCAATATGTTCCACCAATTTAGTCACTTTTAGTACGATTTATCTCCTTCTTTGTATCTTCTTCTTAGCTATTTCTACCTCTTTGTCCTCTAATACTTCCTCGTATTCTTAAAAGACCCCAAGAATGTAATTATTGAAGTATTCTATTCATCTTAGCATCATCTAATGAAAGTAGAAGATCTGTAATCCTATTATATCCAAGCTGATCTATAGCCGGTTTTCTCCTACCTAATATAATATTATCTCGAACTGAAAAAAACCCTTCCCTGGCTACTTTGCTTATATGAGACTAACTTCGTCAGGATTCTCAGGAAAAAGAGCGGTTCTAGGCCAGTTAGTGCAATCGACCATGAAAAATTATTCTAGTGAGCCCTTGATGTTTTACTTGTTGTTATACTAAGTAATTTATAACCATAGCCTCTATATAGTCATGTAACCAAGACGGATTTCATACTCTTGTAATGGCATCGTAATATTTAGCTCCTTAATCTTCAGGTTAAGCTCCATTTTTACCTTCTCACTTTCTGAAGTAAGAAGTATCTACTGTTCCTACTCTTCTTCCATATTTCCTTCTTTTGTGCCTTAAAATTTTCTATCACTAGTTAAAAAATCCTTCAGTCTTTATAAAGTTAGTTTATGTCAATCTAGTTCCAACTTCTCTAGCTCAACATCTACTTGTAAATTCTTATTTGCATACTACGGATGATCTTAACTAATACTAACCACATTAATCTCAAGATACCTATCTCTATCAGCTTTAGTAAATATCATGTTTCTATATACTTCATTACTCATCAGATCAATCACAGATCAACTATTAATCTACAGACTTATGACAGAACTGTAAGGCTAGTTTATAAATTAAATGCACGTTTCTTAGACTCCAATTTCTAGTCAGGTTTAGTCTAAGTTATTTCTAAATTCAATCTTTACTTAGTCAGTTTTTATACCTACCTTCATCTTTATGTAGTTCGGGTCTTATTTCTCTTCTTATTTGGCTGCTGAAACTGAAGAAGCCATTTACTTAACCTTGACCTATATAATATTGATCCACTTGTTCATAGTACTCTAATTAGCAAAAGCTATCTCCACCACTCCATGCCTGTTCTTTAGCCTTATGCAGTTCTCTATATCCTATACCACTTCAACTCTACAGTCTTTGAAGTAGTAGTATTGCTTAGCCTATAACTACTCATTACTAGTATAGAAGTAAATATAGCAGAAGGAAATGATTCCTATACCATTTATGAAGTTAGCTTTCTTCCTAAAGCTTACCTGGTCTATACAAGAAGCGGATTTTAATAGTTGGGTCTTTGTTTGTTGCATCATTTCGAATCCTTTGTCAGAAGAGTTAACACTAAGTGCTTCTCCTATGCATAGTAGATATTGATAGATATCCTATTTCAGGAGTATATGGAAGCTAGATATGAAAACTTGAATTTCACTCTTACAAATTTTGGATTCGTAGTAGAATGTCAAAATGCACTCAAGTGAGAAGTCCTGTATCACTTGCTTAGCTTACTACTGCTACTTGAATACTGACAAGTGATCCGCGAATAATAGGCCAAAGTTCTTTATGAGCAACTCGTAGCTCTCAAAATCCTCGTTTGCTAGTTTGCTTTATAATTGTATTTTGTCAATTTTGAATATCCAAGCTGGAGTTGTAGGATCAAGATTCTTCTTGATAGGTAATGTGATGATAGGCTGATCTATATTAAGCTGAAACTCTTTTTTCTTCTTAACTTGCAATGCTTAATGGAACTTGCTCTTACTAAGATCCTAAAGCTACTGGAATTTATCCCAAGCTTTCAGCTTAATTTCTTAATCAACATTCGGAGTGTTGAAATAGTCAATAAGCCGACTGATTGCTGGACAGTGATAGTATATTTCAGCAGGTAAGATGGATATTTATAGACTGGCTAGAGTTTCATTGGAGAAGTATTCTAGCTAGAAGTTGTTCTTCTAAGATTACTGGAACTACAGAACTTGGGTGTTTATAATCTCGTTCTCCGAGAATTTATCGATGCTAACTAGATTGGTCTCCTTGATACCTAGCGAAACCTTATAATCGCTTTTAGTTTACTGAAGGTTGAACTGAACTAGACTGTAAGATCATCTAAGACCTTCTTCCTTTCCAGTTTCAAGCTTGTTACTTAACTCTAGCTTTCCTGAATTAAGCACGAATTTTAAATCTAAGAATATGAAATCAGGAGGATAGTTAATATCAGGAAGCTAGTCCTTTTCAAAATGGACTATCTCTTGCAGGTTTTATATATCATTATCTGAGAGTCCAACTTAATCAGACTGAGACTTTCTTAAGAATCCAAAAATCCCTTTTTTTTGCTTCTAGTCTGCTATTTTTTTCAACTTCTACAGTTCTTCTTCTTCCTACTCTATAAGCTTAATGGTGAAAGCAGTTCATTCATAGATAAGATCAATAGGGCAACTTTCAAGTACCTGCTTATACAAAAGATCCTCTTCTTTTGTTATTTTTCGATTTCTTTTACTCTTGAAATGAACTTCCTTAAAGCACTTTTCTCACTTCTTTAGTTATAAGGGCAAGACTTGAAATCAATTCTATCCCTTACCTGAACGAATTTCGTAGATCACACATTTTATAGCGAATTTTCATCATAAAGCTGGTTCTCGATTAGGGTGATGTAATGGTTTTAGAAGACGATATTTTCTCTTTGAGTTCTAGGCATCAACGAATGAGGTATATTTAGCGATAGTCTCAATCAAGCTTAGAGAGCAAAGAAACTACTCTTTTGAGTAGTTTAAGTCAAAAGTTTGTAATTCAGCTGAAATCTGAATTTTAGGTGATGCTTCTTGCAGCTTCACTCTTGCATAGGCATCAATTGGACTTAGCAAGTAATTAAGACTATCCATTCAATCAAGTTACTAAATAGCTTCCTAAGCATTTCCACATGATGTAACCATTTTACTCTACCCTGTTTAAAAATAAAAGCCTAGCTGTTGCACAGTAGTTAGCTTATGAATAATCTAGCTTTCTTAGTTCTTAATGTCTCTGACCTAGAACTAAGGTTCCCAAATTTAATTAGTGGTCACGATTTGAAGCTTCTCAAGAGTGATTCCACAAGCAGTATTCTTAGAAACATCTTCATACCTAATATGTATATCGGTTATGGTAATCTACACATTGTCAATGATCTTAGTAATCAACTTAGACATAAACCCTTACTTCTATAGCTTTTCCTACATTGTAACCTTAATTTCAGACAACTTCTACTCATATTTCTCAATCAGATAGTTCCTATGCTCAACCGAGAAAGTATCATACCATTACCAATTCTCATAATGCTAAGGAACTATCACAACATGAACACCTTCTATATTACATATAACAGGAGAGCTTGACAATTTATTTCAAGGGACTTAAATCTTCAGGCTCTAAATCCTTCCTATATACAGTTACATAGGCAAGTATCTGAAGTTTCTTTTAACAGCCTCTGGATTTATAAATACATTCTACAAGCTAACATTCCCAGATCATACTCCTATTTGTAGGTTTTTACTATCGAAGTTGACAAGAAACTCTCCGCAATAGTTTTGGAGTATTTTTTCGACTATTTTTTCGAACATTTTTATTAATATAATAAGATATACTTAACTAACTCCCTTCACTTACCATCTTCTCCCACTACTCTCTCCTCCAGCCCCCAAGTCTCTCACTTTTTCTCCACCACATACTGACCATCTCGTTAGTCTTCGAATTATTTTCTATACTCATATGATGTTCCTAATGGTGCGTTTTACTGAGATGACTAATTTTCTACAGATGAAATTAAAATTGATATTAGTCTGTAAAAAAGGTTACAGCTGGTAAAGCGAAGCAGCTAAAAGAGTAATAATATAGACTAAATTTTAAACTTTTCAAGTAGTTTTGAAGTCAAAATATGAGGGTATAGTTTGCTATTTTTATATCAATGAGTTGATGTTTATAATTGATGAAAGGGAATATAGAAAATGATACGAATAGAGTGTGACAATATTTGTACTTTAGATGATTCATGCAGTAGAATTTTAATATAGCTATTTTAGTTTCAAATTAATGGTGTATAATTCCTGAAGTAGTAAGATAGGATCATAGTTGAAAGAAAATGGAGATTGGAATGAGTATTTAGGAGAAGTTTGGTAGTTTTGGTTGGAGATTTGATTAAATAGTAGTGAGTTGTAGTTGGCTTTCTTTTTCTAATTAGGTTGGTTATAGAGTTTTTGTTTAATGATAGGGATATTAGTAAGATATGTAAATGGGTTAATGATGAAATAGTTAAAACATATTCAGTTATAAATCCAGTAGTTTTTCTTTATGCCCTTTTCTCAGTTGAGGCATACTTGTTCTTACCGACTAACTTTATGTTGGAAATAATTAGAGACTGGTAACTCTTTTGTGCTGCTAAACTGGCTGAATTAGTTTGTTCATTTCGAAAGGTGATTAATAAAGCAAGGCACTAGGCACTGGTGTTATAACTCTTGATTTTCTAAAACTTCCAATACTTTCATTCGATAAAGTGAATGTAAGTTTTGAATTACCCTTCAATCTGAACTCGTTCTTGGTTGTATATCTGCTTATATTATATCTTTTAGGACTAACCAAATGTCTTAAGCCCCAAATCGACTTCCTCTTATAGCTTTCATTATCATACTAGTACTAAATATGCTTGCTAAACTTGAGGCCTTAATCTCTTAGATTATTCAAATTAGACAGAAAAATGTTCGAATACGTTTTCATGGCTATTTTTCCTTTAATATTACCAGAAAGTTTCTTGATTTCCATCAAAACATTTGGACTATATTCATTAAGGTTGTTGTTAAGAGGTTGATTACTGTATGTATTCTGTTCTATAATATACAAATTAGACTTCTGCTTTTTAACTGACTACTTCAGTTTTTAGTTCTATTCCACTATATTTTTATTCGATTTCTGTTGATAAAAACCCTTCGAGCTTTATTATCTATCGCTATGTATCTCAGCTAATTTTTTTATCAGCTGCTCGTTTGTTTCCTTTTAATCGGGACTTCTACTTGGACTTATATTAAGACCAAACCTCCTTTTAAACCTGGTTTGATAGAGGCCTTTAAAGAGATATAGAGCTAGATCTTGCTTTTACTTTATCTTATTCTTATCTATAAGCAAATTGGTTTATAGGAGCTCTTTTTTCTGTACTTCAGAGTCTTATGAACAGTCTATATTTCTGATCTTTTGCTCATCTACTGAAAGACTTTCCTCTGAGTTCTCCGAGTTCTCGCTTGTAGTCACATACTATATCGGGTAACTAGTATCAGAATCATTATTCCTTAGCTAGCCAAATTTTACTGAAGTTCTCAGTTCTTTGTTTAGCGAAGTGAAAATGGCTTCTTTATTAAGTCTCTTGGAGTATGTTTTTGATCCTAGTTACTAGATTTAGAACTACTCGTTGACTAGCTATTACTATGAGTTAATTTGCTTGCACTTAAAAATTAAAGGGTCCATCATTTTAATTTCCAAAACGTCTAGTAATCATAAAGTAGATTTTGGATCAAGCGTAAAGTCCAGAACTAAGTTAGTTACTCTTTTAAAAGTCAACGATTCCACTATATTAATGAGCAGCTTTATGCCTTCATACAGTTTGGTTTTCAGTCTTCTATCATGTGACTTATAGAATATTTATTCTGAATAGCAGCTTACCTTGGTTATCCAGTTCGCTTAGTTTATAGTAGGTGACATTAACATTATACTAGCCTTGGTAATAATACATGTTGACCCTATATATGTTCTCCTTATGCTTTATCATAGGCACAAAGATCTATATCATGGATATTAAATCAAGCTAAGTTTTTCAGTTAACTTTATCCTTCACCAGTTTCCTTCTATTCTTACTAATGACATAGAAAGCCTAATTCACTTACAACCCATTTTCACTCTAATTTAAGCTCTTAAAAAGCTCCTTTATATTCTCTTATTTTCCATTATGCTTAATAACAAACCCTTAAGATCCTGTTTTGAACCAAGCCTCTGGTTAGTCTAATCTAATAAATATAGTTTCATGGCAGTTGACTGTCGCTTTTTTTAGACTGGATAGTTAAGTAAGTAATCAGATGAAGTTCTTTTCTTAAAATAACATTTATAAAGAAAATTTTCAAATCCGTATTTTAACTCTTCAGCTATATGGAGAAGCTTTAGAACTCATACCATCGCTTATCTAACCTTTACTGACACTGTTTGAGTTTATACTCATGATTTGTCGTTTATCCTCTGATGCTTTTGAAAATAGAGGTGATATAAACTGAATCAGACTGCTAATTCTCTATTACTTATATACTTTTTCCGTTTTTGATTCTTAACTAAAGATGTAACTAATACGCAAATAAGGTTTACTATCTACCTTCTCGCTATAGAGGGTAATGCTTTCTAGCCTCATGATGCTTGCTTTTGATTTTATAACTAGTAAGCTGTAGTTATAAGAGATGCTCCTTTTTAAGCATACTGGTAGTATTTTCTTGACTCATATATGATCAATACTCATACTAATTTTAGTATCATTGAGTTAAGAAGCCTTCATATATATACCACAAATCATTAAATCAGTGATATGAAATATATCCTGACTATACCACTTTGGTAATGATACCTACTATTTACTTATATATTTTATGCTAAAAAGTAAAAAAAACTCTTCTAAGCTAATAGCTTGATGAAGCTTGATTTTTCTCTTTTCGATTTTTAGCTTAAAGTATCACTATCATACACCCATCCACTCCAGCTATACTAACCGCAACCCAAATTCCTCCTTATAACTTCCAATCCTCTCTATACTCAAAAATTTTCCTTTAATAGCGTTTTAATCTTCACTCCTCTGGATTTTCTCTCATCATCTAGTCTTACCTTGTTATACAGTAAATCTTGATACTTTCTTCCTAGTCTGAAATTTACAAAACTAGTACTTAGACTAGTAATAGTCTTCTAAAGCACCTATAAACTAGTTAAGCTATGATTAGAAGCTTAGAATCTTAGACCAGTTTATACTACTTCTTAAGTCCATATTTGAAGCATTAACGCTTTTTATATACTGAGTAGATGTATACTTTGGTACTAGCTTAAGGGTATCAATGTCTAATTATTAACACTATAGCTGTTAGAATCTCATTTTAAGGCTTTCCACTCTAGTTTGCTTCTAAGCTTTCAGCTCTTTAGATAGCTAACAGGTAAATATAATGGTTTAATAGACTGAAGATTAGGATGCTGATTAGGTAAAATAAGAGTACAAGCAATTAGAGTTAGCATATATATGAAGCTGATTATTCAGTTTAGGTCAGATATTTTATGGATCATCAGCTTCTATCTATAAAGCCTTTATTATAAGCCATCATAGTTTAAGTACTGAGAGCTAAAGTAGTTTGAAGGGTCTTTATATGAGATGACAGTAACTGAAAGATAGAGATTGAAGGGAGAAAGTTTGGGTCTAATTTTTTATGGAAGTGAATAGTGTTAAATGACTTGCTGGGTATATATAAAGAAGCTTTTTATACGATGAAGTTATTTCTACTAATGCTAGCTATAATTAAATAAGTAATTTCTTGGCTATAAATAAGTCTAAATATGGTGTCTTTGGGTTTTAGGTCTTTTGAACTAATTTCTTCATTAGGTATTGTTATAGCTCTACTCTGCCTGAAAGATTACGACTTTATAATTGCAACTCTATTCTTGATGTTTTTGGCTAGAACGAGCTGCATGATATGAGATTTATTGCTTTCAATTCGATTGACGAACAGGCTTCTCATTAAGATTCATGAGAATTGGAAGTATGTTGTCTTTACATTGCTAGCAGGATACAGTATATGTGCGGTTGTTTTGATTACTAGATTGGCTATGTTACGCTCAAAGCATACGCACAAAGGGAGCGATGAGTATATATGAGGCATCGTTATATCCGCATACTCCTTTTTAGAGCTAACTCTGTATTCGATTCTTTATTAGCGAATGATAGTTTATGAGAAGCATAGGAACTACTCTGCAGACATCCTTAACAACCCTATCTTGCCAACTTTTTAACACTTATAGAGACTTCTCGAAGATATCAACATCGAACGTCAACGCCAACGAGCTCACGCTCTTACCCAGAATCAAATTGACCAACTACCTGAAATCAATTACTCATCCTTAGAGGAAAACTTGCTAGAAAGTACCCAAAACAACGTATGTTCGGTCTGTCTAGAGGAGTTTGAAGAAGGGGACAAGTTAAAGAAGCTGAATTGCAATCACCATTTTCACAAGATATGCATAAACAACTGGCTACTATAGCATAATTAGTGTCCTAACTGTAGAAATATTATTGAACTTTAGTAGAACTAGCAATGAACTTTAACCTTTTAAATGATCTTTTAGATATTTCTGTTATACTCATCTTAATTCTCCTGTCTATTCTTCTATTATGACAAGCAATGGGAGGTATTTTTACCTTTAAGTCACTTCTTAAGAAATAATTGTGAGTAACTAAGGAAAGAAGTAAGAGATGATAGGAAATGGCTGCGCTAGAAAAAGTGGAGCTTATCATGTTGATGGTTTTTGACATATTCACAGAGATTGAATGAGTCCTTGAAGGAAGTCATCGTATAGCATATCTACTACATTAAGTAGGTTAAGCAGCTTCTACATGCACTCGAAAATTTAAATAGCCGTATATGCCTTTTAGCTCATATTATATACGCTTCTTTATAATACCTTAGCAAGAATTATTCTCTATATCTATCTTAGTAAACTATAGTGAACATAATACTCCTATACATATGGTATTAAGCATATAGCCTAACTATCTATATCTATCATATGGCTCCTAAAAACATACCACTATAATTAAAACCTTGGCTTTATATAGAAGCTTAAGGATGTAGAATGTAAGAGCTAAGAGAGTTATCTTAAGTCTAGCAATCATTCGCTTATTAAGACTACTATTGAATGGCCCAATAGTTTGGATACCTAGATAGTGTCTTTCACAGTATGAGAAATCATTAAATAAGATAAAAATGATTTACCTCTCGCTAGTTTTTTAAACCTATTCGGTATAAGTAATCTCAACCCCAGTCTCATACTCCTAAGAGGAGAGAAAAAATCGGACAGACTTTAGGGGATTTTAGAAGGGGGAGATATATAAATGACTTAGAAGGATCATTTCAATCATACTATAGCTAATATAACAGTCTTAGCATTGACTTCATAGAAGCATTATGTTACATATTGCTCCAATCAGTCCGAAATGCATATTTTGATAGAATACATAAATTTGCTTTCACAAGGGTAGATATTATAACACTATAATGGGTTAGTAAAACTAGCTCAATATTGTATCATACATGTAACAAAAAACATCTAAGGTTACTAAGGAAAAGCTAGATAAAAATAAGTTGGAGGAGTAGTTTAATAGTTAAGAAATAATGCCAGTAGTATGAGCGAAAAAAGGAAGTAAGGTAAGAATATAGGTATCCATATGAACATCTTAGCTCTATTTAACGACATAATGAAGAAACGATTATACTTAATATCGAAAAGCATAATTTAGTTTATATAAGAATATCAAATGAAGTAGTCGGAAAGCGTTTCATACTTGGTTTATATTTAAAAACCTTTAAGAAGGTAATAAAGTTATATCTATGAAAGCAAAATTACTTCATAAGTAGATCTACTAATCACTTCAAAAAGCCAAAAAATTACTAAAGTTACTCTAAAAATTTATCCAAACAAAGGTTGGCTCATATGCTTTATACCTCAGACACTCTCTTCATTCCACTTGATATTACTCATAGTAAGGTATTCAGATAACTATGACTATTGGCAATTCAAAATGTCTATAGTGCTTGCATTAGTGAAGCAACTAATTTTTATATTCTTAGCATTCTATTTATTTAAGTCAAAGCATCTTTAATTAAAATGTCATTGAGAGCTATTCTTGAAATTTTAATCCAACTTGATAGTTTAAGAAATATCGATCTTTTCCACTAAGGTATTTACTGTATGAAGATCTCATTTTATCACCTAAATAAAGACTAATAGAAAGTACTAGCTCAGCCTTATTCAGTCTAGAAACTATAGCATGAAAAGCGAAGAAGGAATAACTAGCAAAGCGATAATCACAACTTAATACCTGCTTATATAGAAGACTAGGATAGTACGCTTATATCCCAGGCTTTTTTAGTTAGATACTGTGAAGAAGAAATTGATCTTAACACTTTTTGTAGCTTCAGAACTGAAATTGAAGTTGATTCTGACTGGATGAGAACTGTCGTTTTTATCGAAGTTGACTTGCTGTTTGCTGATCTGAGTGATATAGGAGGACCTGATAAGGTTCAGTCAATTGCCTCTGATATTTAGAATAGGATCGAATTTAAGAAAATGTCATCTCAGAAATTCGCACTTAATGAGTCACTATTTGGTATCAACGAATTTCTCGAGATCATATTCGATGAGAATTATTTCTGTGCATGTAACGGAATGATCCATGTGGCGCTGATAGACTTTAGGTTCAGAATGCTAAAATCGGTACAAGTAGAAGAGAGTCTTTAGGCTTAAAAAGAAAAAAGGAGGAAATCAGTAAACGTGAACTCTGGTAGTAGGATGCCGGAAAGCCTAGCGGAATTTTTTTTTCTAGATTAAGATGGAAATTTACCATAGCAAGTGGATGAAAAGCTAATAGATAAGACTTATTGGGAGTATATTAACATATTAACCAATGTATATGACCGTCTAAGGGCTTAGCTGATTGCTTTCAAGGAGAAATGCATAGGAATCAAAAACAAGGAATCATTTTTATGAAGTTTAGAAGTTCCATCTCTAATCCTACCTGAAATTCAAAACCCTAGTAACCCTAAAGAAAACCTAGCGAATTATTAAAGCTTCGAAACTACTTCATCACTAAGTGAGCAATCTAGTCAAATCAATAGTACGAACACAAAAGTGAAGAAATCGTTTGCGTAGAGAATAATGACAAGGAACACTGTAGAAGTAGCTGATGGGATTATATAAGAAATCAACAAAGTAGCTGCTCAGCTATTATTGCTTTGACATAAGCAACAAGAGTTCTTAGTTGTGTTCACAAGAGAAGTTCTTTAAAGTCTTGGTGAGGATTATTCTACAAAAATAAAAGAGAGATGAGGTGAAAGTATTTTCAGGGATATAGTTATTACCAAAGATTATTCACTAACACCTAACCAAAATATTGGAGAGTAGCATAACAGTATCGCCAAAACAAGACGCAAAAATGGCTACTATTAGAACTTACAACCTTTCCAGCTGTAAGATATAAGTCTCTTTCCTGATCCTTAGAACCATCCTATAATATTCGAAGAGATATACATGAGAGAAGTAGAAAACTTATAGAGGAATGAGATGGATTACTAGCAGAGATGAGAACAGCTGCAGTAATTAAAGAAAATTAATTAATATAGAGGAGTCCATGTGTTTGTACTCGTACATGGCTTCTAAGGGAATAGTTATGATATGAGACTTATGAAAAATAACATTTCCTTAGTATACCCTGAAGCGCTTTTCCTATGCTCAGCATCTAATGAAGATAATACAGAAGGTGATGTCTAAAAGATGGGAATAAAGCTTTCTTAAGAAATTGTTAACTTTATAAATGAATGGTGTCCTGGCTCCAGTCTTGGAAAAATTAGTTTTATAGGTCATAGTATGGGTGGTGTGGTGATACGTACAGCACTTCCATATTTGGAAGATTATAAATCAAAAATGCATACCTTTATGACTTTCTCTACTCCTCATTTAGGCTACATGTATAACTCAAGTAAATTAGTGGATGCTGGAATGTGGGTACTGAAAAAATGAAAAAAAAGCAAGTGTCTTCAGTAATTAAGTATGACAGATAATAAGGTACTTGAGGATACTTTAATGTATAGACTAAGTGATACTGAAGGTCTAGAATGATTCTAAAATATAGCTTTGCTAAGTTCGTATTAAGATCATTATGCTCCCTTTGAAAGCTCTAGAATCGAGATAAGTCCTAAGGCAGCAAACGATCCATAGTAATTCATAATGCAGAAAGGGAAACATTTACGCATAAATGGCTAAAAACATAATGAACAGACTGTCGGTTGAATGCATATATAGAATTGACGTCAATTTCAAAATAAAGGAAAAGTAAGGAATTATTTCAGAAACTTGGACAGCTTCATTGGCAGATCAGCTCACATTCAGTTCCTTGAGAACCAAACACTTATGAAAATGCTGGTTCATAGATTTGAAGACTTTTTTAGCTGATTTTACTTAATCTATGACATTATACTAATAACTCATATCACCAGACTTTAAATATACACACAGTAACTAACTTACAAGCTAGTCATTCATGTAATAGTCAGTATAAAGATTAAATATTGAATCTCAATATGAAAGACTTACTTACATAAGTTATTTTATATCTAAGTTAGTATTCACAAATGTCTATCTTCTAGAATATCCGTGAATAGTTCGTAGAAATAGAAAAAAAGGTAGAAAGAAGGACCCACTCTTAGTAGTGTAGGACCGAGTCCTTTGTAAAATCCTGCTATTCCTTAATGCTTCATCGTTCTTTTGATCACATCTAAAACACCTTCATAGAAAGGTCCTTCAGTCACTTTGAAGTTTCTTTAAATTGCTTTCTTACCTCTTATCGAGGAGTGCTATTCTTACTATATTCTTGTTCTTATTGTAGTAATTGGGTATACAATAACAGTAGCTAAAAGCTTGGAAAGAGATCCGTTAATTCCAGCTCCAAATATACCTAGTTCCTTTAAAGTTTCGTAAGAGTACATAAGCACTACTCCATGCGAGCTTAGTATCAGACTAGGTGTTAATCCTCTTCAGAGTCCTTTAACTCCATCCACTCTAACAGTCTTTTAAACAGTCTAATAAATAGAATGGAAAGGAGACTGTTCTTTATATAACTACAGCTGAATACGAGTTTTTATCATTCATAGCGGAGTCGTAATAATGGTCGATATAACAGCAGCTTCAGAAGCTACTAACCCTTTAAATAGCTCAGAATGTGTAAATTCAAGATCCTTATGGAATTTCTTCCCGAGTTGATAAACCTGAATAAGGGCATACATAGAAATAAATCGACTACGCAAATGAACCAAAGAGGTTCATGTAACATCCTCTATACAAAGCTCAAAACCCTTCTTCAGCTATAATCTATCTAGTAGCTACAAAACTATTCTTATAGTACTTTATCTTATTTCCACTAAACCCATCATGAGCCTACAATCTAGTTCGTAGTGTTTCTAAAGGGAAAAAAACAAGTGTCGTAGTATTGGCTAAGAAGCCTGCAATTGCTGATTCTCAGTTTGAAATCTTCTTAGTATGAGTTTTTGTTTCTGACATTTATGACAATAGTAGTATTGGTACTAAAATTAGCATGTATTGAAACCTTAAAATTTTAAACCTTGATTAAGGATATTTATTTTATTACCTTTCCACTACATATTTCACTTGACTAGCATCACATCGATCATATGTATATATAGCACTATGTGACTGTGAATGTTATATGGTTTTATAACGGAAATCTAGTCCTCACTGATGTATCGTTTTATTTAATGAATATAGTGGCTCGTTTTTGGTGTCTCTATATCCTGGAGATATTCAACCCATTGATTATTCTGTCGATCGTATTACTTGATATATATATTGAAAGCCTCTATTTTGCTTTTGAAGCTTTTGTATTTTAATAAAAAGCATAAAAGTCATTTCATTGAGACGTTTCGTACTTACAGTAGCTTTATATAGGATTATGTGCTATGATAGACAGTATGAGCATTAGAGAGTTATTCTCTTATAGATTAACGGGATTAAAAGGAGGTAGAGAAGAGTGTAGATAGCTTGAGATATGAATAATGGATTTGAAAGCTTAAGCTAAGTAGATCATTAACACTTATTTAAAATAATTGAAGTCAGTCTATTAATCAAAGCAGCTTCTCCAATTGACGTATGCTTTCATTTTCTCTTATTAAAAGAATTGATCGTTTGTTTTCAGAGCAGTATATGCTGTAAGAGAGGCAGTTAATTAGTAAAAGGCCACACAGTTCTAAGGTAGCTATTACTGTACCTGACTTTAGTAGTCCTTCTATTCAGTTGTAGATCTTTTTCTGGCATGCTTCGGGGGATGGTCCTTTATTAATATTACTATGCTGGTAAAACTGAGCATTTTAGCATATTCCAGAGCAGTCCCATTACTTCTCTATTCATCCAAGAAAATCAAAGGTTTTTTATTAGCGTTAATTGAAGTAAAAGTCAGTCACTATCCAATGTGGACACTCGTTTTATCCTATAATTTTGGCTTTTCTTAGCTCGTATAACTATAATTTTATAACTGGATCTGATGATAGACAGGGATTACAAGTCTCCGCACTAGTCGCTCCTGTTTCATCTACCGCAAAAGAGGAATAATTATCAAATTTTTGCCCTTCTTCCTATGTAAGCCAGCAAGGACATTTCTCAGTACAAATGATTGAATCTCCTGTTTTTGAAGCTTCATCTGCCTAGACTAGAAAGTTAGTTAGCTCTGAGTTGTTACCACAGATCTTTTCCTTAGAATAAGCTTTTTTTGAATAGCAATAGGTGTAAATAAAAGCTATTGCTAGTCCCAAAACTAATAAAGTCAGCAGCATAAGAAAGACCAGATAGACCTTAAACAGGAACTAACTTTTACTTCAATTCGACAAGACTCCTAGCAATCCCAATCCAGTAACTCCCACAGCGAAACCGATCATGCCTCCTGCAAAAGTTTTCCTAAGATCGATAGAAGGATCAATAGCCTTTACCAAATCCTAAAGTAACTCAGATCTATACATGAGAACAGAAGCGACAATTAAAGCAATTCCAGTTAATACAAGAAGGAAGTTCAGGAAAGTAAGAACACATTATTACCTTCTAATTGACATTTTCACTTTTTATAAACTCGCTATTTTGTTTATTCCTGGCGTTTTTCACATCTTTCATCCTTTACTAACATATAAAATACCATAAACGGCTAAACTAGTAAACGTCAAGCCAACATCATATCTGCTTACTATACTATCTCAACTCCTGTCTCAGCACTAAATTTGATATTAACATACTTAAAAAAATTAACCTGAAGGTGAAAAAAGGTCAAGCTGTTGATGATAAGGTAGAGTTACTCTACAATCATCAAACGAGCCATAATATCACAATCTATACCCCTAAAACTAAACACGGACATATAATAACTACGGGTATGACTAAAAGCATAGGACATATGTAGATAAGGTAAGATTTGCAGAATTAAACTGATAAAATATAAATTAAGCGATTTTAAAAATTACTGAAGTGAGTAAATATTTAAACTGTTGATTATAAGTCACAAATATCATGACTAACTAAATGAAAAAAACAATTTCACAAACACCCAAACTAGATGAACTACTATCTGTCGACTTCACTAACTTGTAAAAGTACCTTAGTTATATATCCACCAAACAAGATACCTTCGATTTTGCTGTTCAGTCGCAGGAGTAACTTGTCTCAATAGTGTAGAAAGATCTGTAGAGGTGTGAGAAAACGATCGCTGAGTTGGATGGTTAGACCAAAATTGCGTAGAAGGGGCTTTTGATGGTGAATGAAATTAAGGATAAAGTGGAGAGTTGAAGTGATAGAGTCAAGAATATTGAAGAAAAGCTGTTTTCTCTTGATCGTAAAATCGAAGATATATCGTATAAAGACCAACTCAAATTTGAAGAAATCTAGGCAGTTCTCAACAGAAAAATGGACTCCTTGTTCGAGAGTTTTGCACTTAAGATAGAAACTTTGGAAGAAAACTCTGCTAGAGCCTAAGAAGCATTTAAGAAAGAAGTTCAGAGAGATATTATAGTCAAAGCTGGAGAGCTCGAAAAACATATTTCAGCTTCAACGAATAAAGCAAAAGCAGAGTTTGAGTAAGTTATAGATGAGTAGGTGAAGAAACAGGGGAAGACTATAAAGGAAGATGTTCTGTTTGCTATAAAAGAGTAAGTAAAGAAACTAGAAGAGGAAGAACAGACCTAGCTAAAGGATTCAATATAGAAGATGAATACCATCTAGTCAAAATTTAAAGAAGCAGTACTTTAACTTTTCTAAAAGAAAAGAGGTTTGAGTATCAAGCCAGATGAACTGCTTAAGTATACTCAGCAGTGTATCGATTAAAACAACTCATAACAGACAGCGCTGATTTTACAATAAGTTTCCAAAATTGTTCTTCAAGACAATGATATGGAAGAAGATAGTTCAGTAAGGAAGCAAAGCACTTCGAGATCACCATAAAAAAACCAAGGGTCAAATTTTTCAGAGAGAGTATTGTCATAAAGAACCGAACGATCTGAGAATGAGGAAGGAAAATAATAAAACCAAAACTGGTTTTAATCTCAAGTATCTTAACTTTAGATCCCAAAAACTAATTAACCCCAAGATTAAAACTAAGTATAGCAGACAAACTTAAGTGACTAGCAGTCTAAAGGCAAGAACATAAATAGATAGATATCAATACAAGTAACATCTTTAGAGTTACTAGTAAGACAGATAGAATAGAACCAGCAGAGGACGCAATATTAGTTTGATGGCTTAATTGATATTATGGAGAAGTAGAGATAAGATCTATTAGATAAGGACGAAAAATAAGTTGAAATCAATGAATCAGTATAAAAAATGCAGGAAGAACTGGGTACATACAAAAATGCTCTGCTTGAAATACAAAAATTCACTGAGACTATACAGGAAAACTTGCTGAAAACATAACAGATTGAACTTGACTTTGCGAATATAAGTAACTAAACTTAAGGCGATTAGCAATCAGGAACATTTTAGATACAATAACTGACTGATTTTGTAAAGATAAGCATATCAAACTACCAGCAGTTCTAGCAAAACACATAAAAAGCGCTAGATAAACTAGAGAAGAATATAAACGAAAAGACTTAACAGTTCTAAACACTGCCATAATAGATAGAAGATCTGCAAAAGAAAAGCTTCGATCAGCGAAAAGTGGTGGAAGACTTCTAATAAACCTTATAGAAGTTCTAGAAGGAAAACGAGTACTTTATGATGGAGCGAATACCAGATATGCTTAAGAAATAGAACAACTTTAGGGATTCAGTTCAGCAAGATATTAATTAAATTAAGGCGAAAATGGATGAAGAAATACTAATGAATAAGCTTAAATGGGAGGAAATGAATGAAAGCTATGATACTCATAAGATCAAATTGAATACCTGCATAAATGCAGTTTAGAAGCTTTAAGGATTCAATAAGCATTAAGGTAAATAATCAGTCGATCTAATGATGGATGGATTAGGTCCAAATAGCACTGAAGAGTTAAAAAATGTCAAGGCTAAAGTGCAAAAACTTGAAGAGGTTATATCAAAAGTATAGAAGAAGGTTAAAAAGGCTTTTTAGGAAGTTGAACAAGCTAATCAAAATATGATAAAAATACAGCCTAGTCTCGATATGTTATCCGATCTTTCTATCTTCTAATAATAGCTGAATGACCTCATTAAGAAGTAGAATGAAGGAAGCAAATTAAATAAATAAGACAATAGAACGATTAAGGAAATATATGAGTATTTAGACTGTAAAATGGACAAGTCTGATCTTAATAATAAAGCAGATAAGGAAGAACTGAAAAAAGTCTAAAGACTGCTAAATAGAAGAATCGAAGAAGTAAAGAACTTGCTAAAAAATTAGTCAAGAGAAGGTACAGCTTCGTTGAAGTCTGAATCTTCTGCATTTGCTAGAACGTACTAAAATATGCACGAATGTATAGCATGTGGAAATGAGTACTAATAACCACCTAAAGATACTGTTGATTTTTAGGTAAATTCAAGACTACCAAAATCAAGAAACCAAAGTTTCGGTCCAGGATTTAGCAGGATTCTCAGTTCATTAAGGCTTCTGGAAAATAAGCCAAACGAGCTAGATCTTCCAGAGATTTACACGAGCAGCATTTATTAGAGTAGAAGTCCAGGATGAAATATGCAACTAGACCTTTCATGTAATATTTTTAAAATTACTTCTATAAAAAATCTGAAAGAGTAACCATTCAAATCCCAAGATCAAGTAAATATGACATCTTTATTTTCCCATTTTCATATCAAGAAGGAATAAAAAATTATCAGTTAAATAGCCTTAATCTTTAGTTTTAAGACTGACTATTAAAAATAGTTTATGATTTCTTACTTATTCATGGCATTATCTAGAACTAGTTAAGTTAAGTGGGTACATGGAAGTGATTACAGGAAGTGGATTTGAATTAGTTAGTGATAGATTTCTAGTCAGTAATGACATGAAGGAAGTATACCTTTAAAGGAAGGGTCTATTTATAATAATGGTTAGTTCATCTTTAATTTCAAAGTCAAAATACCCATATTAATTTAATGACTATACTGGATCTTTATATTACTACTTCTCCATATTGAGTTAATCATGAAGATCCTTCTCTGACCATATAGTGTATTTCAAAGTAGTCAATTTACTTAATAGATTAGTCTTTATAACATTGAGACCTTTTCGAATATAAATATCCAAGATACAAATGCTTTAGTTAGTATCCCTAACTTAAGATTTTGAGTTATCATTGAATAAAAATCTCAGTCATTTTAGTCTGAAAACTACTAATCAAACAGATCTTTAAAGAAAGCGAACTACTCATGATCAAAAACCAAGACTGAATGTCACTTATCCCTTCTATTGTATATAAGTTCTACTTAATCTACAGATTGCGTGATCATTTTTAGATTGATTAGTAGTAAGAATTTTTATAGCTCTATAGCTTTAATCATTTGTATATACTAGTTCTGCGTTTACTAATACTCAGCTATACTTTCAGAATATCCTAGTTCTTCTCCTTAAAGTGTTATGATCTTATATCTTTTCCTTCTTATCCTTATATATCCTAAAGCTCCTAAGTAATACAAAGGATATTCCTTTATTTTTTCTACAATGCTAGCAAAGTGATTGGTAGGAACTTACACTTCACTAGCTAACTATGAATGCTAGTACCAACTATGAATATAGTTCCACTATATGAGAGTAACTGTATAATGGGTAAATGAATAATAGGTCTCTAAGAAGTCTCTAGTAGCTGAAGAGAGGATAGAAGTAACCTAACTTTAGCCTTACAAAGTAGCTTAAAGATACCCAATATAGTAGGTAGGGAAGGAATAGCATGACTTTAAAATGGCAGGGTTGATAATTATTTTTATGGTAAAGGTTGATAATCAAAACTATACCTAGTATTCAGTCACTTGATGTGATAAATTTTTCAATCTTCGATCAGAAAAATTAAGCTAGATGTAACATAATTGTTGCTCAAGTAAGCTCAAATGATAAACTAAATTCCACAGTGTTAGTAAAACTAAGATCCTTTGTAACAACAAAGACCATCACAGATATACCTCATATAAAAAAGCCAACGCTCCAGATTTTGAAGGCAATCTAAGTAAAAATATTTTTGGCGGGATTTCCTCGAACCGAGTTAACGACCAAATTTAAAGTTAATATCTGAACATAAATTAACGTTTGAAAAGCTAATGCTAAGCATTAAAAGTACTAGTTTGAATTACAAGAGTAATAGAACTTTTAAATAAAGAGCATTTAAAATAAGAATCAAATCCGTTTAAAAATCGTTAAAAATATGAGCGAAATTGATTTTGACTAATTGATTCAAGACTTTCCAGCTCAACCGAGATAACTAGACATTCAGAATGTAGTATAAATAATGTATGCCAACTAAATGAAAGCGGATAAGATAACTGAAATATGATTTAAGCACTTCTAGAAAAAGGAAAAATAGAAATAGCTGATTTTCATACTGAATGAGATACTACTGAAGGTGAAATATACAAGTTCTGAGTATCTACAGACGTTTGCTGATATCATGGATTAAATCATAAATGTGCTGAAGCTAAATATGAACGAAGAAGTCTTAGGGGACTTGAAAATTATCACCTAGATATGGGAAAATAACACAGTGTATGTGAATAGTTATACGAATTAAGTAAGAATTCAGATTGAGGAAACGATGAAGACGTTAGAAGAAGAGAAAAATGCAACTACTTAGTTTTAATAGTCGAAGCTAATATAAGCGGTGTACTTTAAGAACAAACTCATGAATAATATTACTGTTCCAGAAGAAGAATTAAACCGAGTTGAGGAACTCAAAAAAACAGGAGAGATAGCAACACAAGAAGAATTGGACAATCTTTAGCAGGTAATTGAGAATTACTAAAGCTAACTTGAAAATGATATAATCAGATAAGGAGCCGCAATGTTAATATTAGCTGAATAAGTCGAGAAAGAATGGAACCTTTATAATGTACAGCAGGAGAAATGAAATAACATTGTCATTTATTAATTAGCTTATCAAATAGAAAGGCTATAAAACCGTTAAACGATCTGAATATCTATAACTAACGGAATTTTTATCCGTTATAGTCTTCCAATGTAGTTAAATAAACTCTCAAGAGAATTTTTTTAAACCTTAGTGAGTCTCAACTTGAGACTTCATAACTTACTTTCTCAATAATATTACTTATAAACTTACCTTTCAGGGTATTATCTAAAATAGGTACTTAATTAACAAGCTGATATCATATATTACCTTTGCTTCTTAAGGCATAATACAGTAGCATTATGCTATACAAGGAAAGGATATTTCTTAGTATAAAACAGTAAAAAAGGGAGTAAATAACCTATTCTCATTCCATTGCTGTCGATGTTTTAAAGTCTAACTCACTTAAGGGAAATGCTTAAGTCATACTCTCAACCGTATAAGTGTAAATTGCAAGGATTAGCATAAATCTAAGTGAGATAATCTTCATAGCAAGCTATCCTACAAGATAGATCTTATAGTACCAACCACAAATTCTTTCTTTAAGTACTACCAAACTAAGCAGCACATGCTTCCATCAGCATTAGCCTTATAAGTACACTACAGTTACCAAAAAGTAATTCAACACATAATTTTTTTAAACCCCATTGATAACTCAATTTTATCAGGCAGTAACTTATGTAGTAGACCAATTGTAAGTACTTTTATATGAGTTATTAAGATTAAAGATATAACACCTTAGACTCCTAGCGTCAATCTAATAGCTAGTGTCTAAAATTGAAATTATTAGCTACAGACTTATTTCTTAGGACCTAATAAACCTATCAAATAGGCTTAGGTGAAAATCGCAGATGAAACTGGTAGTATTAATTTACTGATTTAGGGTGACTATTTGAAAGTAGCTAAGGAGAAGGAAACGATTATAATAAGAAATGGAAGTGTGTAGCTGATTCCTTTAGATGAGTTCTACTATCTATAGCTTGAAGTAGGATAGTTTGGTAAGATTTAGAAGAGTCCGAGCTAATTAAATGGACCATTTGATGATCAAAATAACTTATCGAGTGTTCAACATCTCCTTGTTAACAAGCAAGACCCTTTTATTTGAAGTTTCACTCTCATTCTCTTTTTATTTGCTTTACTAATTTTAAAGTAAGAATCTTAGTTGTAAGCTAAGACATTCCAACTGTAATTTATACATCAGGCAGTTAAAGATAATATCGCTTTGATCTTCGAGACAGATACTTCAACTTACTTATTTGATTACAGTAAGCAGACTATATAGGAAAAAGATCTTGCTAATTATGCTATACACAGGCTATATCTAATATACCTTGATAGTATATTGATATCACATAGAATAAGTCAATCTATTAATGACTGATGCTTTATTGCTCATAACAAGTTTCATATATCTGTAGTTTATATAACTGCTTATCACTCTTGACAAGACAGTATGAATGTAAGATTCTATATCATCTTGTAGTAGCTTGTTTGGTATTTTTAGCTTTCGTTAATATAAAAAGATGATCATTTGTTCGGTCTTTACCAATGTAATTTACGTTCTACTAGCAACGTTATCGCTTAGTTTCTTCCTTATGTAATATATGCAAACAATTGTTCAAGCAGCTCTGGTTATTTATATACCTGCTTGTATAATAAAATCATACTATACAATAGATTAATTTACTATCGAAGCTTACAGTTCATTTATAGACTATATCACTAACCATCTCACAAGCTTGAATCTATCCAGCTCTTTTCTATATTTTGAATGAATATTATGCTATTAATGAAGTGAGACTTTAAAAACAGATGAGGGGATTTATTAATGAAATTAGCTTAATTATGGAAAGTGTTTTGAGCCCAATCTTGCAACCTGCTCTCTGACACAGCAAATTTATCGAAAACTTTAGAACTTCCATACTTCATTGCATATTTAAGAAGCTGTCTTTTCAGCTCTAAGTCATAAAAGGGTTTTACCCTTGACTTGTTCTTTGTTTTTGTCAACTATAATAAAACTTTGGTCTTTTCACTTAAGTTTTCCTCCTCATCAGAAGAGCTAAGCTGTTTGAAATTGTCTGGATAGTTTATAGAAGTTCTTCTCTTTTTGAGTTGCTATTGGACTATAAATTCGTCTATCTAAGACTTAGCTAGTTTGTAGATGCTATTATGGTCAATTTAATACTTCATCATTGCCTTTTAAATCCCATGCTCAAACCCATAATATAGTATCTTAGACTTCTTCAACTTCCTCTTTCCAGCTTGCTAAGAAGGTAACTGAATTGTACTTTGGCTTTCTGTATATTTGGTATAAGTTCCTAGCTCTTATAGGGTTTTTCTATCAAACAGCTTCTTGTACTCTATCTCAGTCAATCATGACATGTAAGCTTTTTAAAATTCCTAGGTATTATTCTCTAGCAAGAGCTTCTGAGAAGGAACCGGCATTTAGTACTCAATACTTGATCATTCTTCCTGAATTCTATTACGTTTGTATCTCTTTATTTCGTTAGTAGGTATGATCATTGCTTCATTGCTTTCGTTGAAAAAGTACTTTTCAAATACTTCAACCTCTTGCATCGTTATATTCGCTATCTACATTAGAGACTTTTTCAAATTATCACTAAACAGCTGAGCATATATGAAGCTAGGCTTAATCTTCTTATTCTATAGCTTTTCAAATAGGTACAACAAACTACACTCTTGAAGCAAATCCTTCAGTTCCATCTCATGCAAGCTCTTTATCCTAAACAGCTGTTCTGTATTCTTCTAGTCCTGCTCACTTTTGCAGTCATACTAATGTGTGGACTGAGGATAATCTTTTTCATCTGCTTCGCTTTTCTCTTCTTGTGCTTTATAGTTTTACTTATGAGATTCCTTACTATTTTCGTTTAGGTACTACATGGTTATTGATATAGAAATGTGTCAATTAATATTATAAACTGACTGATTATTATATAATTTACAGCTTTTTATATACTCCTTACTTTTTAACCTTTACACTTCCCTTATACCTACTTTGAAAGTATCTACCTTTCTAGTAGATAGTTGCTGAGATGGTGTGAGAAATGAAGGATATGAAGAATGAAAATAGTGCTCTTGCTTGAAATGAGCTTCTCTTAGTTTGTTCACTTATTTTGATTGAGGGTTAAATGAACCACTATTTTTGACTTTAGGTACTATCAATAAATTCCAGCTTCTAATATAAAGAAGATTTCACTTCCTTCTTTAGCTTATAGGTACTGACATAACTCTGCTTATAGATACAACTTTAGGTAGATTCTATATAACACTGATTGTTATATCTCCACCTTATGCTTTTATCCCTTTGTCTTTCCTTTTATATATAAGCCTAACTTAATTAAACATTGATGAGTACTACTAACATGCACTTTAGAAAGTGGAGGTAGCTTGAAGTAACTTTATAATATAATGCTTTATGTTATTAGGTTGGGTGTAATGCTGCAGATGTACTGACATAATCTAATGCACCATTTTCTGATCTCCGTTCTCTATCTAACCAACGAGAAGATAATCTTCTCCTTTTCACTTCTTGGCTATACATCTACACGTAGCTTTGCTATCTTTCTTACCCTATTTCTCTTGTCAGTTATTTAAGTGACATTATACGTAAACTAGTTACTAGGATAATCAAAGACTGGTAGGTTTTATTACTTCCTACCCTTCTTGGATTAGTTTACCTACGATTAGAGAACGAAGACTACAGTCAGTTTTAGTAGTTGATAAAGAATTTATCTTGATCCCTTTATAAGCTTATCAGTAGTATAGGGTTACTCTTATAGAGGGTGTATTGAGAATATCTTTAAGGTATCTTTCTAATTGAATCAAATCTAAGGTTTGAAATCAAGATATACGAGAGAAAGAAACTTTCAGCTATAATGGATTTTACTTTAGACTAAGCAAGTGGAGATATATACACATCTCAGTGTACTTAAGAAGTTAGCAGAGTATAGATCTAAAGGGAAGAGTCGTGGACTGAGGGAGATTCTTTGTTGAGTGTTTCTTAAAAGACTCAAGAATTCTTTGGGTTTCTAATGAAAATAATAGATCATGGGAATATTACGGAGATTGCTTGTGATAATCCTATTGAGAGGTCCAAATTATGCTGTATTTTGTCTGGAGTTAATTTCCTTAAATAAGGGAAAGAAAATCAGCGATGAAGGAAGATAGTTTTTATATAAATGGACTCATCTGATGCTAGATTTGAGCTAACTAGAGAGATAGGCTTTTAACTAGGTTTAGATGTGTAGAGTATATTGGATCATATCCTAGTAATAAGGATAAGCAATTCTTACGAACTAATTAAGTTCTTAGAAAGATTGGAACAAGCGGATATAGATATGGTCATACTTGACTCGCTTTCTTTTCTCTTTAGAGAGTATTAAATGATAGACTGAATAGGAAGGTAAATCAGACTATCACAAATTCTCACCAAACTTCAAGCTATTTGCGAAGAAAGAAACATAGCAGGCATAGTTTCCAACTCTACAACTTGAAAATCCCAATTAGCCAATCAAAGGCCTTCTTTCGGAAAGCAAATGTCGAAAGCAGCTCATAGGATAATTATACATAAGACACAGAATCAGTAAGAATTCCAATGAGTCTCCTGTCAGCTTTGGAACAGTTCCACTCTAATGAGTCAAAAGTTCGATTACACAGTATCAGTAAAAGGTCTAAAAGTACAATAAATATTTCCATTTTAAAGCAAAGTTCTATATAACCGCTACTTCATATCAAAAAAGACAATCATTATCTTACAGAAATTAGCCCTACAAAATCTATATATTTAATTACACTTCACAGCTATAAATTTTTATACTCACTATGATATTCAAAATAACTATCCAAAATTACCTTTTCTCTCTTATTTTATCTAATAGGTCTTTAAAAATTTTTGCGTCATATATATTCTTTAATTTCTATGGCTTTTTAGATCAATGATAGTGCTCCATACTATATGAGGTAGGTTTTGGAAGTACTATGATAATAGGGTTGTACTAAGATCGATGTTCATTGAACTGATCAAGACAGAACTATGATCTAATGTCCTCATAGTGAATAAAATGAGCTTGCTACTCTTATAGATGGGTATGGTAGAATAGGATTAGGTGTTTATATATCAAGCTAATATAGCAGTTTATGTTAAAATTTGGATGGCAATTAATATAAATTTACTGATTTCAATTTCTAAAAAAGCCATAGAAATGGAGAATAAAACTATAGACCCAAGGCTTTCTAGTATGATTACTTAATCTAATCGTAATGGATGTGAATAGCCCAGCCAAAGCCTTAATAATGCCCCTACTACCCAGTCATCCCTTAAAAATAATTTGATCGCTAAGAAGAATAAAATTTCTGAATTTGTGTCTCATCTTTGCTCTTGCTTTAAAGCAAGGGAGTAGTAAACCAATGATACTGAAAAAAGCTCATTCATTCTTCCTCCGTTATCTTAAGAAAACCTTCATAAGAAGACTTTAGTACTAGATCTTGATGAGACAATGGTACATTCATAGTTCAAGCCTTCACAGTGAACGGATATCATCATATAAATAGAAATCGATTATAGGTTATATGATGTCTATGTTTTGAAACGACCTGGATTAGATGAATTTCTCGCAAGTTTAGCTCCGATATACGAAATCGTGATATTCACAGCTAGCATTTCAAAATATGCTAGTCCTTTGATTGATAAATTAGATGCTTATGGATTATGTAGTCACAGGCTTTATAGGGAATCTTGTACTTTGAGTGAAGGGTAATATGTTAAAGATCTGACGAAATTAGGTAGGAATATGAAGGATGTGATTATCATTGATGTAAGGCATAAATTTAGAACTCTCCTAACTCTTATAGGTTTCAACCTGAAAATGCTATTCCTATTAAGTCCTGATATGAAGATAGAAATGATAAGGAGCTGTAAGAACTGACACCAATACTCGTGTAAATATCCAAGGTTAGAAATTATATAGATCGAAGATGTTAGAACTGTTCTTCGTAGAGCTCTTGAAAAAGTAGAGTAACAAAATGCATAAACAAAGGAAGAAACTCCATTAATAGCTAAGAGTTAAAAAGAAGAAACGGGTATTCCTGGACTAGCTAAATTTGAATAAGGTGAGTTATAACTCAGATTTAATAGAAGAATCATTTGAGTAGTTTGAAGACACTCAACGATCATTTGAGGAGTTCTAAGGACGTTAGCATGTCACTTATGTGGATAATCTTAAATACACAGAAATTCACATCGAAGATACAAAAAACGAAAATAATGTTAACAATTTCTTCAATAAGGCAAACTTATCCTTTGATATAGTCAGATCTCAAGCGGGAATAAATAGTCCTTAAGGTAGTAGTAGAAAAGAATATTTCAAAACTTGATATATTATGTAGCATATGAGATGAATAAAGAACCTTATTTATTAATAAACTTATCGCTATCCTCCTCAATCTTTCGACTATACATGCTTATTGAAGCTGAAAAATGATATCTCCATTTGAAATCGATTTTTGGGATGTTTTTGTATTAAGTCAAACTAATTTCTGGCTTATTGTATCTTATATCGTCTTTCGTATCCAGATTTTCGAATCTATCTGCCTTTTCTTATAGGCCAAATTAAGCTTATTAGTCTAATTATATCTTGCTATTCACTCGAAAGTTTCTTCGAATACTACTAGATTAATTATCGTCATTTTTTATGATGTAAATGCAGATTCAATTATAAAACGCAACTTCATATTATCAAGAAAATGAGGGATAGGACTTTAGAAATCCCATAATATAGTATAGCTAAAATCGTTTTTACTTATAATAGTATTGTCTCCAGCTTTTCAAAGCTTGATATATGGTATTGATCTACTTCGGTATCATTGCTTAGAGATCTATAATAGTTCCTTTTTAGTCAAGAGCAAATTGCTATCTTTTAAAATTTCTATACTTGTAGGGACTGGTAATATATGCTTCCAACCTTGTACTCACTTAGTCTCTTCCTTACTAAACTTGTCCTGTATATTAGATCATCTCTATTCTATGGTAGAGTAATTATAATATTCTATAGTTTTATATAAAAGCAAATTAAGAGAAATTATAAGATATACAGCCAGTTTCATTCATATAACTAATTATATACTTTAGATTGTGATTCCGACATGACAGTTATAGTATTAAGCCTTTAGTTTATAATACTATTTCTATTTCCTTAAGTTCATGTTGTCTTGATGATGGTTTCCTTTGCCCCTATTTTTATTAAATCTATTTCCTCCTTAATACTATTTTACAATATTAGTAAGTACATCTAATCATTTCCATTCTTATCTAGTCCAATCGATTCCTTTAAAACTGCATATCCTACTTCTTCTTTCCAATTACCTTATACTGTGTAATATACTGTTTTAAAGTATATTATCAGAGCCTTATTTTCAGATGTATTAGAATCCTACTTTTATTTTCAAGATATCTAATTTCACTTTTTTTGAGTCAAATTTCTAATATTGCACAACGTTACTATACCATTCTTAAAACTCTTACCTTACAATTTTCCACATTTCATTATCTTTTCATTCCATAGATTTTATTAGTTTAAATTTATCTTCAACCCTTAAAACTAATCCCTCATTATATGTAATCCAGATCTCACTGTTTTCAATACGGCTAGTTAACTAACAATTTTCTTATTCAACTTTCTTATTTTTTACTTAAATGATCTAGTTACTCTTTTGGCTTTTTCCTTTTTATGATAATATAAATAAACAGTATATCAGTGTCTATTTTCCATTATATATCTCATTTTTTATACCAGCTAAACAATTACTTAAGATTAGTGAGCATGTTATCTTACTACTTTATCTAAAGCATGCTGATATAAAAATGTCCAGATTTAGTTTGTTATATCTTACCTTTATCCTAAGGCTGGTTTTTCTCTACTCTAATTGAGTTTTCAATGAGTTAAGAAGATTTATTTTTGACTATATGATATAATATCCTCACTACCAGCTTTAGTTATTATGCTATAGATTATAAAATAAATTAATAGAAGAATGTTCATACTCCTTACTTATTAACCAAGTCTTTCCATAGTTGATTTATCTTTTCTTTTATCTAAATCAGTCTATCAATCTGCCATTACTCTCTTTCTTCCTCGTTATCCCAGAAAACCTTTATTTTAGCTTCCATTTAATCTTTTTATTCGTCCATTTCCAATTCAATTTTAGGATCGCTTTACTAAAATTACGCTAAACTTTCGAGTATGTTTTATGTTTTAGCTTCGTTCCTTATTTCGATTGAGCTTTTCTTTTCATGTTATGGATTGATTTATGTCATAGACATTGGAGTTATAAATGGCAATGTATTCCTTTTCAGCTATACTTTGTTTTATTAATGAAGCTAGTAAGAGAAGGAAGATCTTTAAAGTACTTTGATTGGTATGCTTATAACTTGCTCTTACTCCTTTAAAGTGCTTTCCTCTTTTTCCTTTCTCTATAAGTTGACTTTTTTACTTTCTTGCTGCTTTTTCAAATTGATGATATTTTGCTCGCTTTGGGTTTTATTGTTTATTAAGTTCTGCTCGAAAGTGATTTCATTTTCCTTTATATTCCACTAAATTTCCTTTCCATTAAACCTTTTCATGTTCATTATCATCGTTTTTCTACTAGGCAACTAGCTTATAATCTCTTTATCAGTTATGGTTTTGATATCTTGGTCTTTCTTCCTAAATCTGAATTAATGAAACTTGGTTAAATCGAAGATTAGAACCAATCTTAAATCAGCGTAATCAGCAGGGACTTTCTTCTCATTATTAAAGTGAAGAGTATTTACCCCTAACTCTAAAAGAGTGTAAACTGCTCATTCGTTTTTACTCATAAAAGCAGCATGTAATGCAGTATTTCCGTTCATGCACCTTTAATTAATATTAGCACCTAGATGAATTAGTCTTTTCATCATTAGCACGTTTCCCTATAAAGCTGCATAGTAGATCACTGTATTTCCATTATCATCCTTTAGGTTTATATCTCTATCTGAAATTTAATGCTTTAACTTCAGTAGTTTATCAATGTCATTCTATTATACACACTCAAATAGGACCTTATGCTTGCTCTCTATCGGCTCATTGAAGGTTTGCTTTTTTGCATATTGGTTTTGCCTAAAATTTTTGGGAGTTTCTGAATATTTTGGCTGTTTTGGCTATTATGGTTATTATGGCTTTATAATCTCTCTTGCTGTTTATGGTCTTATATTCTAAACCTCTATTGACTCATCAATGATTTCCGAATTTTATTAAGCTGATGAAGGTTATTTAGCAAGCATAGAGGACTGACTTTCTCTCTATGCTTTATAGTTTTATTTCAGCTATTAAGCTTTAATGTCCTCTTGAGTTTTCGCCCATTACTTCCTTTATTTGATTCTTCTAAAATGAGCTTAAATCTTTATAACTGAGTCCAACAGCGTAAACACTGATGGCTTTTACTCCTTCTTAACTCCACTAGGCCCAAAAGTATATTTATTCATAAGCTAATCAAGGAACTTCTGATCGTTTCTCACTAATTAGATTAAAAATCTTACTTTTGCTTGCAGATAATCTTTGGTCAGAAGCAAAAGAAATTTTACTTCTGTTATGAGTTACATTACCAGATTCAACAGCTGAGAGTATTCTTTTATACAGCTTATATTTCCTCTAGAAGTTCTCCTTCAATTTCTTCTTTTTTTACCCTTTTTCCCTTTCCTCATCTACTTTCTTTACTTTCTATACTATCTTTTTATTGTTTTCCTTGATGAAGTCTCTTCTAACGTTAAGTCCCATTATTGTATCCTGTTTATACTCACCTATCACTTTGTCTGCTATTTACAGTTCTAGCTGGATTTTAAAAAACTTACTTCGTGGATTCGTTTCTTCCTTATTTTATTAACTGCCTTTTAAAACAGATCTCTATCTACACAGTTATTTATATCAACTGACTTGTTGATATACTCCAATACTTACTCATACTACTTGTTTTTATACCTTAGATCTTCGTAGTTTTCTCTATAGATTTTTTCCTACTTATCTCTCTTTAATTGCTAGATCTTCATCATAGATGCGATTGACATTTCATTTCATCTGCCTGACGGAACCTTATCATAGAACTGTTGCTTCGCCTGCTTTCTCATTTGTAAAAATTGCTATTCAAACTACTAATTTCACTCTATTTAATCATCTTCAAAGCATGGAGGCACTGATTAAGCTCTTTTGTCTACCTTTTTCTACTATTCTTCATCTTTAAATTCACTTTACTCTTCTTTCTGCTCTTTTGTCTAATATTCCTTCAAATACTTCGTTATATCCTAAAGCTCAGCCTAAAGTAATCAAGCTTACATTATTAAGCTCCTCAATGATCTTAATCCTTAACTTTTACAGCAGTCCTTCATATTTTGAATTAACCTACATTCAGTTATAGTCATTTCGATTATCTACCTTTTTAAGCTCAGTGAACTGCTTATAGAATTTACTCCAAACTTTATTCCTCTGAAGGTCGTTTCTATCAATTTAGCTTAGTTACCTTTCGAGATCCTTCCAAGCATACTCAATTATTTTCCAGTCTCGCTTCTCTATTTCATCTATATCCTTTAGTATCTAATATGGGATATTAAATGTCTTCATCATGTCTTTCTAAGCACTTAGATGTTCAACCATCGCCTGCTTCTTCTAAACAAACTCTTCCTTGAAAACCGATTCTCTGTATATAGACGACTCTTCTATTTTGTTCTTTTGCAAGTCATTCATGGAATTATCGAATGTCTTATAGTTTTAGGTAGGCTGAGTAGTGTTATCTTCACAGGCCTCCTTAAAAGGTTCATATTCCTTTATTGTGAATGCAAACCTCTAAGTCAATGGCTACTTTAGTTCACTTCTGTTTAAAGAGGGAGAAGTTTAAATTAGTTGTTTAGACATTTTTATACTTAGTTTTATTTGGCAAGATTGATGATCTGTTCTTTGAATGGTATTTCCTATATTACAACTGAGATTATTTAAAGAACAAGATAAAAAAAATCCTTTAGTTGAAAGAATCAAATTGGCTTATATGCCTGTGACTAATTCAGACTAGAAGCTACTTAGAGTCTAACTGCTTAGCTTTATATACTATAATACTCTTTAAGCTTGATACTTCAATTTCCAAGCCTCTTATTATCAAAAGCACTTGCTTCTAGATCTATACCATTACAAGTATTTCCCTACCAATGAACTACACAGCCAGTTCATTTCCTACATACTCCTTCCTGATATCCTTAATCAATATTCCTCTATAAGATTTGATATTCTCTCTACCTTCTGATCGTAATTTAATAACCCTCATTTAAACTACTAATCAACTCAATAAGGTACTGATTTAAAAAACTCCCTCTGTACTAACCTCAAAGGATTTAAAAAATATATATAACAGTTTTCAGATTTTTAGCTTATAATGTCATAACATTTCCACTATACTAAACAGCTTCATTTCAGCTTTATTTCCATATTTAAGTCACTATTTTCTGACTAGCATAGTAGTGTATTTATATCAGTTATCATACTCCTATTTCCCTTTCCTTATCTAGAATATGTCAGAGTACTAGTATGATGTCATATCTAGTCTGACCATTTTGTTTAAGCACTTGACTATTAATTTTATTCTATATCAGATCAATGTGATTGAGAGTGATCTAGAGTTAAGAGCTTTTAGTCTATAGATTTTAAGGTATCAAAACTATAGAAATATCAAAGTAAACATCCATCAATCTAGCTTCATCCTATCTATAGAAGCAGCAAATGGTACACATCTTAAGGGTACCATTAAGTCTATCGTGTAAAGACTGGAATAGTAGGGATCAAGAAATCCTGATAAGGATATGGATATATAAGGTTATTTGACTAAATATAGCCATATAAAATGTCTGAGAAGCTGTAATAGCTTAGACTACTAATGCAATAACATTAATTAGATGCTTATTTAGTGCATAGAACAGATGCTCATGCTGTAAGTTTCATTATGTTTAGTCTGAGTATATTAACCCCTAGGATGAAAGAGTCGAATGACTTTCAGGATTTTCTGGTAGTAATGCTCTTGTGATAGTTACTCCTAGTAAGGCACTTTTATGAACGGATTCTAGATACTTTACCTAGGCTGCTATGTAACTTTCTTAGGAATGGACTCTTATGAAGATTGGAAAAGATCTTGCTTCAGCGGAATGGATCAAATAGAATATCAAGGCAGAGTAAAAAGTAGGATATGACCCTTATCTTATGAGCCTAAGTGAGTTTAAGAGAAGATCTGAGGCATTAGTTCTTTCCAATATTCAGTTGGTAGCAATAGAGGAAAACCTGGTTAATAAGATATGGACTGATCGACCTGCTTTATCATAGAATAAAATTTGGGTTCACGAAGAGCAGTTTTCAGGCAGATCTGTAACTGATAAAATAAATGATCTCGACTTGTTACTTAAAGAGCAGTTTCCAGATTGTAATGTACTAGTCACTCCACTACTAGACGAAATAGCCTGACTATTGAACTTAAGAGGAAGTGATATTCCTTTCAATCCGTTTTTCTTCTCCTATCTAGTAATGATTAGACCTTCAACTGTTGTTCTATTCTGCAATCTTGATTAGGTAACTGAAGAAGTAAAAGCCCATTTATAGAAGTATAGCATATAAGTCTAGCCTTACACTGACTTTGTGTAGTTTCTAAAAGGAGTTGAGTAGAAGAATATTTTCACTTGTGAGAGCTGTAGTCATGCTGTTGCTTCAAGCAGGCCAGATATCTAACTCTTCAAAGTAGAAGCTAAGACTCCAATATGCTTCTTAAAGTCAGTCAAAAATGAAAGAGAAGTGCAAGGACTTATTGACTGTCATAAGAGAGATGGAGCTGCTATATGTGATTATCTTGCATGGTTAGAAAAGAGTTACTCAGAAGGAAAAACTCTTAATGAGTATGAAGCATCGGAAGTCTTAGAGACTATGCGCAAAAAGTAAAAGAACTTCGTATTCCTCTCATTTGAAACGATTTCAGCAAGTGGTCCTAACAGCGCTATTATTCACTATTAGGCTACCAAAGATCAATTTTCGGTAATTGCTAAAGATCAAGTTTATATGCTAGATAGTGGAGGGTAGTACTTAGATGGAACAACTGATACTACAAGAACTATTTACATTTAATGCGACTAACCTCCATCAGAGGAAATGAAAGACAGATATACAAGAGTACTTCTTGGTAATCTTGATATTGAAAGACAAAGATGGAATCCTAAGGATGACAGGATTAGCAATAAGTTAGATTTCTTTGCAAGAAGAAGACTTTGGGAAGTTTCTTAAGATTATGGACATGGAACAGGTCATGGGATAGGATTTTGCTTGGGAGTGCATGAAATGCCACCTAGAATTTCTGGACATGATCATAAATAGCTGTTTATTGCTAATTAATTTATGAGCAATGAACCTGGATTTTACAAAGAAGGAGCGTTTGGAATCAGGATAGAGAACGAACTATTGGTTTAATAAGATCCATAAAGTAAAACAGAATTCAATATGTACTTCAAAAATCTGACTTGTGCGCCTTACGAGAGAAAGCTTTTAGATTTCAATTAGCTAAGTCCAGCCGATATTTAATACATAAACCAGTATCACCAAAAGGTTTACCAAGATCTAAAAGAACTCGTCTTACCCGAAACACTCGAATGGTTACAGAAAAACACAGCACCATTAACCTGAAGCCCACTTTTTTGAAAAACATTTAATTCATTTAACCATCAAAATCCACTATCAAGTTCATCTCTTAAATCCTCTCCAATTTAATCACCTCCAGTCTAAAAAAATAATCCATACTATCCACCACCCAATCTTAAATACCATCAACAGAGTCACAATTCTCCATATAACATACAATCAACCTCATCACTAAACAATCCCATAAACATAGGAAAAAATAGGTTCCTAATATCCTAACATATAATTAAAAAGCTTGATTTTAAACTAAAATTAACATATGGTAAATTTACAGAAAATCTAGCTATTCGTAACGATATGTTTGCTAGCTATATGATTGTATATTGTCTTTTTTACATCTAAAATGTATGAGTAAAACTAGGAGAATATGTGATGAAGCTTGTCTCCTGTTAAGGTAATCTGGAATAATTTTACTAGCTACTTAGTTGGCAGCGATCAGAATAAAATCTAAGTGGATGATTTTAGCTAAGAATGTGGATAGCTGTAACATATTGTTGAGGTACTCAGGCATAAGGATAATATACCTCCTAATAAAGGCATTTAGGTCAATATGAACGGGAAATAGTAGTTTATGATTCATGGGCCTTTGAATTCGTTTGATTTCCCTGAGCTTCATATTTCGCTGTGAATTAAGTTTGATCTGAAAAAGTTAGAAACTGCAAGTACAGCTTTCAATGGTAGTTAGGTAGCATGTGAAGGTAAAAAATCGAAGATCCTTTAAGGTAAGAGGTATGCGATTCTGGGTAATAAGGCATAAGGATGTAGTCCATTAAATGATAACTGAGGATACTTTCTCTACCTAGTACGCACTATCAATTCTACCTAGAAATGGGTAATACTTTTAGAAGCAGGCTCAGACAGAGGATGCTAATATATCATCAATAAGGCTGAGATTAAAAACGAGGTCTGATATAATATCTAAGTTCTTATGACAGCATATGGAAGTAAATTCTTTAATAAGGATGAAAACTCTGGTAAACCTAAAGCATAGCTCAGAGTAAACGAGAGAGTGATATCAATATATGACAACCATTATTATAGACTTATGCAGACTGGAAGACGGTTTAGAATAGGAGTGTAAGTGGTGTAGAAGCTTTCACCTGATTAAATGAGCAGAGAAATAGTTGGCAATAATGGATATTTTTAATTCAAGAACTTTTATATCCAGAACAAGTATCATCTCTTGAACCAAGACTCCTAGTCACTCGATCTAGCATATAAAAACAGTATGATCGCTTTCATAGATAAAACAGTTATCAGAAGCGAATTCCTCAATTACTATCCTAAGTGAGCTAGCAGAAATAAGCTAATTCCCATAGCCAATTTATATTAAATAAATAAGCATCATTACGGATAAATCACTGAGCTTGACCTGAATTTCGATGTATGATACTGAGATAAAAAGTGCAAGTAGGTAGAATTCAATCAATATTTCCCTGAGATATACTAGTCAGTTCGTGATTAGTATTACTACTTCATTGAGCTGTTTAAAATAAACATAGATGAGCTGTATCCAATTGTAATGCCTGCTTTTAAACGAGCTAATATTCTAAGAGGTACATTCCAATCCCTTGAAAAAGTGCATGGAATCTAACAGACTATTATTATAGTCTCTCAGGATGGTGCTTATAGTGATGTTACTCATGTAATTAAACATTTCCAAAACCGAGGGTTTTTGAATATTATCCATGTTGAGCATCCTGAACCTAAAATTCCAAAATCTTATCAAAAGTAGTAGAAGGCGAAGGAGTTTAAATGTGCATCTAATGCATACTTTCTGCTTAACTTAACCTTAGACTATTTGAAGGCAAAATCTGCTATATGGTGTGAAGAAGATGTTCCACTTTCGGTTGATTTCTACTAATATGCTCAATGAGTGAACCGGAATTTAATTCATAATATCGATTATGGAAAGAGAGTTGGGATTGTCTAAATTACGTCCAATGCTAAAAACTATAGCAACGATGATACTTTGTTTCAGTTTCGTATCGATAATTTAGTTTGACACTGAAACTGAATTTTTCCAAACTATATGTGACCTGACTTCAAGAACATATTCGTAGGATGTGATTTCGTCACAAGAATGGTATGATACTTTAATCTTAATCTAAGGAAGACATTTTTTACTCCTGTCATTCCAAGAGGTAAGCACATAAGTTGGATTAACCAAGAAAACGTGCATCCAGTAACGTCTGAGTATTATTACTTAGAAGGTGTTTTTAGCAGTGTAAAGCTGATAGATTTCTCAGTGAAATATGAAACCAACGAACCTGTTATTTTAAAGCCGTTTTACAACGCAAGCGAAGTTTACCAAAGTTACACTTTTTCATGGGATTACTTCGTAAGAATATTTAATTTTACTATCTGACATTATTTTTAAACGTCTGCTAGATATTTAAATCAGATTACTTTTTTGCTTCTTATCCTCTCAAGTAGAAGTGGATGTCAGTTATAGCTTTTATACCTTTTAGTACTCAAATTATATTCAAACTTTAATTAGATTTTATTATGTGTCTATTTCAATTAAGCTCTTCGCTCTTCTCTGGAATCAACTTTTTCGGGGATTCAATTATAGCCTGAGTTTGAGGCTTGCTATTTTACTCTTGTAACTTCTCCTTCAACTACTCGTTTTCTTGAAGTAGTTTCTATACTTAAGCTGATAAATCGCTATTTTTTTCAGTCAGAGTTTAAGTTTGCTAAGCTTGGTTTCAGTAAGTGTCAAAGTCTCTTTAGAACTACCCTACTTGAGTTTAAATTTACTATAAGGACTCTTCATAATTTTTGACGCTTTATTGGTAAACCTTTTTAGCTGCTTCTATTATCATTTGATATCCATTTTGATTTTTCTTAAGTTAGTTAATACTCTCACTTAAGGATTGAACTTGCTGGTTAAGTCTGAAAATTTCTTGTTCCTGTATTATTATTTACCTTGTTCTCCGTGCTTTAATCTTCCTTTGAGTTCTTTTTCATTTAGCTCTATATCAAGTTTTATAATTCAAGCTGCTGACTTTGAATATCCTATTCATATTAGCTGCACTTGCTTTTTAATTCCTCAACTTGACTTCTCAACTACTTCATTTCCTAATCCCTTTCAAAACACTTTTAACATTCTTTTTCCTCTTATTTCTTACTTTCTTCTGATTGAACAGGAAAGCATACAGAGCATTCCTCCTCTTTTTCCTATAAACTCTTCTAAGAGCATTAAATGCATATGACATGCTAACATGATAAGGTTTTGTAGCTAGTTGCTTATGAATTACATGAAGCACATTTCTGACTATCTGTCTCATTATTTGATTGCATTTTATTCTAGAGTTTATACCAAGTTATATTATTCAATGGTAATTGATACTCTTATATGCTACCTTTATATCCCCACTCTTACTTTCATTTTGATTGCTTTGTCTTTAAATTCTAGGACTTTCCCTTTTTTACTATCCTAGAGAGTATTTAGAATTAACCGCTTGCTGTATGCTGATATTGGTGGATAAGCTTTCTGACTACAACTTAGAGTTATAGGTTTATGTGTGTTTTGAATGGAGATATGTAGTTATGCTTGTTAGTCTAGTTTTAAGAATGTGAGTGATACTAGCATGATCTAGTGTTATAGTAATCAAACTAAATATTCAGTTTATAAGGCTATAAGCGTTTAGTTGCTTGACTTACATGCATCTATTGATCAAACCAATACACATTACAGTGGATATAGGTGCCTTGATTAAAACGCAGAAATAGCAATTGAGATGGTAACTAACTTTTTTGATCAGTTAACCTCTCTGCCAAAAGCCTTTGCTTTATGTATATTTATTAAACCTAAGTTATCTACAATGCTGATACTATATAAGTATATCAGTAGTAAATTAAGCAAAACAAAAGTAAACTCGGTTTGTATATAGTAGCTTCATTGATGAAAGGAGAATTCTTAGACATAATAAATTAAATATATATTGCATTCCTTTAAGCTCTATCAGTTGTGTTAGTTCTAAGAAGAACTCAAATGAAGATTTCTTTTCAACTTAAACAGTTTATCAGACTCACTGTGTATGTACTAAGCTAGTTCTACTAACCTCTGTCTAAGTATTCCCATTTCTTCTGCGTTACTTGCTTCTTGGGCTTTTTGAAGTACTAATTTATACTATTCGTTCTTTTGTTCTAAGTCTGCTTATATTTACTGAATTTACTCCCAAACTGAATCTGTTCCAAATTACTCTTCTTAAAGATTTTAGCTTCTGTATTTCATACCTGAGTCTTATTTCAAGCTTTGATTAGATTATAGAAAAATTTATTACGTCTGTGATAAGTTCTCTTCCTATTTAGGTTTATGCTACTATTTCAGCGTCTTCACAAGCTTTTCATTTACAGCCACAACATCTCTCATCAACTACTATGCTCTTTCGTTCTGATGAGCTAATATTTTTCTCGATTCTTCTGATGCTAAAATTTCCTAGTTTTTCTGTTGTAGAGTTATCTCCACTTACTAAACCTTTGCTTTCAGCTCTTAATTTTTTTCTACCTCCTAATCATACATTTTAATGTAATGATCTCTTTAATTTTCAATCTCCTTTATTATCTTTTGCAGCTCCTCTATTTCTTATTCTTATACTTCACACTTTTGCTTATCTTTCACCAATTCGTTCTGCACTTTTTATCCTTATTAATAGATGCTTTCGCTCAAAGATTTCATCTAGTTCTATTACTAATCTAGTTCTTACACTAGTTCCTATTTATCTAGCTATATCTATTGGAAGGCATCCTAGATTTACTGCTTATGCTATCTCTCAATTTCCAAGCTTTCTAACATTTCTTCATACTGAATAATGTAGTTTTTTTTCTCCTCCTCAATTTACTGAGTTAACTGCTGAATTTCTTCCTGCTACTGTCTTATTTTTTTATCCTTCATTTTAATTTCGTTCTGGATATCTTCCAGAGTTCGCTATGAGTTTTTGGTTTATTACTCTAGTTAAATGATAAACTCTTAGTACTGTTCATGCTTTTCACTTAAGTCTTGAATCTACTACTCGTAGATCTATTCCTGTTTTTCCAGTTTCTTTTACCACCTTTAATCTTACTATGACACTTACTCCTGTAGATCAGCGTTCTGTCTTTATAGATTTTTTATTTTCTCCTACAAAGCTTTCATAGCCTCTGTATAAGCTTTAGACTCAGAAGGGTAGGTTTATTATGGATTAAACTGTTTTGGCTTGTAAGTAGGATAGCTAGGCGATAAGGTCTAAATTTATTTCTGCAAGTCATTGTAATTAAGTTCGTTTTTATCCTAAGAGCTGCTACTATATTACTAAGAGTCTTCTGACATCTTACAATTAATTTATTTACTACTAATAAACTACTAATCTAATACTCTAAAGGCTTTTATCCATTCAGTCTATGAATAAGTCGAAGAAAAAGATCTAGACGATGATTATTTTTTCTGATTCATTACACTATATATATGTAGATCATTTCGTTCTGTGTCTTGTAAATACTTTATTAGCCTTAATTTTATAAGTCTTACGTGAATAAAATAGATAGTTATTATTATAGGTTGCATATGCATTTATTTGAGTTCTTAAAAACATCTTGAGATGATAGAAGTTACACTGAGCTTTCTCTTTTATTTTACTTTTTTTAGTTTATCTCTCGGACTCTTAGATATATAGTGTAGGGTAAGATAAGTGATATACGTTGCTATTTACGTTGCTTTAGTATCTTTGTAAAATGTCATGGAGCATAATCCATTATCTTCTCTTCTGCTTCACCAGAAGAATGTAAAAGCTTCAAACTCTTCCACTTACAAATTTCAATAATTAATCTCTTCCTCTTATAACTATCGCTCCTCACTCGAGACATTATAACTGAATTTTTTTAATTTAGATTTTATCAGAAAAGAACAGAGATATTTACCTATAAATACCCTGACGAAGTTAATAATATAAATCAAAGCAAATGCTTGTGTTACTTGTTCTTATAAAAAGAAGATGATTATAGCAATCCGACTCTGATTATGATGTCTAAAGTGGTATTTTATGATCCTTTGCTTATACTTATTAAACTATTTTTTAACTCTTTCTTATTCTTCTAGTTAGCTAGGAGATGCTTAAATCATTCCTTTTAATGTAGATGAATATCATCGATTTAAGTGAATCTTATTAAGCCAATTTTAATATTGTGCTTCAGTACTCAGATTAAGGTTCATATGTATTTACATCATCATGTAATTACTAGTAGTAATATTTGAGTTTCTTCTCAATCTACTTGTCTAATGTATCAATAATGAGAAGGTAATGTAAAATTGACTCTTTCTTGGCTATTGGGAACTTCTATTTTCTATATAAAAATTCAATTTATTTCGTTTCATTTTTTCCTTTTCATTTATTAACCTAAATTCTGATTTCAAGTTCTAATATCATTCGATTTTTTTTAGTTAGTTAACTCAACGATATGCAGAACTTTCTTTACGTAGAATGCTTTGATTACCATAATTAGAGTGACTTGATATTGTTATAACGAAATAGATAAGTTACTTGTTATATTAAATATGAGGGTAATTTATAGTATATTTAGTTTTAATTTATTAATAATAATATTAATATACCAAAATAAATATTTGTTGGTTTGAGGAATCTTAACCTCATTTCCACTGCCAATTAGTGATCGCTCCTTGAGTCTTAAAATAAAAGTTCGAGTCACCCAGTTTTTTCGGAGTTTTGAAACTCGATCGGAAAATTCTCTTTCTGTAAATTCTTCTGTCCATCGTCACATAAACTCTTGTTAATTATTTTCATACTTCTTCGCTGTTTCTCTTCATCTGTTCCTTGTATATCTTGCATCTCTTGTAATTATGGAATCTTGATTAGCACAGGTAGCATCTCTTTATAATCTTTCTAATATTAGTTGTTTCTATATACCTATCGCCTTCTACTTCCATTTTTATTTCTTAGATTAAAGGTTCTATTCTTTTGTCCAAGTTGCTTTACTTCAATTTCTTATTTGACTAATCTTTCTTCAGTATTTTAACTTTTTTTCTAACAATTTTTTGTTTTCTTACCTTAATATTTGACTTCTTCTTTTAGAATCCGAACAGATTTCAAAAGAGTTTCAATTAGTATTTATTCTTCATTTTTCTGTTTTTGCATTATCGGATTTCATAAAGTTACTTGGTCTTGGTTTAGGAAGAAATTCAATATTTTGACAATCATTTAGTTCTGTTTTTTTTTATTTAAGTTCTTATTTTATTTGAGACTATCTTTAATTTTCTACTGTTGGAGGTTATTAAGATTAAGAAAATTATTATTTTAGTCAAGAAGACGCGATGGATGAAGAATTGGAAGTCTCTGGATTTTACTCCTTTATCTATGGTGTCTGCAAAAAACTTACTAGAGACCTTCTGTTATTTTTTATTCGTTAGTTTTAATTTATAAGACAAAACTTATTTAAAGTGAATAGCGTATCTCACTATTTGCAATAGCCTTCTCCTTTTGGTTTAATTTTCTATTTCTAACCTGATAATTTTGTAGTATCTATCTTCGATTTAGTCTGATTGTTTTACACTTGGAGCTGCTACTATTCTTCTGACATTTCACAATTAATTTATTTACTACTAATATAATACTCTTAAGGCTTTTATCCATTCAGTCTATGAATAAGTCGAAGAAAAAGATCTGACGATGATTATTTTTTATAATATATTACACTATCCATATGTAGATCATTTCGTTCTGTGTCTTGTATAAATACTTTATTAGTCTTAATTTTATAAGTCTTACGTGTATAAAATAGATAGTTATTATTATAGGTTGCATATTCATTTATTTGAGTTCTTAAAAACATCTTGAGATGATAGACGTAGTTGATGATGACTAACTTCGAGTTAGATGAAAAGTATTTATTCAGATGATTGTTTTGCAATGAGCTTTTTGTTTTATATACTTTTTTAGTTTATCTCTCGGACTCTTAAATAGTATAGTGTAGGGTAAGATGAGTGATATACGTTGATAATTACGTTGCTTTAGTATCTTTGTAAAATGTCATGGAGCATAATCCATTATCTTCTCTTCTCTTTACCAGAAGAATGTAAAAGCTTCAAACTCTTCCACTTACAAATTTCAATAATTAATCTCTTCCTCTTATAACTATCGCTCATCACTCGAGACATTATAACTGAATTTTTTTAATTTAGATTTTATCAGAAAAGAACAGAGCGATTTACCTATAAATACTCTGACGAAGTTAATAATATAAATCAAAGCAAATGCTTGTGTTACCTGTTCTTATAAAAAGAAGATGATTATAGCAATCCGACTCTGATTATGATGTCTAAAGTGGTATTTTATGATCCTTTGCTTATACTTATTAAACTATTTTTTAACTCTTTCTTATTCTTCTAGTTAGCTAGGAGATGTTTAAATCATTCCTTTGAATGTAAATGAAATGCTTTCGTCTAAGCATCTTATTAAGCCAATTTTAATATTGTGCTTCAGTACTCAGATTAAGGTTCATATGTATTTACATCAACATGTAATTACTAGTAGTAATATTTGAGTTTCTTCTCAATTTACTTGTCTAATGTATCAATAATGAGAAGGTAATGTAAAATTGACTCTTTCTTGGCTATTGGGAACTTCTATTTTCTATATAAAAATTCAATTTATTTCGTTTCATTTTTCCTTTCCATTTAATAACCTAAATTCTGATTTAAAGTTCTAACATCATTTGATTTTTTTTAGTTAGTTAACTCAACGATATGCAGAACTTTCTTTACGTAGAATGCTTTGATTACCATAATTAGAGTGACTTGATATTGTTATAATGAAATAGATAAGTTACTTGCTATATAAAGTTACTATTTGAGTAGAATGATGGTAATTAATAATTTAGTTTATTTTATTTTATAAGAGAAGTCAATTTAAAGTGAATAGCGTATCTCACTATTTGCAGCAGCCTTCTCCTTTTGGTTTAATTTTCTTTTTCTAACCTGATAATTTTAAAGAATCTATCTTCGGTTTAGTCTATTTATTTTACACCTGGAACTGTTACTATATTACTAAAAGGCTTCTGACATTTTACAATTAATTTATTTACTACAATAAACTACTCTCTAATATTACTATAATACTCTTAAGGCTTTTATCTATTCAGTCTATGAATAAGTCGAAGAAGAGGATCTAGACGATGATTATTTTTTCTGATTCATTACACTATCCATATGTAGATCATTTCGTTCTGTGTCTTGTATAAATACTTTATTCGCCTTAATTTTATAAGTCTTACGTGAATAAAATAGAGAGTTATTATTATAGGTTGCATATTCATTTATTTGAGTTCTTAAAAACATCTTGAGATGATAGACGTAGTTGATGATGACTAACTTCGAGTTAGATGAAAAGTATTTATTCAGATGATTGTTTTGCAATGAGCTTTTTGTTTTATATACTTTTTTAGTTTATCTCTCGGACTCTTAGATATATAATGTAGGGTAAGATGAGTGATATACGTTGCTATTTACGTTGCTTTAGTATCTTTGTAAAATGTCATGGAGCATAATCCATTATCTTCTCTTCTGCTTCACCAGAAGAATGTAAAAGCTTCAAACTCTTCCACTTACAAATTTCAATAATTAATCTCTTCCTCTTATAACTATCGCTCATCACTCGAGATATTATAACTGAATTTTTTTAATTTAGATTTTATCAGAAAAGAACAGAGCGATTTACCTATAAATACCCTGACGAAGTTAATAATATAAATCAAAGCAAATGCTTGTGTTACTTGTTCTTATAAAAAGAAGATGATTATAGCAATCCGACTCTGATTATGATGTCTAAAGTGGTATTTTATGATCCTTTGCTTATACTTATTAAACTATTTTTTAACTCTTTCTTATTCTTCTAGTTAGCTAGGAGATGTTTAAATCGGTCCTTTTAATGTAGATGAATATCATCGATTTAAGTGAATCTTATTAATATTGTTTTATTCCTTATCTTTAAATGAATTTTATCTCCTGCTCTGGTTTTTTTTCCAGTTTTTTAGACATTTTATTAAGCCAATTTAATATTGTGCTTCAGAACTCAGATTAAGGTTCATATATATTTACATCACAATGTAATTACTAGTAGTATCAATTGAGTTTCTTCTCAATTTGCTATTCTCTATATAGAAACATCTAATTTATTTCGTTTCATTTTTCCTTTCCATTTAATAGCCTAAATTCTGATTTCGAGTTCTAACATTTTTTTTCTTTAGTTAATTAACTCAACAATATGCAGATTTTTCTTTAAATAATATACTTTGAAATTATAACCATAATTAGAGTGACTTGATATTGTTATAATGAAATAGATAAGTTACTTGTTATATGAAGTGACTATTTAAGTAGTATGAGGGTATTAATAGTATAGTTAGTTTTAATTTATAAGAAAAACCAATTTAAAGTGAATAGCGTATCTCACTATTTGCAACAGCCTTCTCCTTTTGGTTTAATTTTCTATTTCTAACCTGATAATTTGGTAGTATCTGCCTTCGGTTTGGTCTATTTGTTTACACCTGGAGCTGCTACTCTTGCCTTGATTTCTTTGCTCAACTAAATGAATGAGTCTTCGACATTCTTACTGTCTTTTGCTGAAGTTTCTAAGAAATATACTCCAAGCTATTGAGCGAGTTATTAACCTTCTTCAGTGGACACTTGCCTCTCTCCATCTAAATCGCATTTATTTCCAACTAAAAGACGATTGACACCAGGCTGTGCATGGCGTTCTATTTCCTAGAACCAAGACTGTACTGCACTAAAAGTCTCGCGATCCGTAACATCATATACTACAATAATACCATGAGCACCTCGATAATAGCTAGCAGTGATAGTCCTAAACCTCTCTTATCCCGCAGTATCCCAAATCTACAATTTCAAGGTCTTCGCCTCCTACTCAATTGTTCGGATTTTGAAGTCGACACCAATAGTTGAAATGTGGTTTTCTGTGAATGTATTATCAGCGAATCGCAAAAGCAAGCAAGACTTACCAACTCCTGAGTCTCCTATAAGTAAAATTTTGAACAGGTAATCATACTCTGGTTGCATTTTGATTTTTTTAAATTATCAATATGAACATGAAAATGACTAGTTCTATAAATACCCTTCTAAACAATGAAAATACTTATCTTATCTTTCTGTTATTTAACGCTTTATCAGATTGAGATAGACTCTTATTGTTTATATATAGAGATTGGCATATCTTTAGGTGAGACTGTTTATAGAGATTAGGGATATGGAGTTTGAAGGTTGAGATATAGCTTTTTGGGTATTTTTTGAACAACTTTTAGATGGTATAGTGGTGAGGTATGCTAATAAGCTAAAAGAGATAAGCATTAAGATAAGTATGCCAATAAAGAGACTCACATCGCATATTTAGTTTGCTTTCTACTTACTCTTGCTAAGTTTGAATCAAGTAGTTATAGTATGAACATATAGTTGGCGTACAATAGTTTTAAACTAGAGTTAAGTGCTTTAAAGTTAGCTTAATAAATACAAAATGCTAGTATATAGTCAGTCTTTACATACTCTAAGTCATATAATTACAGAATATGTTAGATGAATTATAAGTCGAAATATGAAATTGTCTATAGTCACTTTGATTTAAGGATATTATACCTGAATCTTTGCTTCGCTAAATTTTTTGAGTAATCGGATTTGATGAGTTTAAGCCTAAACTAATATACAATGCATTTATATTTAAAGCCTATAAGCAAGTATATATAGACGCTTACTTATTTTGTCTGTTTCTTTAATCAACCAAACGCTCTTATTGTATAATTATTAAGTTAAGATACTTGAGGACATATGTGATTAGCTTTCATTTTACCCCAGCCTTTTTAATCTTACATAGCAAGTATGCATGAAATATTATCAATCTATGCTAAGTAAATCATATCCTAGATAGTTGACCAAGCTTGATTATCTTGAATTAGGTATTTATATATACTCATTGCACTGTTACCAGTAGTCTTAGATTGGATTTGATATCCTTAGTCTTATTCTTACTCTTACTCTTACTCTTCATGATCCATATTTCATGCAAAAAATTGATAGCCTTAAGTTTTTTAGGTAGTCTAGGCCTATTTCGCTTCATTTTTTTCAAAACTTAAGTCAAGTTTTCTTAACGCCTAGTCTTATGCGAAACTAGCATTCCTCTCATTAGAATGGTTTCACTAACTTACATTTAATTAAATCCAAATCTATATGTTTCATCCTTTATTTCTGAGATATCTATCAGATTTGGATGAATAGATAGTCTAACTATTAACACTCATTGAAGCTTTTATAACCTCTAAACTATCTCAGACTTATGTCATTCTCATAATGCACTGGCTTCATCCCTTTTCCCCTTTTACAGTCTTTACTTAATATCAAGGTAGAGTTTATTAGTAGCCTGCAAATGCTACTCCCTTTATTGTTCTTCTTATATACCAAATTTCCTTAGTTCTACCTAAATATCCTGATTATAGTGCTAACTAGGATAAAATCTAAACGCTATAATGCTAATTTTTGGCTACTCTGATCGAAATAAACCATTCATTTTTGAAAAGCATAAAACGAGAAAACTGTCTAGGTAGTATCCAGCACTTCTAATCCATCCCAGAATAGACTACAGAAGCTCATATCAATAATAAGGTTTAAACTTAAAAGGAAAGCAGTAAGAGGACCATAAAAGGGAGAAGGTAACTAGATTAAGTACGGGAAAAGTCATTAAGAGAGGTTAGAAGAAGAAGTAGTAGCAGCAATAGGCAAATAAATAAATGGCAGACTATGATTAAAGCTTGATTAGTATACAGTTGCATTTTATTTCACTGCTCAACTTTTTTATTTTGTCATCTTAGTTAAAATGGAAAATCATCTTTCATCTGACAAGAAGAAAAAGTAAACCTAAGCTTCAGAAAATAGCCAAAACTTCATAATAGATGATAGATATGAGTTCATTAAATTTATAGGCAAAGGAGCTTATGGAATCGTAGTTGCAGCTTAGGATAAAAAGATGAACACTAAGGTAGCCATTAAGAAGATTCCTAACGCGTTTGATGATTTGATCGATGCGAAAAGAATTCTAAGAGAAATCAAGCTTCTGAAATTTTTCGATCATCCTAACATTATTCCACTGTTAGGTGTAGTGAAGCCAGATACTAGAACAGGATACAAAGATATATATATGGTTTTCGATTTAATGGAAACTGACATGTAAAAAGTGGTTTATTCAAAGCAAGAAATTACTGATGAGCATATCTAATATTTCGTATATCAGATACTACGAGGAGTGTTGTACATGCACTCAGCAAATGTAATTCATAGAGATATAAAGCCAAGTAATTTACTCCTTAATAAGAACTGCGAACTAAAAATTTGTGATTTAGGCCTCGCAAGAGTCTAAGATAGTTCAAGCGAAAATTTAACCGAATACGTAGTAACCAGATGATATAGGGCACCTGAAGTTATCCTCAGTGCCTGCAAATACACTAAGGCTGTAGACGTTTGAAGTATAGGATGTATCTTAGCTGAGTTACTAGGACGGTCTCCTTTGTTTCCTGGAAAAAACTATCTAGAATAAGTTTAAATGATAATCAGTGTAGTAGGTGCACCATCACCAGAGGAAATGGCTTTCATTACTAACTTAAGTGCTAAAAAATACATTAGAAGTCTTCCTAGAAGATCTAAACAGAAGTTATCAACTCTTTTTCCAAAAGCTAATCCAGTTGCTCTGGATCTGTTAAGTAAAATGATTGTTTTTAATCCAGAAACTAGGTGAACAGTATAATAATGTCTAGCTCATCCCTACTTTGAAGGTTTACATAATCCTGAGGAAGAACCTTTACCAGAAGTTTTGTTTGACTGGAGTTTTGATAATTTTGAGTTAACAAGAGAATTGTTGCAAAGTATGATATACGATGAAAGTCTAAAACATAACCCTGAATGAGTACTTTTACTGTTTAATTTTATATACTGAACTCATATTTTTCTATGATGCAATATTGACTTAACTATCTAGCTTTTATCTGTCAACTTATATGCTAAATTGCCTTTTGGCCCTATATAAAGATGATCGAATCTAGAAGCAGCAATAAAGTTTTAGCTATATGTCTTATGGAGATCATCCTGGTAGTGAAGCATATAAATATCCAGTCAATCAGTTTGGTAGTTTTTACTATTTATTCTTTTAAGTTCGTAGCAATTAAAACTTCAAGGCATCACCAAGAGACTTTATATATGTGCTTGAACCAAATTTATCTGTAGTAAGTCAATAAAATATTGAGATCAATTTTTATAAATATAGTACCATTTTTTAACCTTCTGGGATTCTAGAAAAAAGTAACCGAAAATTTTTTATATTAGAGGCACGTCAAAAAAATACGATCCTAGAAACGATATTTCAGGGTCTACTAGAAAGTTTGCTCATTTAAGCTAGTAAGGGATGAAAGTAGCAAATTTACAGCTGTAAGTGAAAAGATGATTTTCAAAGTTATACTTCCAGGGCCTATTGAAGCCTTATAAAGTATAGTGATTAAAGATGGAATTAAGAATCGAAACCTTAACTAAGAAAAATAGAATGGCTTTTTTAGCTGGGGAGTAAAGTTTAAAGAGATATGGAATTATGATTACCAACTTTCTTATGATTTAAAAATGAAAAAAAACACTTTGATGTTACAAATTGATCAGCAATTACATTTCTTTTCCTTATTTTCTGATTGCTTTGGTATTGCAGCTCCCATTTTGATGCCAGTGTTTTCATTTGTTAAATCATATTCTCCTTTCTCTATGTCCTCAACTATTTTCCTAGCTGTAAGTACAAATGCCTGTAAAATAGTGTAGTTACCTTATCAACATTCGTTGCACTTTTTGCTGAAGTTTCAATGAATAAAAGATTGTTATCGCTAGCAAATTTCTATCCTTCTTCAACACTCACAACTCTCTCTGACTCAATATCAGTTTTATTACCAATAAGCATTATAACCATTTAGTTACTCCCGTTTTATCTTGCTTCTTCTAGCCACTTATTCAGATGTTCAAAAGACTCTCTTCTCGTAATGTCATAGCAAAGTAGCGCTCCTATTGATCCTCTATAATAAGACCTTGTAATAGACCGAAAAGACTCCTATCCAGCAGTATCCCAGATCTATAACTTAATAGCTTTGTTATTAATCTAAACAGTCCTTGCTCCGAATTCAACTCCAATAGTCAGGTCGTGATCAGGCTTGAATCTTTTGTCAGTAAATTGAAGTAGAAGACAAGATTTTCCGACAGCTGATTCGATGGCTTACCTGAATCACCTATAATGATAAATTTGAATAGAAAGGAATAAGATCCTAGTGAATTCATTTTTAATGTAAACCTTATTTTAAACTAATATTCATCTACCTTTTACCTTCTTACCTTACACTAGTCTATCTATCATTACCTAACTCTTACTCTCTACTTGCTAAACTTATGATTATATACTTTCTTTTTGTGGGATTTAAGGGATTTTATTACTGCCTTTTGGAAGTTCTAAGTCAAGGAGATTATAAGGCTAATGAGTACTAGCGGCTTTTAATTATTATGGACATTTTTTTATTTGAAGAACGAGGGAAGAAAGTTAATCTATCTTGCTTTTAGTGATGATAGATGAATTTAGTACGGCTAATTAAGCTTTAACTTATACCATGAGGGAGTTATAATCTTATTGAGTATAAAGATAGCTAAGAAGGTAAAGAATTATCAGAAGCTTATTTTTTGTCTTCCTAATCCATTATTCTGAGATTTGGATAGACTTATGAAGGTAAGCCTCAGCTTAATGTTTAACTTAGGCTATCTAATATCATCTTCTTTGAGGGTCTTTACTAATCCACGTCACTTTAATCCATCCATTAAGTAGTAGAAATTAGCTTAGCTTAACTAAAACTTGATTCTATATCTAAAACCAATGGTTAGACTCTTTATTAATGCCTATTGAAATATATGCTTCGATCTTAATTGCTGATTAATAAGATTTTTATGATTAAAGCTTCTAATTAATATAATACATTTGTTAGCTTTTACTATAACTCATTATATATTCGCTAATCCTTTTTGATAGAAATAGTCAATCTGTCAATCTTAATTTATCCACCATTTCCATCATTTAAATATCTCGCTTTTCATTATATTGACCATCAGGCATTTTACCTTCATCTCTCGTAATTAAAAATATCCAGCTTTTTTCCTTTTGACTAGACTGTCTTAATAGGTATAACTGAAAATAGCTTTAGTTAATTATATTTAGAAGTGAAAGATTTGCATGCTAAGTTATTAAAAACATGTTCATTTCTCCTAATTTCCCTACATTTTCTTCAATATCTCTTGCAATTTCACTTGAAAAATACCTGTGTTTATGATTCTCCTCAATTCAGGTGTTTCATTCGCAGCCATCGTTCTTTCTTTGTCATTAATTTGCTTGTTGATATCCTTCTCTAGTACATGAGTGCCAGGTTTTATCAATATTGATAGCTTAAACTTCTTGTTAATTGATCTCTTTAGCTTTTATATTATCATCAGTCCTATCAAGCTTGCCTTTGAACATGTTTCGACAGTTGGAGTGTAATACACTATGATAATGTTTTACGATATTTAGACTTGTTCTGGTGTTACTATACTAAGCTCTTCAAGTGTATAATCATATTCAGGGTCTTTTATGTCTCTTATCAACTCAAATATTTCCTGCTCATCTACTGGATCTTCAACGTTTTCATCGTTTTCCTACTATTCTCGCAGTTCTTGGTTTATAAACGCAAATTTTTCTGACTTAAATAGCGGATTCGGGTTTTCAAGTTGTCCTTTCATTTTGATATTAATAATTTTAAAGATAAAAGCCAATAAAAATAATTGAACTCATTACTTTGTAAGAAGGTATCTATCAAGGTTTTATCAGATGCCAATTCTTTCCTTCAGCAACATCATAACTACTTTCATGCTTGATGCGAACTATACTGGCTATACTTTATGTCATGCCTTATATGTGATGACTTATTTTCAGTGTAAGATAATGATTACCTTAATGCTTGTCAAGATGGTATTAAACTATGACTATGTAAAGAGATTTAGTGACTTTATTTATAAGGAAGAAGCTTAAAACCAGATGTTATTTCAATCTCTTAATGTATTAAAATTATTACATTGACTCTATCTTTTTTTCGAGTCGCTATCTCTAACTCATTTGCAAAAGCTTTTTTACTTCATCGTGCTACTACTCATCTTCATCAAGATGCCATTTAAGCTATTTTTCATAGTTAGAGCATCTGGTTTATAAGTTCTCTATCATTTCTTATTTACACTGTAGTTCTTACTCTGTAGCTTCATATTTTTCCAAAACGTTCTAGAACTGTTATTTCAGTTCGTGTAACTGCTATTTCATTTACTCATCGTCTTCAGATTCATTTTTCATTCTCTTCATATCGTTTTGCTGCTTCTTTACCATCTCTTGCAATTATTGTTTATCCAGCTTTACTTTGTTCTTTTCTACGTTAATAGCGCTAATCTAGTTATCTCTTTTCTTAATCTCTTCATCCTAGTTCCTCACTTTATCTTATAGCTATTTAACCTAATTCTGTAAAGACGAGTTTTCCTCTTACAATGTCCTTTGCTTTTAGCTCAGTCCTTATATCTCCTAGCTATACTTATTTTACAGAACCTAAATCGTTTCTACAAGCTACTCAAATTTCTCCTACCTCTGCTTATACCCTTAAATCTAAGACTCAAGAGAAAGCACCAAATTACAATCTTCAGAAGCTTAGTCTTCTAGCTAGTTCAATTTGACAAGAGTCTTAGACAGTGACTACTTATAGCTTTCATTCCTATGATATAAAACAGCCTTACATTGTAGAAGTGCTCAGACTTAGTTTCAAAGCTTTGTACATTTCGTCTCTCTCTTATTTTAATCGATTGCATCTTCTTTGTAAATATTCACTATTCATTTAATTAACAATACTCTGGGTTATATAAGATACTAAGTTTATACTGTAGAACATAGCAATTAGAAGATGGAGAATGGTAGAAGAGTATTGATCTATCTACTGTTCTCTGAGAAACGCAAGGCAATCGCTTCTCGATCTTATTAGAAAGAGAGAAGCCAATTTCATCTCATTGGCTTAGTAGATATATCCACCTAGTTACATAACTAGGCCTTTTAGCCTTCATTTCCAGTACTAGTTTTCATACTTTGAAATTGTAATCTCAATATAACTAAAATAAGTGAAACCATAATATTTACCCCTACATATGTCTACCACTAATTGCTCCTCCTTGCTTAAGTCTATTATCCTTCTTTATCTGCATTTATAAAACTTAGCCTTATTCAACTATCTTTACCCTCTCTACTTGTCATACTTTAGTAGACTAAATCCCAAAAATACCCAACTAACTACAAGTAGTATCACCATTTTAACCCTCAATCTTGCTTACTAACTACATGCCTATAGCAAATTAAATGTCTATATTGAAAGCTAAATTTCTAGATTCTAGCTCTCTTAATAATATATACAAAACTTAGTATATCTAAAGCAGAAAATTCAAAGGATATATATAAGCTAATTAATTGGCATTTCAAGTACTAACTTTTTTTAATGTATTAGGTATACCAGACAGTGTAAAATTAGGCTATATTATGCTTAATCATTTCTTAGGCTGCTTTAAATAGTATACAGCCAGTAAGGGTATATTAGAAGATGGTCTTAGAGATATAGGTGAGGATGATAAGGGTTATAGCTAGATGAGTCATTATTGGTGTGTAGATATCAGTAGTATGTAAGATAGAGAAGGTAGAGTGAATAAAGCTAAGGTGGATAAAGTTTTAACGACTAATTGAATACATTAAATTAAAGCTATAAATAAGGAATTTTTTCCTTTAATAGGCTAAATTGATTTCATTTATAAAAATGAGTTTAAGACGTATGCTTGCTACTTACAAGCAATGAACAGTGCTTGCTCAGAAATAGTTGAAGTAAGAAAATATTAACAAATTAATTTGGCACACACTCGAAGGATTTCCCGTAAAGCCTCTTTATACCCATGAAGATAAAATTGAAAATTCTGAAGTTCCGGGAGTGTTTCCTTTTACCCGTGGACCTCAGCCAACTATGTATACGAATAAGCCTTGGACTTTGAGATAGTATGCTGGATTTTCCACTGTAGAGGAATCTAATAAGTTTTATAAAGAAAACCTGAAAATGGGTTAGTAGGGTTTAAGTGTCGCTTTCGATTTGGCTACTCATAGAGGATATGACTCAGATCATCCTCGAGTATCAGGTGATGTTGGTATGGCAGGTGTTGCTATTGATACTGTGGAAGACTTCAAAACTCTCATGGATGGCATTGCCTTAGATAAAATATCAGTATCAATGACGATGAATGGAGCTGTACTTCCTATTATGGCCTTCTATATTCAAGCTGCAATTGAATAAGGAGCTTAAATAAAAGAACTGAGTGGAACCATTTAAAACGATATTTTGAAAGAGTTTATGGTAAGAAACACCTTTATATATCCACCTGAGCCAAGCATGAGAATAGTATCTGATATATTCGAGTATACTAGCAAAAGCATGCCTAAGTTCAATTCTATTTCTATTAGTGGTTATCATATGCAAGAAGCAGGAGCAGACTCAAAGCTAGAGTTGGCTTTCACTATAGCTGATGGACTAGAATATATCCGATGTGCATAAAAAGCTGGCTTGAGTGTTGATGAAGTAGCTCCTAGGTTTTCGTTCTTCTTTGCTATTGGAATGGACTTCTATATGGAAATTGCTAAACTTCGAGCAGCAAGAAAATTATGGGCTGACTTAGTTAAGTAGAAATTTAACCCTAAGAGTGATAAGTCGTGCTGCTTACGTACTCACTGCTAAACTTCTGGTTGGTCACTAACTGAACAAGATCCATATAATAACATCATCAGAACTACAATTGAGGCAATGGCAGCTGCATTAGGAGGAACATAATCACTTCATACCAACTCTTATGATGAAGCAGTTGGCTTACCTACAAAACATTCAGCTAAATATGCAAGAAACACCCAATTGATCTTATAAGAGGAGAGCATGATCACTAAAGTAATTGATCCTTGGGGTGGAAGTTATTTCATGGAAAACCTAACTAAAACCTTATATGATGAAGCTTTGAAAATAATAGAAGAAGTTGAGTCACATGGAGGTATGTCTAAAGCAATTGCAACTGGAATGCCAAAAAGAAAGATTATGGAAAGCGCCACTAGAAGATAATCTTAAATTGACTCAGCCAAAGAAACTATTGTAGGTGTTAACAAATACATGTCAGCAATACCAGAAAGAGTTAAGGTCTTGCAAATCGATAACACTAAAGTTAGAGCATAGTAAATTGCCAGAATCGAGAAAGTTAAAAGTGCAAGGAATTAGTAGTTGGTTGAGAAAGCTCTTCTCAATATTAAAAATTTAGCTAAAGGGAAAGGAAACTTGCTAGAAGCAAGTGTAGAGGCTGCTAAGGTTAGATGCACTTTAGGTGAAATTTCTACTGCTTTGGAAGAAGTTTATGGAAGATATGTTCCTGAGGAATCTTTGATTAGAGGAGCTTATACAAACATTCTATCATAAGAACATCAAGCTAAACTTAAGAAGTTTGAAGAAAAAGAAGGAAGAAGGCCAAGAGCTTTAATCGCTAAAGTTGGATAGGATGGTCATGACAGAGGAGCAAGAGTTGTAGCTTCAGGACTTGCTGATCTCGGATTCGATATTGATATTGGACCTCTTTTCTAAACCCCCTAAGAAGTAGCAAGATAAGCACTAGAAGCTGATGTTCACATTGTTGGTATTAGCTCTCTAGCAGCTGGACATAAAACTCTAGTCCCACAAGTAGTTGAGGAGTTGAAAAAAATTGGAATGGAAAATGCAATAGTAATTGTTGGCGGAGTAATTCCACCAGATGACTATGAATTTTTGTACTAGAACGGAGCAAAACACATTTTTGGACCAGGAACTCCCATTACAAAATGTGCGGAAACCTTATTAGACACTCTATTGTCAAAGCCTTGATGAGACCGAATTAAATAGAAATCATATTAGTTTATTAAATAACACTAGCTATTTTCTATCCTTTATATATGCCTTATTAAAGCTTTCTATATTAAGTAGATAAATAAGATAACTGCCATTAGATGTGAGTCTTTATAACTCTATCAAGCTAATTATGATCATACTGATGTATCATATCTGTCTAGTCATGTAACTAATGTCAGTCTTGCTTGCTAAATACTTTCAACCCACTCTATATCCCTAAACTAATCGATTGAATGTGAGTATCTTTACCTCCATTAGTTCATATAGATATAGGAGTTCTCTAGCCTTGCCTTTATACAGAGCTACTGTATAGCTATTCTAATGTACATTCAACACTCATCTACATGAAGTAAGCTAATGCTTCTATAACTACTGAGTCTTCTAACTAAAGCTTCAAATATTTAGACTTAAGTTAGCAGTGAATTAATCAGACTTATTGCAAAATAAGGCTTAGTAGGTTAAGTAAATCTAGTTAGCTGTTTAATTTGATTATACTGAAATGTATGAGGAAAGTAACTTAAGATTTGCTAATGAAATCATAAGAGGAAAGAATTAGCCTTCAGAGTGAGATTATAACAAAGATACTAGTAGAAGCTTCGCTCAGAATGATAAAAGTGAGTACTTCGGACTATAGAGAACTGGGGGAACGATATTGGAAAATGATATGGAGGAATCAGTGGATGTTGATCGGTTGCTATCGGGTATTGAAAAGAATTATGAATAAGAAGAAGAGAAAATAGCGCCTAGTTAAGCGACTTTGAATATTAAGGGAATTGAAAATAAGCAAAAACGAAAAGCTGACTTGTTTGGCTTGAGGCCTTCAACTACTTAATAAAATACATATTAGATGGCAATGCCTAAGACAGGGAATTTAGGATTTGCGAGTGAAGAGGAGTCTGAAGCGTCATATGCAGGGTCGATTTAAAGCTAGTTTTAAATAAATCGTCCTTAAACTAGTGCAATTAATAATGAGCTACCTAAGTAAAGTAGAGACACATAGCAGTAATATAAGACAGTTGGATTCAAAGATGTCACTTTTAATCAAAATCCATTGTCGAGAGTTAAAAATATCCAATTTCAGACTTAAAAACTGCAAACTAGTACAAACTAAGGAGAGGATTCCTATATAAGCAGAGAAAGTGCAGAAGATGAGATTCCAATAATACAAACAAGGTAAGGGAGTAGGAGATAAAGAGTGCTGAAAGAAAGGAAGAGTCCAACTTCCTCAGTTTAATAGTAGTTTACTCCCGCTCAAGAAGACAGCTATAACTCATCTCAATAGCCTTAATAAGTATTCTTCAATAAGCCAGTCCAGATAAAATAAAACTAGCAATATGACAACTAAAGCGCATACGCAAGCAATCCTACAAATATCCAATATAACTACTAGTAAAATGATTTCTAAGATAGAAATCCAAGTTATTAAGTATAAAGGTAAAACTAAGAAATCCAGCAGCAGCAGTATAACATAGAAGCTAGCAATCAAAACAAGTAACAGACTGAATAATTTGCCTTATAGTAAGAACTACTTAGCTTAGGAGACAACTTACCTCCTAGAAAGAGAAAGGAGTTGCAGCAGTTGTAGTAATAGCAGTTATAATAGCAGTTATAGTAGCAAGCACCATAAATGGCATTTTATTCCTAACCTCCAAACATAATGCCAAGTGCAAATTCACCTACGAATAAAGTAGCATCGCTATAAGATGCCTTCTAGTAATAAAATAGGAATCAGGTTTAGTCTCAGTAATAAATGGATCAATTGAATAACGCAAATGTTACTTATAAGTACTAAATCGAAACTATAAAGCAAGAGTATGAAATGAAGCTAAGAGAGATGGAGGGAGAGAAAAGGCTTATTGAAAAAACGATTGAGCAATTAAAGTAAGATCTAGAGGACTAAAGAAAGAGAATGGAAAACATGGAAACATAGCATAACTAATCGTTAGAAAGACTGATTCAGAGAAATAATGAAGAAAGTAAAAGAACCTAAGATTCCTTTAACTAATCGATGGATCTACTCAAACAGGAAAAATAAAGACTAATTGAAGATCTGGATAGAAGTAGAAAAATAGAAATGGATAGAATATAAAAAATGCATGATTAGGAAATATTAACAAGAGAGAAGTAGTTCGAGATAAGTCATTAGAGGTAGAAGTAAGTTTATGAGGAACAAATTTAAAACTTGAAACTGTAATTTTAGTAGTAAGAGATAATGAATAATATAGCAGCTTCAGTAGAAAATTCCACTTCACAGATTCAAGAACTCAGCTAAAAAATGCAACAAAAGTAAGACGAAACTATGCATATAAAATTTGAAGAAGTGAAAAAGAAGGAAAAATAGCTGTAAGACCTAGAAAAAAAGATATTTGATGATCAGTAAAAGCTTTAAGGTGAAAGGCTGAAACTATAGGAGCTGACACTGCAAATTGAAATGAGTGAGTAGAGAAGGAAAGAAGAATGAAGTAGCGAAAAGCTAAAATCTAAATACGATTTTGATAAGATTGATGAACTTTCTTTATAGTTCAAAGAGGCAGAAAGAAGAAGAAAGGAGGAGTATAGCTTAAACACGATGCAACTAGAGCAAGAGAAATAAAAATTCAAGATGGAGCAGTAAATGTGACAGAACTAGCTTAATGAATAAATCCATGAACTGGAATTATAAAAGAAGCTTGTAGATAAAGAAAAAAAAGACTTAAGGGAATACACCGAATAGCAATAATCCTTACTTAAAAAAGCATTTTTGAAGTTAGAGTAAGAAAGAATGAGACTTCAGGAGGAGTATAATTCTTTGCCTAAGCGTGCTTAGCAGGTTGAACTTTAAGAACTAAATATAAAATAGCAAATTGATGATTTAGCTAGAATTAAAGAAAAAATGACTTAAGAGCAAAGAACTTATGAAGAGGAGGCTTCTAAAATGCATCAAATTTCTTTACAAGTAAATGAGGAATCAGCTTTAGTAAGGAAGATCAAATAAGGACTTGAATCTGAGAGATAAGATATAGTTGATTAGTAAATTGAACTGCAAAACTACAAGACTTTGGTATTATAAGAGGTATAAAGATTAGAATAGCTAAAAAGAGAAATCGACTTGAAATAGAAATCGTTCGAAACGCTGAGATACGAAAAGGTAAAAGAGTCTTTTGCTCAAGTAGAGAATACTAGATACTAAACTTCTTTAAGCACTTAAGCTAGCAAATAATACTTCCATCCTTCTAATTATTTGGTAAACTAGAGTGTCTAAAATTTAAATCTAACTAAGGATATACCAAGGCATGAAATATACGAATAAGATATCTACCCTTAAACAACATTAAGCAAAGCACCTGAGAAAAAGAAGTTCGATTTTAACTTCAATGCAGATGAATATCTGCAATACCTAAGATAGTCAGATAACAACTAAGAGCTATAAAGTTACATAGCGAACGAGAATATTCAGCTTTATACTAACAAACTTAACTTAGAAACTGAGTTGACAGAGAGTCTAAAAAACTTATAGTAGAGCATTAAGAGTAGTGGACCTTTACCACAAGATATAAGCATGGAAAGCAAGTACAATCAATTTTAATAACGAAATGCTAATTATTAAGTTAATTTTGTATAAATCTCTTAATTAACTAACTATGTATTGAAGCTAATATCTAATATGGTAAAGATATGGAGAATATCAATCTCTATAGGTTGCTTAAGTTAATTAGATAGAAAGCTAATATCTAGAAAAAAGGGAAGATGTACAATTTTAGCTGAAGTGGAGTGAGATAAAGAAAGGAAAAATGTTTATTTTATTAGAAAGAGGTATTGTGAAGCTTTATAGCTGCTTAAACTAAATCCACACCAATAGAATAACACCACACACGATATAGCCTATTTACGTTGTTGAATAATTAGATTACATACATAACACCTCTTTATCATATCAAAAATATGATCATTATCTATACAATAAAACCTGAATACAATCAAAGCTTAAGGACTTTTAACTTATAAGCAAACTCCCTAATGTTTTAACTGTCTTTTTTTACTGATAAATATAAGAGTTCATTTCAGAATTACTTTAGGAATAAAAATAAATATAGAAGTATCCTTACATCACAATATCTTGAGCTGTTGCTCTTCTAACAGTCTCTATGACTCTGATTCTTCCTCTTTTACATCTAACTACGTATACACTTTCTGTTCATTTTATTAGTCCGTTTCATCTTAAGACTAGCTCCTTTAATTTATGTTCTGCTTTTTATTTTCCTACCATGACATCATTTTATCTATCCATGGACAGAATGTTTGCTTACAAATTAAATGGGAGTAATGTGCCATTACTGCTCCAGTGAGTAGGTCAGAAATGAAATGTCCTCTTAGCATTATTTAGGCAGAGAAAGTGACAACAGTAACAATTATAGAATAGATGAAATGGATCTTATGCTTCTCAGTGAAATGATGTATCATATTTCATACGCAAAAAGCCATATGGCCTGAGTAGAAGAAATCCAATGGTTGCTTGTATGATACGAAAATTGAAGGAAATCCTGGGTCTTTTCAGAGGTATCCTTCAGGTTCATCCATTTGAAACAAAATCTGTATTTAAGAGTAGTTACCTAAACAAAACTTCTGCATGCATAGAACATAACCATTGTAGTTATAGGTAGCCAACTTTTTCCAAAAACACACCATCGAATTAGAGTAGTCATAGCTAATATATCAATCAAAATCTAGTCTGTTATAAGTAAAGCATCTCTAGCCCCTTTATTTTCCCCAAAATATTCATTAGCGGATTTCGTTACTTCAAAAGCTGCATCATAATAGCAGTTCACATTCGTAACTGAATCATGAAAATTCACATTGGTATATACTAAAAGCAGGGTTAATATTGCTAGCAAGACATAAATACGTCAATAAAAAAACCTTTTGTTGCCTTACGAAGAATAATTATGATCTAGGACTTACTAAACGACAGGTAACTACTGCATTAATAATTAAGTCTAATGACTTTATTTCTTCGAATGCTTTTATGATACCTTGTCTAGTTTAAAACGGATAATCTTATTAGTTTTATAGAGTTTTTATGGGAGACTAAATATTTAAACTAGATTTAATTACATAACTTAGTCGTTTGAACTAGTTCTTATATATATCGGCTATAAGAAATGGCTTTCTTTTACTACTCAAGTGTGAAGTTAACTTGCTTATAGGTGCTTTTAGATTGTCTTGGTTGATGTATTATCATATGGTATCATCTTATCATACACTCTATATGTAGCAGTATTATCAACTTCTACTTCTACTGTGCCCTTATTCTATCCCTACTCACATCCCCCTCTAAATTCCACTTTAATATCTTTATTCATATTCATGTAAATTGCTAGTTTCATAGCATCATAATTTACTTTTATCCCTCTAAAAGAAATATAAGTTAAGGTATTAGAGAAGCGCTAAGAAGCATATAGGTTAGTAGCTTTAGAAAATAAAGGCGCTACGAATCGTAAGTTAAAGGTTAGTACTAAGAATTCAAATTAAACCAGACTATTTCAATTTTACCTATTTCACTATTAAAATGGAATCAGATCTATTAGTGTTGGAGAAACAAGCTATTTAAGTACTTACTGAGAAAGAGTAAAAGATGGTCAATGAATTTAGGTAGTAACTTGGACAGCTCGCTGAGGGCTGGAATGATTGAGTGTTAGTCAGGTTTTTGATAGCGAGAAAATGGAGTTTGGATTAATCGGGATAAATGTTTAGAAATTTCGTAAACTGACGCTAGGAGTTTGGTACTAATCATATTCTGACTTATGAGTTCCCAGAAATTAATGAGGTTAGGTAGTTATATCCACATGGGTACCATAAAACAGATAAATAAGGAAGGCCAATTTATATAGAAAGAGTAGGATAAATAAAAATAAAGGAGTTGTTTAATACTACGACTGTCGATAGACTATTAAGGTATTATGTGAGAGAGTATGAAAGAGTCCAAAAAGAAAAATTTCCAGTCTGTAGCAAAGCAGCGGGAAAATGGATTTCAACCTCTCTATGTATATTAGATATGAAAGATGTTCCTCTTAATTAGGCTAAGAGTGTCTATGATTTTGTAAAAATAGCCTCGTAGATATCTTAAGATTATTACCCTGAAATGCTAGGCAATATGTTAATTGTCAATGCTCCTTTTTTATTTTCAGGTACCTGAAGTCTAGTAAAGCCTTTAATTGATAAAAGAACTCGCTAAAAAATAGAGATTAAAGGTTCGTCTTACTAAAAAGAGCTATTTGAACTAGTAAGCTTTAACAGTTTAGGTTGATCCAGCAAATCTGCCGACTTTTCTTAGTGGTACTTGTGAATGTCCTAATGGCTGCTTAAATACGAACCCAGGTCCTTGGAATCCTTAAAACTTACCTCTTGATATTACAGGCTCAATAATTTTTTCTGAGCAAGGTAACTCTGACAAGAGTATAAAATAACCTTAAGAAGAACAGTTCGATTCACCTTAGAAGGACAAAAGGGAAGAAAATTCATCAGATGAAGAAGATCAAAACATCGAAGAACTCAAAGAAGCGCTAAAAGGCTTTCAACTACATGGCAACAACTAATAACTGCCATAGATTCCACCAAGCCAGTAGCTTCATATCTCAAAGTAAGAGTAGCAATACTAAGGGATAACCCCGTTCAACACAATGGTAAGATTTTACATACAGTGTGAAGAAGATGAAAGTGAGAATCAGAACCCTTGAAATTCTAATATAAATCAACATTTTAAATATTTTGAGAATACCATAAAGAGCTAGTATTTCAATACCTGATCTAGTATATTTACTCTATGTATACTACATGCTTCATCACTTCTACTCTATTACACTGACTTTCATTAATAGGAATTCAGTCTCTCTATAGGGTAACTTGAGTTTACCTAGTACATATTTAACATACTTAACTTCTAGCAGTTTTGAGAGCTAGTGAGGGGTTTGTTAGTATGATGATATATTGATCTGCATGTAGATGACAAATAGAAGAGTCAGATTTACTTTAAAGTATAGCGAAGTGAGGCAAAGGTAATAGTACTGCCCACAGTCGCTAATCACTTTTTACCTCTCTCTTTCCTATCTAGAAGCCATAAGGTAAAGGTATAATAAAACCAATTTCAAGATAAAAGGAAAAGCATAAAATGGAGACATCTTCAGATATAAATGCGAAGCTAGTAGCCACAGTAGGTAAGGAAGAGTAAAAAGATCAGATAGAAAGGGTATTTAATAAGCCAGATATACTGTAAATCTTTGAAAAGGTAGTTATTATATTTGCAAACCCTAAGTCTGGTGGATTAAAAGCTACTTAGCTTATAAATCTTGGATAGGAACAGATAGAAATAGAATTTCCTAAGCAATAATTAAAAGTCAGCTTGTTCGTATTTAATCTGATAAGCGAAGAGTCTAGAAATAAAGGATTGACTTTGCTTAAATAGGTAACTTAAACTGAGCAATAGCTTATAAGAGTTGTTACAGCTGGAGGAGATGGAACCACTGGATGGGTGATAGAGGCAATTAAAAAATTCGGAATTGATTTGTCTTAAATCGCTTTGGTGGTAGCACCATTTGGATCAGGAAATGATTTAGCTAACGTTCTAGGATGGGGAACAAAACCTACAGAGCCTATAGTTGGAAAGAATCAAAAAGGGTTAAAAAGGAGCTTGCAGTAATGAATGAATGCTTTTCCTATGGATGTTGATGTCTGGGATGTATAAGTTGAGCTTGAGGAAAATGGAGTTATCTAAAAAATCTCGAAATAAGGAAATACCTGGACAAGATAAATTCTAACAGAACCTTAAACAATCAATCCAATTAAGGATTTCAAAAGAGTAGTTTGCAACTATTTTTCTATAGGAGTTGATGCAAAAATAGGACTGAACTTTGAGAAGGTGAGATAAGGTAGCTAGTGTTGCAACAAATGCTGCTACTGTTGAAAGGGATTTATAAATCTGATTTGTAAAAGACCGTAAAGAGCACATCACTATATTAGTCAAATTCAAATTATAAACTAAAATAGTGAAGAAGTCTTAGTGAGTGATAACGAAGCTGAAGGTCCTTAGTTCTAAGGATAGCCAATTACTATTCTCTGCTTAAATATTAACGCTTATGCAGGTGGAACTAAAAACATCTGGGATAATTCGGCCAAACTAGCAACAACAGAAGAAATTCCTTCTGAGCAGTTCCAAAAATAGCATATGGGAGATGGAAATATTGAAATTCTAACATTCACATCACCAATAGGATTTATTATGGAGTAGCTCAAATCAGGTAACGCCAAAAGGCTAACATAGGGAAATGGTCCCTACTATTTTAAGTTTAAAATACCACCCGAGAACTAGAAGTAATGGATATACATGTAATTTGATGGAGAGTATTATAGAATGAAATATCCAAAACTAGTAACTGTTAAGCATTCTGAAGTAACTAGGAGCGGGAAGGTATTAATGCTTTCTAATGCAAAGTGATTAGCAAAACCTTTATACTTCTATTTATCTTTAATTGCTTTAATCTTTCTTTATGATAATGTAATCCTAATACTGTTAAATAGTTATATGTATTGACTTTATAGCCAAAATTAGAAATAGTTATGCTGATATTTTTAAAGATAGCAAATCCTTTTAATTGTGGACTAACCATAAATATGACTATGTGAGTAACTAAACCTAACCTGTGTATGATTGATTAAGTTATACATCTAGCTAAGATTTAAGTACTATTATTTAGCTTTAACTAAATTGTCTAGTCTCTTCTCTTAATTTTTTGGCTTTAGCCTTTAACGATCACATACTTTATGAAAAATTATTATATTTGTAATATAAAGCAAACTATTCACTTCTGACTCATCATTTTAATTATAACCCTTTCATATAAAAATTAGCTGTTTAGCTTGTCTTTAATAGTTTAATCATTACTATTACCAGAACCTATAAAATACTTTCTAGTCTTAATCTAGTTTAACATACCAGTTTTAGAAGCTGCCTTAGCAAGCTTTCTCAACTTAGTCTATTTTACATTTAGTTATTTCTTAGTTTAATTTATGGAAGCATATTATATGAGCTATCTTACTATCTAATCTCTTCATTTACTATTATTTTTTACGTTTTTTGTAAATTCCCTTTTGATTCTTAAGCCTAATCTCTCCTATCTATTGGTGCTTACTGGTAGCATTTGATTCCTAGATAAAGTATCTTATTCAAAAATAGTCTCTGCTAATAATCCCTTATTTTCCCTTCTTCCTTTTGATATAATTTCAGCTTCCTCTATCTCTACCATTTCATACCTACTCCAAGCAATAAAACCTCGAATCACTTAACTTCCCAATCTCCCTCTAATCATATACTTTGCATTATCTTCTAGTTTATAAACTTAGCCTTTCATTCATCTTCTTTCTCACCATCCAATATTTTATGTACTAAAAAAGCTGAAAAAGCGTAATTCTGCTAAGTAAATTCGAATTATAGTTATGAAGTTAAAAAAACTAGCAGATCACACTATATTATACTAATTGCTTTATTTCATTCACTTGTTTATCTATATATTACTCATATGCTAAATACTCTCTATGTATACATAAATTCAAGGGATTAGGTTAAATATTTACTGAATAAGGCTGTTTAAAAGTGAAATATTTAGAACTGAAATATTGGTGCTTAATTGTTGTTTAGAGGTAGTTACACTTGATAATATCAATTAATTGGCTTATTTTCAAAATTATTATTAGTCCTTTTCTTGCTCGAATGAGGGACTTTGAATAACTTCTTGCTTGTCTGTGTTTTTCTAGGCATGTGTGCTGTTTATGCTTTACTTCTCTGATTCGAGAATCTGAAGAGAGTCTATTTGATAGTCGTTTGTTTTTTGTCTCTTACCAAAGTTTTTCTCGATATATTTCTCAATTTTCTGGTTTTTCTTTCTAGTGTAAAGCGTTTATTGTTTCTTTATCTTCCTTTGAATCTACTCCAATGCTTCTCCTGAGTCCATTCTTTATAGCTAACCTTTAACAGTAACTCTGCGCATTTTAGGCTCTCTAATCTTTTCCTCTATTTCCTGTTTGTTAATCTCAATATTTCCCAGCTAAGAATGCTAGAACAACTATTTACTCTATTACGCATCTTTAAATCTCGGGCTTTCTTACTACTGGTCTGCTTAATCCTGCTAACTGAAGTTCTTCTTTTAGCCACTCTACTGATAGTCTTTCTATTTCGTAGACATGCATTATAAAGGTGAGTCCTTAGCTTAATTCTCCTCTTCTTTCTCATTTCCACTCCCACTACAGCAAAACTTTAATTACTCTAAAATCTTCTTAACTTTCTGCATTTTTAAGCTTCAATTTTATTTAAAGCGCTTTAACAACTAAAGTCCCTTCTAGCTATACACCTATAGACTAAAACCAGCTTTATAGCTACTAAGCTAATCAGTTGATAGCTAAAGACTTTCATATCTTAGGGTATCTGATCAACTACCCTGATCTTTTGGATTTATACTGATTTAACCAAATAAGCATATTTAACCGATTTCAATGATACTACTTTCACTAAGGGTAAGATAGCAAACTATGCTCTATAAACTTAGTAAACAGACTAGGTTAAACACACACTTGGCTACTTAAAAGACACTAGTCTTCAAAAGCTAGTCAGGTGTATAAACTCCACCGTTCTATACTTACATCAGTCATGCTAAGTACTAGCAGTAAAAAAGTAGCCTTCAAAGATATAATCTAAATAGGAAGTAAATAGACAGAAAGACTATTAAATGGTATTATATAATAAGATAATTTCAAAGTGGAGTTAGCATAAGATAGCTTAGAGAGGGTTTTTAAATAATGTATCTTTATTGCTTTTTCTTAGCTTTAAAGAAAGCTTTATAATATGTAAACTTAACCCTTTTATAACTAAGAATAGATCTATGAACAAGATTAAGAAGCTTAGGAGTAAGAAGTAATAGGATTTGAAATACCTTTCTAGATGACTAAAGAGTAGATTTAGGGACTTGATTAGGATTCTAAAGGGAAAATTTTGTAACTTAGTGAGGGGGTTTAAATTCAAGCTACTGCTCATAATTTAAGTTAGAAAGCGTATTTTCTGGTGGATATTGATGAGAATACTGGAGTGATAAAGAAAAAGACTAAGGTGAGTGGATTTTATAGCTTTGAAGAAATGGCAGATTTTGTGTTTGTGCCTAGTAATGAAGGGAGTGAAGTATAGTAGCTGAGGAACTAGAATTGGAGCAAAGTAGGTAACTCCACTTCTCGAATCATCAACTACAAGTATGTCATTTATTATAGTCCAGATTTCCTAATATCAGAACCCACTTAGCAGTAAAAGCAAATAGCATCGGTAATAAAGAAGTCAAAGATACTGTATGAAGAGAAAATTCCTTAAATCTAGTAAAACTTGTATGACTTTAAAGAGGATTAGAAAAAAACTAAGGATCTAATTAATGTAACCTTAAATTTGATTGCTTATGTAGAGCTTTTTTGATAGCAGAAAGATATGGAAGAAGAAGACTCTAACTTCTGAGGTTAAGGAAAAGCACAATATCAAGAAAGGCACCATGAAGAAAATTATGCCCTGGATATGCTATAGCTTTGAAGACGGTCCTTGGCATGGATGCTATATAAAGCTTGGGTATGACCCAAGATAAGACATTTAGGCTCGTTTCTTTTAAATGTTCATGATACCTAACTCAGGAAGATTTGACCATATAAAGGATTAATTAGGGGAGAATCACTATTTATTATCTAATCAAGAAGGGTTGGAGCAAAACTGTTCTAAATAGTGAGGATGGTTTAGCAAGAATACTTATCAAGAAATCTACCAAGAAATTAAGAATAAGCTCAACCAAGAAAGCGGAAGTTGAGTTGTATAAACAAATTAGAAATACCTTCTCTAATCTATTTACCCTGCTTCTTACTCTATCTCACACTCTCTTAATTACTCCTTCAATAGCTTGTGCTTAAGCATTTACTCTACCTTTCTTTCTTATCTCTTTGCTTCTTTCTATCCTTCAACTTACAAAGATCAAGGGTTAGATTGTCAAGAGTAATCAAGTGGTACAAGGTAAAGAAAGTAACTAAGACTGATGTTTAGTCAGGTCAGTAAGTCTAAAAAAGGCAGCAAGACTATATAAGATACCAAGCCAGTAATAGAGGTAGTATCTGCCTACTAATCACGATCCTTCTTATTTATTTACCCAAATAAAGTCAAATATTTAAAAGCCAAAAAATGAATTAAGAAGTCACATAAAAAGCAACCCTAGATAGCCTTTAAAATATAGATAGTAACCTATTCACCTTGCAACATGTACAGGGAAGCCTTAATAACCTATAGCTGATAATAGAGTAACAGAAAAACCTGATCTTCAATGAAATATTAGTAGAACTTAAGAAACTCTAATTTGATAGGTTTGAGGGAGTAACTGTGTAGTACTAAAATCTATAGGAACTGAAAAGGGAAAAAAGCCAGCTTTTGGATATAAAAGAGAATAGAGATTTGGTATCACAATGGGAGACGAAGTTTAATGAGTATTTTCAGAAGGAAATTCAAAAGAAAATCCTGGATTTATAGTCTTAGCTATATGATATTGGCTTTCCGATTAAATCGTAACTTCTTAATTTAGGTAAAACGAAGTCATGCTGATAAATTAGAAGCAAGTAGCTGCATTCAGATAGTAAATGAGTATCCTTCAATTCGAAAAAGAAGAATCAAAGTATAAAATCTGGAAACTGCTTGTTCCCTTATTCTCTAACCCTATTAAAAGCAGGATCTAGTATCACTTCTTAGGTGAGTAAAAAACTAATAAGATAGACAAGCCTGAGTGACTCTACACTTATACGATCTAAATTCTATAGTTCAACTTAGAGCTGATGAACTAGTTTGATATAAAGGATTACTCAAGCTTGTGCAATGCAGTTATACTAGAAACATTGGAAGTTATAAAGGAAAGATTGAAATAAGATATCAAGACGCTAGAATAAGATGAGAAGTTCTAGTAGCTACTGATAAAGCAAATCGATGAGGCTATTAAGTTTGATAAATAGCTTTACGAAATCCTCACTTTTTAGGATGCTTAGTAATAAGGAACTCTGCAGGTCTTGTTACAAGTAAGTCGTTCATATTAGAACTAAAACGTTTGAAATATTTGGTTCGAAGCGGATAGAAAACACTCATAGATAGAGTTTTAAAAAATCTTCTCTGATAAATGAATTGAAAGGAAATCAGGAAGAGGCTTTGAAGCTTTGCCCCAATTTTTCGAGCTCTTCGATTAAGTTTCCTTTAAGTATAACAATCTGAAGTTTAGGAAAGAATACAGACAATAATGCTACGTTAACGTTGAAAAATGGTTAATAAACTAAGTTCTGTTCAAGTTTGAGGAGAAGTATGATGAATATAAGTTCAACGAGGTGTTTTACTAGAATAACAAGTAGGAATGAATCGAAATGACTGAGTTAATAGGCTGTATGTTGAGCTCCACTCAGTTTATTAGCAAGTATATTGAGACTTTGCAAGAGAAAGAGGTTTATATAGAAATAGTAGGTAGGCACTTAATATAGATCTACCCTTCTAAGAGGAATGCAAAAAGATTGAGCAGCTTCTAAGAGCGGTTCTCGATAAAGCCTTCAAAATATTTACGAATAACTTCCAAGATTTGTTCAATACTTATTCATCAAAGCCTAAGTCAGGAGTTCAAAAAATGCTCAAAGGAGTGAGAATTCAATTACAATAGATGATGAAAGTAGTTCCTCAAAACGAGCGTAATTAGTTTTTTAGCGATTTTCTGTCAAAGGTGTAGGAAATAGTAATAAAGAACTTAGAACAGAGTAAGTTCACAGCCTAGAAGGCAGAATACTTCAAAAATGATATAAGTCAGCTACTCAATATATTTAGTGGATACATCCCTGATGCATTACAGAACATAAAGGAGCTACAAGACTGTATAGTTTTGATGGGATTAGATAATGAAAATAGAAAAACTGCCTAGGGGTTAGGCATCAGTGAGTATGTTATAGAGAAATTGAAGAAAAGTTTAAATTACTGAGACTTGCTTAGTCTTTTGATAATGTTTATTAAACTATATTTAAGCAAAAAATCTCTATTAATATAAACTTCTCTAAGTCTAGTAAATTAACAACAGCTTGTTGAACAGTTGGATGATTGCTTTAGACAGATTAAAGCTACATGATTAGTTGTAGTATAAAGATAGAAATCGATTAAGCTCAGCATTATGATATAGAGCATGTAAGTTCATAATGAGGAGTAGTAGAGGAAAATTTAAAATCGCTAGCTTATAAAATTGTTGGGTGACTCTAAGAGGGAATTTCTCAAAGAGTCTTCAATAGGTAGAAGTAACAATAAACAATTAAAGTAGTATCATAAATAGAGAGAGCATGAATAACTATCTAGCTCTATAATAATGCTTTCGTATAACATATTAAAGTAATTCAATCTTATCTAAGCAATAACATTAGGAATAGGCTATATTTTAAAAGGTTGTATCATAAGATCAACTTTTAATACAAGTAAACACCAATACTAGCATAAAATAAATGAGAAGAGTCCGGAAGTTTAATCAGCAGCAAATAGATATCCAAGATATAATAACGATAAATATAATAAAGGCGATAAAAATAATTAGTCGTACTATAAACTAAAATCTGTTACAATAGAATAGGGATAGTAATAAGTTTTAACTCTTAGAATGATTTGTTTATTTTATACTTATAGCCTAGATTCCCATATTAGGGTATTTATTAATGTTATTATAGACTATATCAGCATCAAATTTGTTTCAGTTATGTTAAGAAATGACTTTAGTGCTCCTTTTTTCAACTTCCTTTACACTTTTAGGATTTTAGTATTTGGCTAAGTCTACTTTCTCATTTCACTTTAGTTTGTATACTTTGCAATCGGTATAGAGCTTTCATTATGGGTTATTTTTGAAACCTTAATGGAGAAGTTTTATTTAGCTTCTTTAATTACTGAAATTGTGACTATTGACTACAAGATGAAAATCTACGAATGAGGTAAAGTTAGCTATTAGTATTTAAATGAAATTAATATAAATGTCACACAGGCTTTGTCTTATTATATAAGCTGCCTAAATAACTTTTAGCTTCTGTTTTTGACTTTTCTTTTGGATTCCAATTCTCTTCCGCATCCTAGGTACTCATAGCGTTATCTTAGCGTGTTGATATTTGACTATTATCCTAAGATACTCTTCTAATGTTTTTAGTGTAGACTTCTTATAAGTATTTTACTGCTTATTTATCTTCGCCTTATCTTGGAGTTTTAGTCAAGTTTACTTTCTTTGCATCACTCCCTCTACTCCCATCTTCCTTACTTTAAGCTTACTTTTTCTCATCGTTCCTCTTTTATTCAATTTCTTTGCTTTAATTTTAGCTTTAAGATACCTACTCTTTAGCTTTTGCCTCTGGCTGCTTAATTTACTACTAACTAGAGATTTCTTTATTAGAACTCTAGTTTTTAGCTTAATAATTTTCCTCCTTTTAGCTCTACTTAGCTTTGCTCTAGTTATGCTCAATGGAAATATACTGAGTGTTTTCTTCAGTAGTCAGCTCTGCTTTTATGACTTAGTTCTTTTCTCTGTTTTCCTGAGGATTCTTTCTAAGGTCTTAATTCTAATCCCCAGAAGCCTTGGTATTTAATTAGTCTCCTTTCTCAGGTGATTTTGAACCTTTAGTTTTTTCCTAGCTATTTTCAATGCTTTTTTAAGCGCAACTTCCACATCCCATTTTCTTAAAAAGAATATAGAAGGATACAATTAAAGGTACTAATTGAAACTTCCTACTAAACGCTCTAATCTATAATAAGAGACTTGAGAGTGAGCCAAGGAAAGAAGATTGTTTAGTGTGTAAGGTAGTAAAGAACTCGTCTACCTAAGGTAAAGCTTTAGCTATAGTAAGTTATGCTAAGCATTAAATGTAAAATTGGTTAGTATAAGAGAGTCTTCAAATGTTGCATATTTGAGACAGTAAATGACTAAACTATTGTTTAAGAGAAGAGAGTAAAAGGAACGTTAGTTAATTAATGAGAGAGTCGAAAAAGCTGTTAGCTAGTTTCAAAGACAGTGGGTGGGCATGATTTGATACCAGTTTGGTACAGTTAATAGAAAGTACCTATTTATACCCTTTACAATATCTAAGCTTGCTCTATGAAAGCCATAAGACTCTGACAAATTTAAATAAAATAATCTGAAGACAAAATATAAGGAAAGCAAGAACACATTTGCTCCATATTAGAGTATACAGTCAAAATAAATATAAGCATTATATAAATCACTTAGGTAGTAAATTAATCATTACCTAAATTAATCGAATAGGATCATTTTTGTATCTCTATTAGAAGATAAAAAAGTATCTTATATTACTTTTATATAAGTACTCTTCGAAACCTATTTAAGTGGTTAAATCGTGGGAGATATTATTAAGGAGTAAATGTTAAAGAGAAAATGTATCTACTGAAATTAGTGGAGTAGAGTGCAAATTTAATGAACTATTTCCAAGGAAAAATGGTGAGAGAGAACGTAAGATAAAATGATAGTTTAAAATGCATTCCTTATCTTCCTATGCTATATCAACCAATTAACCCAATAAGATCATAAAGAAGCTAGTGTTAGAAAAAAGCATCTATTTTATTCAATTCTTGGGAAACTGCAAAAATTTTAATAATTAAGAAGGAGCAAGACAACCAGTTACAAAAATTACCATTGTAGATTTCATGTATCTACATCCAAAGGTAACCGAATAACTTAGAACTATCAAGTATGCAAATATTCCTTTTTAGTTACTATAACATTACAAAGTATAAATGGAAGTAAGATAATACCATCTAAATCTTCTTTTAATTTACTTTATTTTGTATTTACAATAGTAAAAAATAGAGATCTAACTCTTGATATTATTGCCATACAACTATTTAATTATCTAAGTTGATTTCAAAATATAGAAAAGAACTGAAAATAATTTGACCTGCTATAAATACTGATACAAGATGAAAGTTTGATGCTTTACATCATTCATTTTCCTTTTATTTTGTCGAGTTTTCAAGTTCCTCCAGCAAGTTTTAAACATCATCTACTCTTTCCTCTGTTCCTTTTCTCTTATAAGTCTCAGGATTGTCTTAATCTTATTTACTATTCCTCATTTCCTCTTTAAGTTATTACTCTTCTTCTTCTTTTAATAGTTCCTCGTTCTCTTCTTCTATAACAATGATAGGTTTATTTTCTTATCTTGTATTTCCTCTAGTTTGCTATTTTTCAATCTTCTTACAGTCATGAGTTGTAGCTCTTTGAAAAGAAACAGGTTTAGATGCTTCTTTTTTAAGCGTCAATGTCTAAGTTCGCTATTTTTTAGCTATTTTCTTATGTTCCTCTGAAAGCTTCTAGTTCTATTACGGCTTTTCTTTAACCTAATGACCAATTGAATTTCTTCTTTATACTCCTTTCACTTTTCATTAAGCAAGGTTTTTTTCTAATTACTAGTAGCAGTTTTGTGCTATTTGTTCTGATTTTAAAAAGTCATTTCAAGCTTCGTATAAAGGCAAGCATACGAATTTTAAAAACCCTGCCTAGCTTTATGCAATTACAGTTGTATATCTATCACAATACATTGATATTGGCTAACCTCTCGCCTTCTCAATATCTCCTTACCCGAAAAACTCTTCACATACCTTCATACTTCACTTATAATGCAGATCTCAGTCCTTGCTTGAATGTCCTATATCGGCACACTTAATAGCAGTCTACAAGATCAGTATTTTATCTTCAGCTTTTTCAATGGAAAAATTTTCCTGCAATATCTTAGCTTTGGATTTAAACTTGCCTAGTGTATCAAAATGCTTTGACATATCAGTTTCTAAAATCATGTCGATTATCAACTTTCTAGCATAAAGCCATTTTTACTACGAAAGGCCTTATAGAATGTTGCATCCTTATTTCTTCATTTCTTTAAAGGTAACAGAACAATGCATGTTCTCAAGCACTGAAATATCGTTATACACTAATGCGAGTTCTTCTTAGTTATTTACTAGAAATCTGTTATTTAGTGCTGGATGTGCAGCATCATGTCCAAAGCATGCTATCGCACATGCTAGATTGTCTAGATTATCCAGATTTTCTTTAAGCGTTGAGTTTCAGATAAAGTAAAACATAGAAGTAGCCACGTCAGCTGCATGATGCTTATTATGGTAAGGGTTTTCAAAGTATTTATTTTCAATAGCTTGGAAGTACTTAACGTATACCTCTTCCTTCATGTCAAAATTGGTTTCCACTTCAAACAAGTATTTCATAAAGAAATTAGCAAGCGTTGACAAGCTCTTGTCATTGGTTAGATTAGCCAAGAAGAAAACATCAAAGTTCCAATTCTAGCCGCATTATTTCAACAGCTTCTTAATCTCAGGTGTTGAATAGTCGAGTACTAATGCCTTTAAGTTTCAAAGCTTTTAGTGTAGAGTAGATCTAACAGATCGCTATCTATTAGAGTTAATCTTTCCAAGGTCTTCACTTCTAATGGCAGGATTAGAGTATTGCTCTTTAACAAATTTCTTATCGTTTTCAGTAACATCCTTATCATTTTCCAGGGCTTTTTCTATATTGAAGTTGAACAGATTTTCATTATTTATTATCGTCTTTAGAATTTACTAAAGCTCTATCCCAGCCTATGTGAGATCCTCTTTAACCTCTTTGTATAAAATTATCTCGCTGTTTTTCTAAAGGGTTTGCATTACCTAGTGGATAGATAAGGATATCTAGTCTCACTCTGTAAGGTTTCCCTTTTCCGCTATTTTGGTAAGTTTTTCAATAGTCGAAGACTCCTTTACATGGTATTGCACCATCTTAACAGGCTAGACTTCATTCTTTATTGTAAGCTTCTTTATCGTGTTCCTTTTTTAGCTTTATTACTCAGTTTTAGTCTCAGTTTCTTGCTAGAAGGTATCAAGTTGCTAGTCCCCTTACTCAAACTACTGAACATATAAGACCTTCATAAGTTTACTCTTATGGTATGAGTTCTTAATGATAACTATCGCAATGAAGGATATCAAAATGAAGTTGCACACTATTTCGTATAACTCATCAGCTTTGAGAATGTCAATGACAAAGTACAGTCCAACAGTAAAGATACAGACTATGACTATGTAAAGATACTTAGCATGCAGAATGATGTACCCAATATACATCGTTGCTACTAGAAGTAACTTGTGATCTGTCTAGGTTGCTATCTCATGGTTCAGCACCTTTTCTAAAGACTTCTTCTCGAAGATAATCAAATAAGCTTATAAAGCACAAAGCAGAAATAAAATAAAGGAGAATGAGCTGAGTCGTAGTTTTGGGTTGCGGATTATAACGAAAATTATAACGCTTCCTAGTAACATAAGGGATATCAGGATTATAATTGAAATCAAAAGAGAATCTCTTTTGACGTCTTAGAATATAAAGCTAAAAATATCCACGACTATACACATAATCAGAGTGAGAAAGTAGTAAGAAGAGAATATTATGAGGTTCTATTTGAATGGCCGAGCTATTTTATTATTCTTGTCTTAGATCAAAAATTCTATATACTCCTACTCATACTCCTGGATTTTGAAGTTGAGAGTGTTTTGGTTCACTTTCATATTTATCTTTTCAGCTTCTTCTTAGGTCTTTAAATTGGTTGTTCCTAAATTGTTTTTAATGAAGGAAGCTTATTTATCCAAATCTGTCTTATCACTTTTTTGACTCTACATCTTTACTTTATAATAAGTAGGACGAAAAAAGTTAGCCTATAGTTTAATTTTTAGAGTAACTCTCTTTTCATTTCTTACTTAACTTTACCCTATAAAAAGCATTTCACACCTTTAACTACTATCCTTACAACTTTCTTAGAAAACACCTTATACCTTACGAATTTATTTCAGCTCATTAGCTTCATGTGTTAACACACTGACTAAAGCTCGCTATTAACAACAACTAAAACAAAGTATTTTTTACATAATTTAAGTCCTTAATTTTGGGTACTATACATTACCTATAACTAACACTGAAACTATTACTTTAGTCTTATGAAGCTTGTTATATAACCATCCAAATCAACTTCCATACTTTTCTTACTCCTACTTCTCACTACCTTAAACATCAGTTTAGAAACTAGGTATTACTCTCCTATCCTCCTCTTATATTACTCCCCCAACTAGACCTCTTAAATAAACTGCCTGTAATCAGTTTAATCTACCAATGGATTAGCAATGAGCATACTAGCAAAGAAAGGTTTAAAATAAAGCTCAAAAGCTTAATTATTGTAATAGCTTGATATGTACTAAGTAGATATACTACCTACTTAAGATTACTGCTAGTATACTACTCATTTCTAGTAGAATGAATAAGATCATACTATTAAAGATACGCTATAGAGGATAGTACTCATACACTTAGCAGGTACAGAAGCAACTCAAACATTATCTCACAAAACCTAGTTTAAAGGCATGAAGAAATGAGAGTCAATACAAGGAGATAGAAGAGTCATAGGTAAGATAGCAAAGGTAGTAGAGACAGGTTTATTTTCTTAATGTAGGGAAATAGAAAAATATAAGATAGAGTAGATTAAAAGATGTAGAAACATAACTTTATTGAATAAAATAAAAGATAATTAAAAAACAGATATCCCAAAAGCACCCCTACTTCTAGGTAAAGCTCTGACTCTAAAAACAATCTAGCCAAACTAGTTGCTCCTAGGAGTTCTCAGGCTTCTTCACGCTAGACTAGTGTTAAACCATAGTCTAGCTAAAAATCGATTGGAAGTACTAAAAGTAGTTAGAAATTAGCTTCGCCTCCGAAAAAAGTGAATATAAAGCTTGGAGGAGTGAGTAAAAATTAAGAGACTTAACCTAAATAGAGTCAATAATAGATGCCAAGCTTCTCTTAGACAGTACAAATTTTACTTTAAGAACAGTAAAATTTTATAGAGAAGAGCATGAAAGTATCTGTTCTGGAAAACGATCAAGGCCATATAATCGAAGATGACTTTGAGTTCAGTTTTAGTAATTAATACACCGAAAAAAAGGATAAAGTATACCTACACGTAGACAATGATAAGTAGATGAAGCTGAAGGAAGAGGAATTAAAAAAGTAAAGATTAGCAATTGATAGTGCTAAAAACGGCAAAAACTAGGGAGCAAGTAGTTAGGTAAAAAAAAGTACTTAGATTAGTAGCCAAAATAAAGGAAGCAATCACCAGTTAATTTAGTAAAAAACGTAGACTAAGGCAAAGACTAGTTAACTCAATCTGCAGATATAACATAATAAAAAAAGCCTCAGCTAAAGTAGTAAAAAGTAGGTAAGCAATTCGAAACAAACTGATAGTAGTAAGAAGAGTATGACTACATCCCTGTCTAATAACTCTCCTCGGAATTAATCGTAGAAAAGTAAGCAAATTTAATTAAGTCCTAAGTAAAGTAAGTAAGTCAAAGTGACTGAGCTTTGACTAGTTGATAATAAAACTTTCAAAACTACGGAACAGATTGTGAAACATACAACAACTAAAGGCAATCAAAATTCGTCTTCTACTCCTGTGTCAAGAGAAAAGTCCCCAATTAAATAAAGGCATACTACTTAGAAAAGCAAGAAGAATGAGAGCTAATAAATGTCTCCTTTAATTGGACCTCATAATAGAAAAACTTGCTCCCTTGAATCCCAGCAAATTTCTCCTCAGATCTAGAAATAGAATAAACTAAATCCTCCTAGTGCAAGTTTACCTTCTGATGTGGAGAAGAGAGACACAAGTCCATAATAGAAGACAAAAGAAAGAGTTTCATCTCCTAGAAATTAAAGTGGCAAGTAAAAGCAGAAAATAAAATAGAAGTCATAAGAAGGTATTTAAGCAATCTAATAGAAGATAATACTGTCAAAAAATATAATTCACACGTAAAATAACTGGAAAGATCTTTCCAAAGGAGCTTTCTCCTAAAAGCAGCATATTGTGTACCAATCACAACCTCAGCCACTTTTAATTTACAAAACTAAAGACTAACTAATAGAGCAATTACAAAATCGCCCCCAGCTTAATGGTAGCTTCTTGGATCCATTTGATGAAATTTCAAGCGTTTTTGAAGAATTAGATTAAACAGCAAAAGAAGAAAGTCTAGAAAGTGCATAGGAGCTGACTCATTTGCTAAATCTTGCCTCTTTGGAAATAAATTTAGAATAGCATTTAGGTTCATACGCCCAAAGGAAATATTAACTATTTAATTTGTTAATTAATCAAGCTCTATATCTTATCAGGCCTTATATCTGTTTAGTATACTCATATACTCTCATTAACTAGAAGTTATAAAGAGATAGTTAAATGGGTTATCAAGCTAGATTCTCATGCTGCTAGTTCTTAACCCAAAATATTAAATCATCTTAAGCAAAACTAACTTTACTTTATCCATTAATATGTTCATTCAAGCCTCAAATTTAAGGCTTTCAGCTAAAATAGTTTTTCCAATCAGTACATTATAATCAGTTCTTGGCAATACTGGTAATATCAACCTTTTAAATTATCAATATTATTCCATCTAAAATTGACTCAAAACGATATAGAGTATTATTAAGTACACATATCAATCAATTCAAGCTAAATAATACCACTGTTAAGCAACTATTGCTGAGAGCAATGTAGCAGTATAATCCATTAGAATGATACCTTCAATTAATTAGTAAACTTAATTAAAGAAATGTATTTAGGGTGAAGGCCTAGTACTACTAATACCCTTCGTTTACTCTACTAATAGATATAGCAATCTAGTAAGTATATATATCGAAGATAATGCTTAGATAAGTGAAACCTTAAAGTAAGTAGAAAATACCATAACTAGTTTCTCTTTTTTTATGTAACCAGAAAAATGAAAGTTTTATATCAGAACAAAAAGTAGAATGAAGCAAAAAATAAATAAAGGTAATCTTACCCTGAAAATCTTAGCTTTTTTAATAAATGCAAAAGTTTGACCTTTAAAAGCTAGATTTAAGCATCTATGAACTAAATGCTTCAAGCATATATACAATGTAAAAATTAGAAGCAAGAAACCCTTCTATGGTTACCTATAGAGAAGTGGATGGAATACTAAAAGCGTCCGGGTTAATAAGAACCTATGCTAAAGCTACCAAGCAGTGCTCTATTAAGCATATCAATAGTATCATGTTATAAAAAGGAAGCTAAAGCTTCATAACAGTGAGTCATTTTTATGCATTAATATAGCTATTAATTCTTTATAATAGAGAAAACGATATTTATGTCTTTTTCTTCTACTTAAACAGCTATTTTTATGCAAAATTCCTAGATTATTAAAATTAATCTTGGTAGTCAATTATATGGAGGCATTTGAAAAGTGAAATATTAGCTTAACTCATCAAACTATCTTAAGTAAATAGTCAAAAATATATGAATGTACTCCTTTATTAAGAATACAAGGATCTCTTAAATGCTTATTCGATATACGTTCACTTGATTAATCTATTGTACACTGCATCTTAAAAAGGTAGTGACTATATAAGTTATATGACTTAAGGTTATTTGAACTTAAGATGGCTCCATACTTGATTTCAAAAAAGGTGACCGTAATTTTTGTTTATTATCCATCTTTTACTAAATAATTAACTTGTCAAGATAATGCAATAAGAAGAATCTTTAATCTGTCCTATTTGTCAACTCGAGTTTGATTTCACTGTTCGTATCCCTAAGGGATTAAATTGTGGTCATACTGTGTGTTTGATATGTGCTGAGAGATTATTTAAACCTCATGGAAAAAAATGCTGCTTGGAGGTGCAGCCATCCTAGTATAAAGAACTAAACAATAACTAAGCAATAATCTAGCTAATGCTGGTTAAATAGTAGAACTAGAGTCATAATAGCATGCTATAGAAAGAGTTCTCTTCAACTGCTAGGAAAATTCAAGATGTATCGTTAGACTTGAATCTAATGCAGACTAGCCTTCTGACGTAAAATACTGAGTACATTTAGACGATAGAAAAGAGATTAGAAGAACTGGAGAAAAGTATGAATACTAAAAGTAGAGAGATAGAGGATTATGACATTCCGTAGATAAAGTAGAACTGTAAGATGTATGAATAAAGAATAGAGAGAGTGGAGATTCTCTGTAACTCTATTGTTTCTCCTTAAAAGGTTCAAGCAGAGAATGATTAAGAATAGAGTAACCAGTAAGATAATAAATACAAAAGTGGACTTACATCACTGGAGAAATAATTCCAATTGACTCAGCTAGAAAACATAAAGATAAAGCAACTACTTGAAGATAAATAAAAGATAATAGAGTCTCTATAATTATAACTCAGCAAAATGGAGAAATCTTAGAGCCAGAAGCGAAGTTTAGAATAAGAAAAGACAGAAATTGAGTAAAACTTGAAGCAATAAATTAATAGCTTTAGTGTTAAGCTGCATAAAAAGAAAATGAAAGTGTAGATGCTAAAGGAGAAAGTGCAGAACATAGAAAAGCAGTAGAGCTAAATGAATGTTTAATAATCTAAAGGATAGAATAAAGAAAAGTTCTATCTAGAATAAATCGATAACTTGAATTAGGCGCTTACTGATAAGTAAGATTATATCAAATTCTTGGAAAATCAAAATAAGGAATTCTAAAGCAAGATTAGTTTTATAAAAAGCTAAAATTTTAAAATTGCATAAGAATAGCAAGATTATATTAGTACTAGAGCTCAGACAGAAAGAACTAGAGAAAGCAGAGAAGATCAAGAAAGATTAAATAGTTACAGCAGCTCAACTGTAGGTGAACTTCATAAAATAATATAAGATCTAAGTTAGAGACTGAAGCTTCAGAATTAGAAGACTGAAGAGTTAGTATTACAGAGCCAACATTTAGAAGAAGACAACAATAAATTGATTAAAAAGCTAAAGGAGCTAGAATTCTAAACGCCTCTTAAGGGGTAAAGCTAGAAAAGAAATTAAATGCAATCACTTACATAGAAAGGGAAAGTACTATAAATATAGATAAATGGTTAAGAATGCACTTGCCATATCTATAGAAAGGAGTTCATGGAACTATACTAATTCGTTGAAAATTTGGTTCTGTAGACTAATAATTTCAGTAATAAGCGACAAAAGTTTTAAGGGATATAAATTTAAACATATGAAAAAAGTTTCGAGACTCCTCACATACTTCATAACATCCATACCCCTTAGCATTCAGTTGAATCGTACCTTTCTACGACTCCTTAATCTTTTTCACATGTTACCAGCCCAAAAATAATATACCAGAACTATAACAATAAGTAAATCAGCTAAAACCTATCTTTTGATTTCTATAACATCAAATAAATGATTTTATAGTTAGCTAAACCAGATAGTTTTTGAAAAGGGGAGTACTAATTTAAGGAATTTTATAATGCAAATCTAGAAGAACTAAAGCGTAACTACTTAGAAGTCAAGAGAGAAATAAATTCCTTAGAAACAGAAGACACACTTTAGAACTAGAAGGGAATACTAGAATTCAATGAACAGTAACTCTAGATTAATTAAGCAACTATTTTATATAACATGCTTCATTAATTATAAGAACTAACTTATTTTATTCACTCATCTTAATAACCCTTAAGTTATTAAGTATACTTGAAATCTACCTAGTATCTGATATAACTATATAGTAGCTAAGTTTAAATGCTATAGTATTGTAATTAGGAGAGTATCTTTCAAAATATTACTAAGTTATTTAAAGTGATAAAGTCTATTAATTTTATCTTCCTTTAGTATATCTTTGCTTTAATGGAATATTTTTAAGGTACTTAACTCAGTATAGTATCTAAAAGTTTAATTGAATTGCTTCTGTAGTAAGAGAGACATTTAATGACTATGTCTAGAGTAAAGGTAATTGATACTATACTATATTAATACTATCTAACTACAAGAAGCACTACCACAACTATGACTTTAGCAGCAAAACCCTTAAGTTAATTATTTTTCCCTCATACTTTACTTTTTAAATCTCAAGCTTACTTTCTATCCAATCTTACCCTTAAAAAGTTACTAGTTGCATTTATTAAAAGTTAATAGCTCTATTGGTTCTGTAATGAAGGTATAAGTAAGCATAGATCAATATTATACTTAACTAGTAATTTTACTTAAATTTAATTAATTTTAATAAGAAATCCTACTAATCAGAGCTTGTTTAGCAGTTCAGGAACTACTTTATAAATATCTCCTACTAGTCCAATATCAGCTACTTAAAATATTGGTGCTTCAGGGTCCTTATTTACTGCCACAATTACTTTACTATCTTTCATTCCTGCTAAATGTTAAATTGCTCCTGAAATTCCAAGAGCTATGTATAAATCAGGAGCTACTTACTTTCCTGTTTGACCTACTTAGAGATCGTTTGAAACGAGACCTGAATCGACTATGGCGCGTGTGGCTCCAACTCCTGCTCCTATCTTATCAGCTAATTTGCAAACTAATTTTTCAAAATCTTCCTTTGACTTTACTCCTCTTCCTCCTGATACTACTATTTTAGCACTTGTTAGTTCTGGCCTTTCGCTCTTTACAATTTCTTCACTAGTCCATTTTTCCTTTGAATCACCTTCTACTTTTCCTTTTACTTCTTCACCTTTTCCCTCTCCAGGCAACTAGTCAAAAGCAGATGATCTTATTGATAAAATTTTAGGAGAATCACTAAGTTTAACAGTGGCAATAGCAGCTCCTGCATAAACTGGTCGTTGTACTTCATTAGCAGAAACTACTTTAGTAATATCAGCAACCATGTCTTTATCAAGCAAAGCTGCAACTCTAGGTAAGACATCCTTTATTTCCGCTGTATTTGCTCCTAGAATAATCTCGAATTTCTACTCATTATGAAGCTTAGAAATCAAGGAAGCAACTAAATCTCCAGGTTTATGTTCAAGTTTCGGATCATCAAACACGAAAACCTTCTAGACATTAGGTAATTTCAAAGCTTGCTAAACGACAGTTTGGATATTATGTCCCGCAACGAAGACAGAATAAGGCTTAGGGGATAATTTCTATAATGCTGACAAACTTTTCAAAGTTCCTGGTTTAATAGTTTTATTGTTATGTTCTGCTATTACTAAACTGGAGAATTTTCTTACTCTGTTAAATCTCCACATTTATATAAAATCACTTCATTTCAATACCTTTATTCACTGTTTAATTACTCTTACTTATAAGACTTACCTACTTATAGGATCTTTCCACTTGCTTATTATGTAAGCACATACAAGGATTGTATGTTATTTTGCTTTAGTTATAATGGACAGAATCTCTGATTTGGATAGAAGATAACCAAGATTTGTCTGTATTTATTCTTAACTAGCAGCTTGATAAAGCGATGAGATCTAGTTCAGAGGAATTTTCATTCTGAACTTTAGGATGAAAACGAAAAGTCTTGCAAGTTAGTAGAGTAAAAGGTTTCAAGCTTGGTCTTAACTTAACTTATCGCCTGTATTTATATTGCTTAGAGCTAGAATGTAAACTGAATACCTCATAGCTTGAGCTTTGTATACCTATCTACTAGTCTAAAGTATATCTAAATGCTAGTTTTTCGTAAAAATTATAGTACTAAGTATAAAACTGTGATATTACTCAGTTTCTAAGGGTATAGTGAAAAGGCGAACATTAGACTATATGAAAAGAAGCTTGAAAGTGAGTTTAAAAACTTATATGCCCATTTAGCAAAAAACTGATGTATAAGAATATTGCTCAATATGATATAGAGTAGAAAGGAAGAATGAAGGAAATTACTATAAACTTAATCACTTTAGCATAAGGTAGAAAAAGCGCATCTATAACGCTGTTAGTTAAAAGTAGTTATGCGAATGTTCAATTCTAATATTTGATGCATGACCATCAATAAAAGATTCTTGATAATAATGATTTTCTTAATTCTTCGTTAAGTAGGGATGTTATAGTTCTAAAGAGGTGAATGCTTAAATATATTTAAATTAGTGTTTTTAAAGCAAAAAATTATCATCAAATAAGAAAAGGTTTAGCTGATTTTCTCGCTACAAAGATTGCAAGCAAACAAGAGATATCTTCCTGGATAATCTACTCATTAATATTCAATAAAGCCTCCAAGTCATCCATTTCTTAGAAATGTACCATGTTTTATGCTTTTAAATATACAGAAAGAATTCTGCTTGTGAGTTCAATTGACCTGTACTTATGCTTAAGTATTTTCTTAAGGATTTCCTTTAGATTTTACTTTCCACTCTCTAAAGGAAAGTTATCATAGTAGTTAATGTTTTTTAGTTTCTTCTTTACGTAGAGCATGTTACAAGTATCTACTTATAAGTTCCAATAGTTTGAGTCTTACACTGTTATCTTACTTATTTGAGTGGGCAATAGCAAAGGGGCTTTCCTTATGTATTCTAGTTTCTAAGCTTAAAGCCATACTTCTAGCTCTACTAGCTAGTTTGTATCTACATCACAGATTTGTAGGATGTTTGACTTTATTCCTAGAACGTAAATGTGTCTTAAAGCTTGAAGGTAGTATCGATTGTCTGAAGGGCTTGTAGGAATGTAAGGTAGTATGCTAATAGTAAGACAAGCTATACTAAAGTCGTCATGTTTGAATCCATATAATCCCTAGCCTAAAAATAGAAAGCCTAAAGCTTGATTGATAATACTGAAAAGACCATAGTTAGATTGATCAATAATCTTACGAACCTATCTAATGTATTTCATAACAGAAATATCTCCACTTCCACTCATAATAATAGAAGCACTCAAGCATCCATAACATATCAATTCAGGACAGCTTTTAGCTTTTTATTATCTTAACTCTTTACAGAGTTTAAGTATATTACTAGCCAATTAAATATCTCCAGATCCACTATACTTTATAGCCTATATTAAAAAGGTTCCAATTAGACTAGAGAAATATAGATTTTAGATTCCACTTAAATCTATATCATTCAGGTTCGTTATATTTCCGAATCGAGTTTCTATTTCTTGAATACTCTAAGTAAACACAATTCTGACGGCCTCAGGAATTTATTGGATATTCCAGTCAACAGTGTTTTCGATTTTATCCCACATAATTAAATTCTTTGCTATTATCTTCAAAGTGAAGAAATCTGCCTTTTCATGCTCTAATGCGTACAGACTATCAGGAATTTATATATTTCTGGCTATTATTTTATTATTACTTTTTAAGTAGATAAAAGCTAACGCCATCAATGCGCCAGGAGTAGTCACAAGAGTGTTAACAAAATTGCCTTCTTGAATGCCACTGCAGTGTTCTGAGTTTTGTAGAAATTACTCTAGTATCTTAGAAGGTTTTGGCCTTGTCCCACCTTTGATTAATCTAAGTAGCTTGCAATCGATTTCGCTACTTTAACCATGCGATAAATTTATTATTCCTAGAGCAAGCCCACTTGCAAGGGCCATTCCTTCTCTTTCTAGATCTTTGTCATTAAGAGGCTTTCTCATTAATTAGCTTAGCAAGAACTCGCTTATTACCTTATTCTTTGATTTTTTATATAAAAGTCCAACAGCAAAGCAGGCACTTGACTGTATAGTAAGTGAAATATTAAATTCGTAGTATTAAGGAAGTAATTATGGCATATGAATACATACAGCCTTTCTAAGTTCTTCATTCATACTTCCAATACTTTAGCATGTGCAGCCAAGAAGTAATCCTACGCATATATTTTCATTTTGCAGTTTTAGTCACTTTAAGATATCGATTGAAGTAATATTCAAATACCCTCTTAGACCATATCCATAAAATAATCCTGCCTGCTCTGATAATTCTACGTTCTAGAACTATGTTACATTCTAATTTTTCAGTTAGCTTTCTGATAATTACAGTGCTGTAACTACTCCGTTTTAAAACTCAGACCATATTAAATATTCCTTTAAATCTTCAGGTTTCTAGGAAATTTTAGAGTCGTAATTAGGTGGTATCAGAGCTGATAAATTTATCTTGGTAAGATGGTTAGCTTTACCTTCATCGAATTTCAAAGCTCCCAAGCCAAAAAAGCTACTAAATTTCCTAATATTAAGTTTCTTTAGTCAGTTCTGCTTATCTGCCTCAAAACTCTCTTCGTTCTGGTAGTTTTATTTTATTTTAAGTTTGCAATCTTTAAAAGGCGACAAAAGCGACTCGGCTTCTTCTAGTCTTAAGTCCTAAGAAAAAACTGACATTTTTTGGTGCTTGCTTTGCTTGTTTTTTATCAAATCTGTCCTGTCCAGCAACATCAGTAAATCATTATCCCATTCTGAAGTAGCTTAATCCTAGCTATCAAAAATGATTTGCTAGCAATATAAATACAAAAAGTCAGGAAGCTGGTAAAGTCTACAGCTGCCTTTTACCATTCTATTAATAAGCTAAATCAAGTTATCAAAGGTCTAAGATTTCACTTACTAATAAAATATTGGAAAGCTGATATCAACTTTTAATATCATAGGAGACTAAGCCATATCTTCAGTTGACTAAATAGATTTTATCAGAATATGCTTCAACTTAGTCTTTATTTTTAAGTTCTAAATATCCTGTATGTTCTCATTCTATAGCGCATTGTATATTTTTTACTTATATGATTGAATGGAAGATTGCTATCCTGAGTAATAATTCATTAGGTCTAAATCATTAATTGCTTGTGACAGTTTATAAAGAAAACTGTTTATCAATTCTATCTGGATTTTGTAGGTTAAATCTAAGCTAATCTTTTCCTTTACTTCACTTAGGATTTAGATATATTCCTAGCATTTTTGTGGATTGTTGGCTTTGCATTGAGTTTTGTTACATTCGAAGTTAAAATTACCACTTGATATCAAATCCCAACTACTTAACTGACTTTAAATCTCTTAGATTTCTAAATGCCCAAATATGATTTTAGAGAATATGCATCATTCATCTGCCTACTATTCATTGACCATATGGAAGAAAGACTACTCAACTTTTTCAAACTCCTATAGACTCACATTATTGTATATCTGTTTCATGCACTTCTTAACCAAAATATCTTTATAGTTATACTAAATGAAATACCTAGTCTACTGATTCTAGAACTAGATGACAATTTCATTAACTTAAGAGCTGAAGATTCTATCAACGCTTGGTGTTTAAATATTAAAGAAGAACTTAATTCTTCCATTTTCTATGATGTATATCTGTTGCTAGTCTGTGAGACACGCTATTTAGTTCTTAAAGTATTTAGTTTTCTTTTTTCAAAAGCCTTTGCATGTCTAATAGGAACTCTGATATAACATTTGGTATTTTTGCTTCTACATAGAACAGCATTTCATTATCTTTCAAGGCTTCACTTCTTCCTGTACTACTTTGAACTGTATCTAGTTTTATTCCTAGGCTATCACTTGAATTGAAATTACATAGATGACATATAAAGGATCACCAAAGTATAAATGGAAATGATATAGAATGTCTCGGTTTTTTACTTCAGCTGTTAGAAAGATTTATTAAACTTGCTATTGAAACTATGGGATCTCAAAGACAGACTAGATCAAAAGTATGCAGTTAGGATTAGCTAGAGTGTTCCTCTGTTCAGGATCAAGATCGTTTATGTTTAAAAACCAATCTTAGGACTGTTTTTTGTTTACTCTTAGGACACTTATATAGTGTCTGCTGTTTTGGTGGTATAAAATGATAGGAATTTGTTCATTTCCAAATAAAATGTGAATATCAGTTTAAATTAGCGGAACTATCTACTCTTCATTCCATAAAATTCCAAGGGGATAGATATCATCATAAGGATGCTGCCATATCGTATAGTAATCTCGCTTAAGGTTGTTTTTACATTGCAGAAGCAATCCATCAGAAAGTGTAAATATCTACTCTATTTAGCTAGGCATTTGAATACCATATGATATACTTTCGCTTTCGACTATAAGTTCTTAATCTTCAAATCTGAAGAGACTGTTATTTAGTTTGCTGAAAGTACAAGTTTTCATTAATGATTTAAAATATCAAGCCAAATATACTATAAGATACTAAAGTCCTTTTTAAATACTTTAATACCTTTAACTATATTCTCTTTGACTGTTCATTCATAACCATATAATTATATACTATTACTACCTTCTAATAAACTACCTTGCTTCTAATATATCTTTCTTTGAAATAATTAGATCAAGAGAATCATTTTGCAAGCTAGACTGGAGGAAACTTAATTGGTGATTATGCGGTTGATTATAATTCAGTAAGAATAACTATTAGAAATCTTGGCAGTTCAGCAATAATATAGTATAGTAAGCTGCTAAATGGAGTAAATCTGTTTGCTAATGAAGATTTAAATTAATGAGAATTATACTTCAAACTTTGAACCTCTACGTTTAAGCAATTTTGCAAATATGAATAGATAGTAAATATTTATAGAAGGAGTTTGGCTTCTCTAATAAATTTATTTAGATTTAAGAAGTAACTGGTTTTTAATCAGCTACAGAAGCATTTAAAATCTCTTTAGAATGGAGATTTGAAATCTAAAAATATTAAAAGTATCTTCAGTTTGGAGAGGAAAAATTATTAGATGCTTTCTTAGCGTGTTTATCTTGAAGAAGAAGTAAAAAGAATTTTCATTTACAGTTTGTATTCTATCCAAGTAATGATGGAAATTACTTAGTAATTTTTAGCTAATTTATGTTCTTTTCTTATTTTTCCTTGAGAGCAATCTTCAGCGTATAAATAGCGATATTTTTATCGTTAAATAGAGCTTAGTTGTATATATATAGTCTTGAAGAAATCAATGTAGAACTCTTTATCTTACATTTAAATACCAATCAAATATATCTTGTATTAAATGAATGAACGAAAAATCAGATTAAATACTCTTTAGTTAAATTTTGCTATTGACATCTTTTACCCAATTTTTATTTATTTTCTTTCATAATCTAAGCTTTTATCAACGATAATCTGCTTTAGCATAATACCACTAATTCTTGATTTTAATATAATCATTTCAGTAGAATAAATTAGCAGAGGATTTATGAATTAGAAATAAGAAAAAAGATACTTAAATAGTCTATGAGAAGATAGAATTTTAACTATTTTTTTGGTTTTTACATTTTCTAAATTTCTTACTTAAAATCAAAACTTTAAAGTCTAGATTTATATATCTTAATCTAGTGCTATTTTATTGCTTGTATAACTAAACTCTATTTAGATATAAATTATTTATATATCCTGCATTTAATTTCCAGAATAATTAAATTATTATTATATTAATTTAAAATGGAAAAATCTGTAAAAAGTCTCTTTTTAAAAGGATTTATCACGGCCAAATTATGATAAGTAGATAATACTTTAAGACTTCAAAATTATGCAATAAGAAAATTTTAAGATGAATATTAGAACTCGAAAGAGAATTTGAATACTTAATAATTAATAAAAATGAACAAAAAACTAAAAATAAGTAGGTAGTGAATTTCAGAATCGATTAACTAGAAACGAAATGCAAACAATTCGAAGAACTGATAGAATGCATATTCCTCTAAGAGATAATGATGAACCGATGGCTGTGGAACGAAAATCTATGATAAATTATATTTTCCATCGGAAAATAATTAGATGCTTTATTGCAAAATCAGGGTATCAAGTGAAAAATTGTTTCCAATTTAGACTGAAAGAAAAGAAAATAATATAAAATTAAAAAATAATAATATATTCAGACTTTGTTGCAATTAAGAAAGCAAAATTTTCAGGAAAAATTACTCCGACTAAATAAAGAAAGCTCCTTATATCTAATATGCAGTTAATGAAATTAATAATGAATAAATAAGAATCAACCTATCGGAAACTATTAGAAAGAACAAACTAAAAATCATCAAGAATTATAATAGACAATCATCCAAGCAATTTTGAAGGTAAAACTTTTGTTCAACATTAAACTTTTAATTCGCGATGAACCAAATATAGGTGGAGTTAAGTTAATTATTATTATTTTTATTACCAGAGTCAAAGTTCGTCTTACTTATTTAATTTATTTTTGGAGTTAATTTAATTATTTAAGATATATAAAAGCTATGAAATTTAGAGTATTGACCATTAATTGTTTTATATTAGCATTAAATAGAATTACTACATAAATTTAGAATTCATACTCTTATGTTTCTCTTCCAAGCTTTATTCAAAATATTTATCTAAGTTTTCTACTATACCTTTATAAATTATATACTCACAATAATATTGTTTTCCCAAGTAAATCATTGGTTTTTAAGCATTATGGAAACTAATATCCTTTGAAGCTAGAAACATCATTCAAAATTATTTTCAAGTAAATTAGTTTTGGCTAATAGAAGGAGGGAATTTGTAGTGTGAAAGCAAAAATAAACAAGAGCATGTATACAATAGCAAGAAAGGCTTTACAGTCACCTATCTCTGTTTTTAATTAATCCTGTTATTTAGACTTTAACTGACTTTCATTTAAATTTGATATTGTAAAACGCTTTTCTACTTTAAAATATGAAAAATAGCTATGAATTATCTAGAATCTGATATAGCAAAATTCTTTAATGCAATTGGAATTAAAAACTTTTATACTTTTAGCAAGTAAAAAGATGATCTAGTTTTATGGAGTAAGTATTAACCATCAACTCATGATTTCCAACTAACTTCCTATTGAGAACTATACTATGAAAAAAAATATAACAGCATTTTATTAAGAAGCAACTTAACGTAAAAGAGATATTCCGGCTGCACAGGTATTCAAGAGCAACTTGAATTATTTTAAAAATGTACAGAAATAAATTATACTTAACGAGGAAAGCAATAAATAAATAATCTCAATGCTTAAGTTGCAAACTAAGTAATGTTGTTTTCAGGACGGTTTATGCTTGCATCATTTACCTGAATAAAGTTAACTTAGTATATGTGGAGGAAAAATAAATTAAGAGAATCTTTCTATTATTAAGAATGATTTATTAACTTTGAGATAAATTTGATGGATTTAAAGAAATTAAATAACGATAAAATATTTATAGCTAGCAATTTACTTTTAAATAAGAAATAAAACTACATATTAAAATTAGTAAACAGCAATTTAAAAAGAAAAGACAATATGTGGAAAACATTCAAAGTTTTTAGAAAAAAATTGTAAAAGTTAAGTTAAAGAATAAAGGAAGTAAGGTAAAAAAAAGATATAACATTTATAAACTTAAATAAATTGAATTATCTGTTTGAATAAGAAGCTTAATATAATAAATTTTTTATTAAAGTGAATTTTTATTAATGCAATGTTCTTTTATTCCACTTTTATTGACATTTACTTAAATTAATCTGTTATTTATATCTTATACTATTATATTTTATTATATAGTCCTATCTCAGATTTTTCTTATATCTTTTTCTTTTTCTTCAGCTTTCTATTTCTTTACTTTTTCATATTCTGATCTTTTAGTTATAAAATTTTTATTGATTTTTGTAATTACTAGTTATAGATATTGCATCATTTATGAAATATGCATTTATATCTAGACAAATTTTTTAGAATTAGAAAAATTTTCTCCAAAAATGAGCATTCTTAGTGTCAGTAAATAGATCTTTGGTAAGGATTTATTCACCAGAATTTGAAGAATTTTATACTATTTTTAAGTATTTTATTATTTAGATCTTACTTATTGAAATTTTTAGTCCTTTACTATAAAGTAATAATAATAATTCACCAAAGTTAACTTTTACCTAAACTTAGTTGTAAAGCTTTTTATTTATTTTATTCAAATCTTTCATTGCAATTTTATTTTTAATTTCTTGGTCTAAGCGTTTAATTGATTGTTTAAAGACACTTTGAATTTCTCAAATAAACTTTTACTACTGTAATTCATTTTCTAATGAAGGAATAGACTGCTCTTTTTTAAGCTTTTTAAATTTAAATTTTATCTTAATGTTTAGTCTAATTATATAAATTAGTCTAAAGACTAATCCTTTTTTTATAATCCTACTCTTTTATTACTATAATCAAAAATATACTAAGGGTTAACTAACTGAATCAAAACCTAAATTTGCTTTTTAGTGTCAATTTAAATCTATAAGTGGAAGGTTTAAGCTTGTAATTCGAGCTTCAATTTTTGAAAGTGAAATTTGATGCTTTGTACTAGAGATAAATAACTAATGCTTTTCTCTTTATAACTCTTAGAGTAAGGTCTTTATTATTATAAGTGCTAGATTCTTTTTAATTAATCTTAATATCTTTTTCATACTAGTTTTAGCATCTTATTATTTCCTAGAACCTTCAAAAGTAATGTTGTAATAATAAAAAAATCACTAAAAGCTTTGTTAAGATTAATAGCTTTAATAAAGCAATTTTTATTTCGTAAATCTATTATAAATTAATTAATTAACATGATGTTGCCGTTATTTTTTGTCACAAATTAAGTTTAAAATTATTTTTGTTCTCTTTATTTTTTTCTTTTTTTGGTTTCTTCTTAAATTATTTTTAAATCAAGCTTCATTTATTTTTTAATAATTCCTTTTTTTCCAAAAGGAATTATTGTGTAATCTTATATTTTAATTAAATACTTGTTAGTAGAAATTTGCAAATCTTCTCTATGTCATCATATCGTCATCTTTATCTTCTATCTTCTATCTTATTTTATGACATATAAAGGCATGATATTTATATCTGGAATAAAGAGCCATGAACTAGAGCACACTGTCCGTCTAATTTTTACACTACTAAAATCTCAAATAAATTAAATATATCCTCTTAGAACCCGCTTACTCTTTTCCACGGTGACTAGCTTAAAAGTTATACTGCCATTAGCTGTAAACCATATTGTCATATAACAGCGAAATTAACAAAATTTTTTTTAAGATTTAGTGAAATCAAATTTTTGGTTGCTCTGAGAACACTAGGATAATATCTGTTGTTTTGATGTTAAAATGAAAAAGTTTTTATAACTTCCAAATAAACTTGAATGCTAATTTAAATTAACTATCTATTGTTCATCCCATAAAATTCCAAAAGGGAAGATATTATCATAAGACTACTACTATATAATATAGTAATCTGTTTGAAGTTGCTTTTAGTCTTAGAAGCAATCCAAATGAAAATATAAATATCTACTCTAGCTAGTTAGATATTGAATACCTTAGATAAGCTTTTATTTTCTACTTTAAGCTTTTAATCCTTAAAACAAAAGAGACTATTATTGAATAGTTGTAAATAGATTCTTTTAGCAAAGATTTAAAATAGAATAGTAAAACAGCATAAGAAGCATAAATTTTCTTTAATTAGTTTTTTAAACTATCTTAGATTGTATTTTTACTTTCTTTTACTTATAAATTCATATTATAAAAAAGTCTTCTACTAAACTTAATTCTTTATGGTAGTAAGTTAAAAATGAAATTATAACTTTTTAAATTTAACTTATACTAGTTTTAAATCTAATGGTTATTTCTTCTACACATATATCAAGTCAACCATGCAATTAATTTTTATAATGAATAAAAATATTAAAAAAATTAGAAAAATTGTAATAAAAAGTGTCTAAAGTATTACAAATGAAGGCTAGAAGAGAAGCTAGAAAATAAGTAAAATAAAAAATTTAAAGGAATTTTCACACAACTATGAGGAAACATAGTAAGTACTTCAATAAAAAAGAGAAAAATGACTTCATATCTTGACAATCTGACAAATGAAAAAAATCTCTGAAATTTGAATGAGCTAATTTTTAATATTTCAGAGAGAATAAGAGAAGTCATTACATATTTTAAGTAACTGAATTTGCAAACAACATACTTAAACAAGAAATTTATTCAAAATAAAGTATTAACAGAAGAACAGATGTATCATATATCTTAGATCAACTTATAGGAGAAGTTTTAATGATTACTAAAGTAACTAAAACTGTTATTGCGACTAATCAAACAACTGATGAATATGAAATTTAAAGAACTAAAATAACTAAAAGATTAGAAAAACTTTAAAACTAGATTATAAAAAATAAAAAAGAAGAAGATAAAGATGTGCTATTATTGTATTACTTCCCAACATCAAATTAAACGCTAATTTAACTTCAAAAGCTTAAAGGCAAGAATATTGAAGAACTTGAAGTGATTAGCGAGGCATCATATATATAACAATAGAGTTTACCAAAAAATCGGAGACAAAAAATATCTTAGTCATATAGAGAAAGCGAAACCCCTTCATAAAATAATCGTGGAATATAACCATAATAAAATAACGACAAAATTTTAAGAAAAACCATGAAAAGCAAAAAAATTAAATTTTAATTGATAATAAAAATAATAATAAACATAAAAATTTAAAGGATAAATATTTATAATTTTATATGACATATATAGTTATAAATCTAATCTAAATTTAACATCATAATATAATCAATATCTATATAGAAACCTAAAGGTTAAATGTTAACTCTAATACTTTATTATTTAAAGTTATTTTTAAAATATTAATATAAATAATTTTTATATCTTAGGGTTAATTTGTAAATGTTAAAAAACCTAAGATTTCCCTATTTCCTTCTTTTCAACCTTATTCAGTTCAAAATCTACTATTCGCTAATTGTCAATTATGTCTTCAAAATCATAGTTTATGATTACTATTTGCTAAAATTATTAGCTTATATCTTGTAATCATTATTTTCTTATATTACAAGAATATAAATCTAAGCTATTTAAACTACTCCATATTTCGTATTAGCATCCCTACTAATCAAATATCGGAAACCCTTCTTACGTTATATTCCAATTACAACTTAAATCCAAAATTTTCAGTCCCTTGCAGTTTTTTACAATTTAAAGCGCATCTTCATTGCATAAATTACAAGAATAGAGAGATAATTTTTATAAAGTAGTTATTTTAACGATCTCATGAACTAAATAAGGTTAGTTAAGAGTGCATCTGAAAAGAGTAATACTTTATAAGTTATAAGATTTAGTATTGAATATTCTAAAAGTATCTTATTATAATCCATTTATATCCCTCAATTCTATTTCTCTTAATTTTAAGCAATTTTCCAATATAAAATTAATAGTTTCTATTCTAATTTGATTTAGTTTACTAAGCATCAGTTATTTAATATTCTTGCTATACATTGCTACTTACTTAAAACTTTCATCTTAAATCTTATCTAATTCACCTAGCTCTAGTTTCTCTAAGTTAGGGGAGATAGTAAGAATAAACTATAGCATTTCATCATTTAATTGAGAGCATTGTTTAATACTAACAATAGAAAGGCAATGTAACCTTTTAGTTGATGAGGTAGTATTTAACTCTAGTCTTTAATCTTATTGAGAAAGCTTGGCTTAGTCTAAATTATGATTATCTATAAATATGATATTTCGTAATTATAAGGATTATAATAAAGGACAATTAGATATCAATAATTTAATAAACTACGCGCTAACTTGCTACAGTTAGATCAGGTCAATATTTTCTAGCTTAAAGGTTTAATTAAATTAAAAGTTATAACTATCCATTTAGAGCTATTCTTCATTAATCTCTTATATTTCTTCTTTCTAAATTAACTTATTTTGCTTATAATCATCTTCACTTAAACATAGATTCTTCAAGTTTGGCTAATTTTAAACTAAAAGGATAAGTCTATAGGTATTAAAAAGACTTAAATTATAGACTTAGAAAGTTTCTAGAGTATTATACTAATGAGATAAAAATGATTTTATATTAGAGTCTTATTAATTTAATAAGTTTAACTTTAGTTCCTTTAGTTAAAATTATTTTACTTTATCTAGTATTTCATATGACATCAAGTTGTTATGAGATAAATCAATTTTAACTAAATTAGTGCAAAATTAATAAAACTCTTAAAACCTTTAATTATGATTAATCCAAATTTCTTATATTCTTTTTCCTTTTAGTTATAAAAACTGCTTCACTTTCTCATATTACAGCTAGTGACTTAAGATTTTTAACACTTTTAAGTTCAAGTTTAAGCAATAATCTAACAAAAATTACCCAGTTATTTAACTTGCTAATACAAGATTAATAGATTCCAAGTTATATAACTATTCTATAAAGTATAAAGATTTATCACTTATTTCATAGTTCCAGAGATTTATTTTTTGTAATTAATATCATTAAGAAGTGTTAAGTATAATAGGTTGATTGCTTTATAATTTTAGATATAATTCTCTTATTTAAAGTTATTAGTTGCTCTTTAAGTTCTTCTATCTTATTTATATATTTTAATCTAATCTTTCATAAATAGAATTCATCAATTTTTCTGAAAAAAACTCTGCATTTATAGTTAAATTTTTTACATCTGATTAACAAATTTATTTTAAACTCCATTCGATATAGTTTTTAGTAATTTTTTAGTTGCTTTAGTAAAATTTAATTTCTAGAGATTTGAAAACGTAGGGATAAAGTAAAAAGTGTTAGTTAACTTATTATAAAATAGCGATATCTTTATTTTTTAAGAAGTCTATTATTTAATTTACTAGATATGCTTATGATCAGAACTTCTATCTTTGATTCTCTTTATTTAGCTATAGCTAAATTTATATTTAATCATAATTTTCTATCTAACTCTTTTACTTTATACTTGGCTTCTCTTATTAAATTTTCTAAGTTTCTTACTTCATTATATTAGCATTTTAATTTGGTACTAGCAAACTTTCTTATATTTTTAAATTTTAGGTGCAACCAAAGCTTTCTTTGCTTTCAGTTTATTATGATAATTAATTTAATTTAATGTGTTCTTCACATAGTTTCAGATCACACTTATGATCTATATTTTGTAGCATTTATTTACAAATCCTACAATAAGCATCTAAGCTATTTTCCATTTATAAATTATACAATTAAATAGTTTAAATAAGGCATTTACAACATAATTATTTAACTCTAAAGCTAATTCAAAAGAATTTTCCTTAATTATATCTAATTTAACTAAAAAGGTCAGAATTATCTTTAATTATAGAAAAGTCTTAGCTTTCATAAACTTTTTTAATTTAATTGTATAAATTTAATGCTAGCAAATTAAAACTAGGCAAATAAGAATTACCAATCAAAAGTATAGAAGCTGTCTATTATTCTAAAAATAAGCTATAAATGAGACTGTAATATTTACTTAATTTCCAAATAGTTATGGTCAGCAAAACTTGGTAAATTATGAAATAAATTTAATTTATGCTCAGTCAAATTATTAAGAAAGACTGAAAAGATTATAAATGAATATTATGCTTTAAACAGATATTATAAGTATAATATTAACTTAAATTGGTAACTAGCATCTTATATAATTATAGTTACTAAGCTAGATTAATTAGCAATTAGCTTTAATAACTTAATATTTTAATTAATATTTTGATATATAAATTATGAAATATGAGTAATCACCAGTATAGAGTTATAAGTTATGATAAAATGTAGCTATAAAGGATATAAGTATAGAAAAATTATAAAATAAATAAAGAAGGAACATTATAATAATTTAAGTAGTTTAACTATATTTTTATATACACAATTCAGTGTAAAATCATCTAACTAATAATAAAAAGGAATTTAGTGGCAAAAGTTCGTTTATTAACCTTATAAAAAGGAGGAATTGATTGAATTAAATTATGATATAAGTTTAGTAATGCTATAAGAGTGATTGATATTTAATATCTTAATATCACTTTAATAAATCTCTTTAGATGTAATAATTTTAATATTCTTTTATAATTTATTACATTATAACTTTAAGTTACATAATAATTAGCAATTTATAAATGTATTAGTTTTGCTACTTATAAAAATTTTAATTTACAGTATACTCCTAAATATATTTTTATCTTCTTTAACAATTTTGCATATCAAGAAGAAATATAAATTCAAAAATATCAAGCAAAAGTGTATAATATAAAGATTTTTTCCTTTGAAAGCTTTCATTGCTAATTTTTATATTTATAGTTAGCTCAATCTCTTTTTTAAGTTTTAATATTAAAGATCTATATAAAAATCTAGATATCCTTATATTTGAACTTAATTTATTCATAAAATTACTTAAAAGTTCGTTAATAGTATTTTTAGCATTAATCTAGCATTATTTAATCTAAATCTAAAGTTCTTAAATAAGCATATCATTCATAATAGTCTATTTTACTATATTAGAATATCTTTAATAATGTAGAATCTTTATTTTTTAGTTGTTTATAATATTAATTTTCTTAAAGCTTTATTAGTTGGTATATACAAAAGAGCAAATAGAATTATTCAGAATTCTCTAATATAACTTCTAAAGTTTAAATTAATAAATATACCTTTATATTATAATTTTTCTACCAGATATTTATTATATAAATAGCCTTATACCAAAGTTATTCAACTTTTATTGAATAATTTATTTTAAATAGGGAGGAGAAATCCTCTTACTATGATTGAAAGAAACTCAGTAACTAGGAAGTACGCTGTGTGAAGATATGAACAAGAATCTTGGCTGGTCAAGTATGTCGCGACCGAGGCATCAAGTAACAATATTTTGAACGATATCTGAGATTAGGGTCTATTTAGGGAAATACTCCGACACTGGACATATAGGAGAAAAGAATTTCCAAGGGAAGCTAGCGCAGGGAAGAATGTATCGTAATACGCTTTTAAACTTTAAAAGACTTTAATTAAAGAGCTGCGCGATATCGTAGTACTACTCGCTCTATAATCTTGATCCTCTTTAATATGATTTAATTACCTTAAAAGTCATATGCATTTTAGGATATCTAAATTGTATATTCTTGATAAATTTCAGCTTACTTCTTGTATAAGTTTGCCTGAATAAATGTTAAGTTGATAATGAATTAAAAAATACCTAAACTTATGATTTAATAATTTATTATCTTGTAAGTAAAATCTTTAATAGAATCATTATACTCACTATTTTCTAAATTTCTCATAGATATAATGTTCTTGATTATTGCATCCTAAACATTAACCTTTGATATTTTTAATTTAAAACTAGCAATTATAATAATTATACTTAGAATAAAAGCTAGCTTTATTATTTATTTTCTATTTTTTATCTTTTAATTAATAAATAATTTCTTAAGAATGCTACTAAAATGAATATGATAGCAAAAGTAGCTTCATTAGTATTTTTGTTTTTGAATTTAATAATATCAGATTTACTCTACAAGTTTGTTAGTTTTAATTTTGCTTTAGAATTAAATTAATTATTTTAATTTTTTTAATTAACTAAGCAAATAATTATAGAAAGGATGCAAAAATCAATTTTTATGGATTAATAATAGTAAAACTTTGATTAAAGCAAAAAAATTAATAAGGTAATATTAAGCAAATTTTAGATTTTTTGAGTAAGAATATCCTAGTTTATTGCTTAAGATTAAGTTAGAAATTATCTAAATAATTAAAATTTTTGGTATTAAAAATATAAAAACTAATATTAATTAGAATGTTTTATTTGGCAGGATAGGTATATTAAGAGTAATGTTTAGTAAATTTAGTTAAAAATAAATTTGATAGGCTTTTGATTTTACATATATTCTACTAATTATTATTTATAACTAATAAAACTTGACAATTAACTAATTAATTTTAGTTTCTTATATTTAGCATTGTATTAATTGATTATATTTACTCTGTTATAACTTAAAATATTATAATTTAAAAAATAACTTTTATAATCTTTTCTATCTTATTAATTTGAGAAGTTAGATCTCTCTTATTGTTTTAACTAAATTGATATTATATTTAATTATTTTTTATTAATTGAAATAGAATTTAGTGGTATATATAGTAATGGTATTTTTAGAAAATTAATAAGTTAGTTTTAAAAAGAATAGGATTCTTAATTTAATAATATAGCTTATTATTTATAGGCTTTATTTTAGCTATAATGAGACTATCTTATTTATTTACTTTTGTTATATAACTACACTATTTTTAGCTTAGTTGTTTCCTAGCTAGGCTACATTAAAGTTTTTGGCTATTAATATATTTCTATTTACTTAAAGAGTAAAAAATAGTAATTAAAACAAATATTCCGAATTAAAAGGATTTGTAATGAAATGTATTAAATATAGAAAGCAATTTAAAGAGTCTATAAATAAGTATGATTAAGAAACTAAGGAAATACTAAATATTTATTAGATATTAATTAGTTTTTCTTAAAGAATAAACAAGAAAGTTACACTTTAATGGGATATTCATTTAAGTAAAGACACAATAGCAATTTTAATTCTATTTTCTTTATGAACATTAATAGCTTTCTATTTATCTAATTTAATTTTACAACAATGTATTTAAGGCTTTGCTATTAATAACAAAATCTACTATTCACTATTAATTCCTGTACAATAACTAAAATCATTCAAAAACTAAAAGCGATCTAATTAATAAAACTTCTATATTCCTATTTATAAACATTAAGTTCAAGTCAATTGTACAAAGCTCTTCAGAATAAATTTAAAGTTAGTATTATAAAAATCTAAGCAACTTTATATAAATTGAAAATGCTTGATAGCTTGGAAAAATAAGTTGCTTAATTATTATTTAGATATTGATTTCTTGTAAAATTAGATAACTAATTCTTTTAATTAAGCTAAGCTTTAAGAAAATTAATTTAACTTTATTTTTTATTTCCTTTAAGAATAAAAAAATGCTATTCATGATTGTTTGACTGTTGCTGTAATTTTCTTAAGTACAATTAAAATAATTTCCTAAAACTTCTACTCCTCCATCAAGATGCTATCTTGCTTATGGAGCTATAAGCAAAAACTATTTCTAATTTCTATGGGAAAAGCAGATAGAAGTGTTATTTTTGACGATGTTTGAATGTTTAATTTAACATCAAATTTATGATATTAAATACCAGTATCAAGCTAAATAAACCCTGAATCTAGATATGCAGGCACATCTTAATATGATGAGCAATTGGAAATGATGATTATATTTGGAGGATTATCTTCATCTAGTCTTCATAATGACTTATGACTCTTCTCTGTTCCAAATTATGAGTGATAGCAAATCATTACTTACGGTAAAAAGCCATGTCCCAGATATTAGCCAACTTCAGATATAGTATACCAGGAAGATGGAAGCTTCCTTCTATATATTTTTGTAGGAGATGAGTATAAAGCATAGTTAAACGTTTGAATTTATAATTAAAAATTGAATAAATGAACAGAGTTAATTACTACAGGAAACTCTCCCATCAAATAAGATAGAGCTTAGGTTATTTATGATAATAATGAACTGATTGTCTTAGGTTCAGCAGTGTATTATGATGAAAGCATGTATGTCTTAAATTTAACAAGCTTAGTTTGAAGAAAATATAAATCGAATCATTTGCCTCATTTCTAATACCTAACTTCCATTTGCATTGATAAAGAGAACAAAAAAATATTCTAAGTTTCAGGATGGTCTGATGATTTATTTGATAATGTTGGAGAAATATGAGAACTTGACTACTCTAATCACGACACTCTTATTTGAAAGTTGCTAGATGTATAAAATTGGGAAAATTTCAAAAGAGATTCTTGCTTCACAGCATGCTTCAATAATAAAATTTGGATGGTAGGAGGCTGATCTTTATCAAATATTAAGAATGATGTGGTTTTTTTGGACTTATAAAATTCGATATTGAAATGAGAAATTATTCAAGACAGTTTCGATTCTCCTGAGCCTGTACATTATCATACTATGAATGTTATCTCTGGAAGCGCCTATGTCTTTGGAGGAATTAATTCAGACCAAGAACTTCTTAACAACATTTGAAAGTTAGACTTGGAAAAATGGATATGATAATAAATTCAAGTATTTGGATCCTTGCCAAATGAAAGATTCGGACATATTGCTGCATAAAATGGAAACTTTTTAATAATTTGGGGAGGTCAAGGTTAATCAGCAATTTTAAATGATGTGCACAAGTATAACACAATAAGTAGAACATGAGAACAAATACCATAAAAAAACCCTCCAACCCCAAGAAAATTTGTATGTAGCACAATGGTTGGAAAAAGGTTTTATAAGTATGAAGGATAAACCGTTTCGGGTGAAACTAACCAACTATGACAGTTAAATTTAGGAACTAACGAATGAACTCTTCTGAATAAAGATAAGAATTATCCAGGAAAGCTAATTCATTGTAATCTTTACGAATATGATAATATTATATATATTACTACAGGTGTTGATTTACATGATTCCGATAATTAATTTGTTTATTTTTACAATCTAAAAACAAATAAATTTCTAAAAGAATGAGAAATAGAAGAAATTTAAGGAATAATTGCATTTGCCGCAGTCGATAACTTTATGGGATTTTACGGAGGATCATACTGAGGAATGATTACAAACAATAATTTAACCCTAATGGATTTAAAATAAAATTATGATATTTCAATCAATCATTCAGATGAAGAATGGGCACTTTCTGTTTGGGGCCATGCCATGATTTATTATAAGAGAACATTGATCTTTTTGGAGGGATCTATGTAAGAGGAAGATATAGTATTAGCAAAAAATCCATAAACTAATTATGATTTTACAATATTCCTAGAAACTGTAGTTCTAACTTAACATTATGCGGGTGGCCTTGTAGCTATGGAACTTATGAAGATGAAATGGAGAATGCTAGTTATTTCCTCGTGGTACTTATACAAAATAAAGTAATAAATGCACCAAATGTCCTAAAGGTATGGAATAACCTATATTTTGAGCTTCTTCTGAAAGATAATGCTAACCTTGTGCAAAGGGATTCTATGATGATAAAGAATGAGCTGAATTTTGTATTGCATGTCCTAATTATTTAGAATGCCCAGTTGGATCTACACTTCCTATCAAAAGATAGAAACAAAAAGAGGAATAATCAAAACAACTGCAAAATTATTAAGATAATGCAAGTGAAGTTTAGCATTACAATTCATATATTATAATAGGGATTGCCCTAATAATTAGCTTTTTAATTGTCCTTTTTATAACCAAGAAAGCATCTCGACAAAAAATAAAAATGCTAGACATGTTTGATAAAAGCCATAACTATGCTCTTGGCCAGTTTATGAAATTGAAGAAAACTTCTTTAGGCGGACTCTTTTCTTCCTTCTTTGGTGTTCTGGCAATTGCATTTTTATTTAATAGCATAATAAGTTTTTCTCTTGATAATATTGCAGAGAGTAAAGCCCTCATTCCTTATCTTATTTTAAAAGAAACTTACCCTGCTATTAAGTCAAATATTTAATTTATATTAAAATTAGAATCTTATAATGAATAATGCTAAAGTGAGAAACTACTTGGATACTCAAAATGTCATGAAGATATCAGCTTTTAGTGAAATGAAATAGCATCTGACATATTAGAAGAGAATAAGTTTCAATGCTAAATGGTGAATGGAAACTGCTATGTAAAAATAACATGCAAGTAGTGTGAAATAAAAGGACCTTCTTACATCTTATTTAATCTAAAAGAAGATAAATCTTATGCTTCATCTATTTAATTTAATATCACTGCAACTTCCTCTATTCCTGAAGAAGTTTCAAGCATAAATATTACTATTAATCCTGATAAAGAAATTATTTTCAGAGTACCAGAGCCTACCATACCTGAAGTTCTAACAATTGCTTCTGCCTTTGAAACAAAAAATCCAGATGATTTAAATCATAATGGAGAAACAGGTTATCATGTAATGAGTACAGGATATATAAGTAAAGGTACTTAATTTACTAATTCTGAAATGTAGTTTACATCAGACTTATATGCAAGAATAGACTTTAAGCCAAGTGAAAGTTCATTAATGACAAGATAAGTTCTAAAATCTTCCTACGTTAACTTTATTTCAACTATTTTAGGATCTATTTTTGGATTAATGGTAGTTTTAGGAAAATTAATGGGTTTCATAGAGAAGTGAAAAAGTAAAATAAAGAACATTTTGTATAAAAAACAAGCAAAAGGAGAATAATAAACCTTGAATAAAAATATAAGCTTATGAAGAGAGTAATATTAGCTTATTCCTATGATAAAACCTTAAACTAAAAAAAGACTCTCAATATAAAAAGCTAGGTAAAAACTTAAGAAAGGAATTAAAATTTCATAAATCGCTTAATCGTTTTCTCTTAATGAATTATACGAAGACTGCCAGGATATAATATCTCCACTTCAATAAAATCTAAACCTCATAAAGCAGAGAAATAAAGAATAAAGTTAAAAGTATCAAAGTTGCTATTTTAGCTTATTAAGTATTCATAAAAATACTTTAGACGTTCCTTCAGTTGATGATGAGAGTTAGTAAAATGACATGCAAATAAAATAAATTTAAGTTTATACTTATGAGAATGAGGTGACTGGAGCAAAAAAAGCAATGAAAGTGATAACTAGCTCTGACTATAATTTATATAATAATATGAATTTAATTTTAAATTAGATTAAGTTTTAATTAGTGATTCCTGTATAATATATAGTAATTCTATAAGCTTTGATATATATTTAATCTACTCTCTCTGGTTACTTAATAAATAAACTTCTAAACTAAATATATTAAATATCAACTTTAAAATATAACTAATTTTATTCTTCCTCAACAAAATAACTTTATAACTAAAGCTTTCAATAGCTAAGATTCTCAAGAGATAGCAAATTTATACCAAATTAAGATCTTAAATTTAAAATTTAGTATTTGATCTAATTTGAAATATCCCTATATATATGAATATAGTTAAAATGAAAGGTAATAGAAGTAGTTAGAGATAAATATTGGTATCTATATAGTAATGATTAATTTAAAATAGTTGAAATTAATTAATTTAAATGTTTAGCTATTATTATCTTTACATTTTGTTTTTAATTAGTTAGTTCTACAATTTTCATATATAAGAACAAAATATTTAAATTAAGGTATAATTATCTATATTTACTTTAGTAGCTTTAGCTTTTATATTATCTCATTTATATTTCTCTTTAAATATCTTTACTCATGCTATTTTTATTTATTACTAGTATTTCAAGTAAAAATTTCGAATTATACAAAGCTTAGCTATTTTAATTGATTTATATATCACCAAGCTATATTAGAAGCCACTTATTTAAAAAGGCTTAAAAGGCTTAGAAAATATAATAGTTGGAATGATAAATGGCTAAACTTAATTACAAGATTAGTAAATAGTAAAATTTCTTTATAAATAGATAGCACTATTGTTATAATATAATAAATAAGCAACTAATAAAGGTTTACTATATAAATAATACATAAAGCTAATTATCTATTTTAATTTAAGATTAATCATATAGATACCATTTAAGTCTAAAAATCACTAAATTCTTTTTTATTAAGAATAATTAAATAAATTAGAAAATTAATATTTTATATAGCAAAGGAATAGTAAGACATTAAGGTAATAAAGCTTAATAAATCATTTAATATAAGGTTAAAAGTATAGATATCTAGATATAATTATATATTTTATATATTAAATCAATATTTCAACATGTTCCGTAATTTTAGTTATATTTATGTCTTTATTAACTTCAAAGAAATAAAAGCGAATGAAAGTAAAAATAGCTAAGGTTCAAACAGATTTATTTAGTTTCATTTTTAATTCTAAATATTCTTTGTATTAGCGATCTATTAGTCACTGCTACCTTAAGAATTTAATATCTTTTAGAACTAAAAAAAGTTAGATTTTTTAGTTAAAGAATTAAAATTATAAATGAAATATAATAACTAAAAGCAAAATACTAAAAATAAAATGATTAATTATTTAAGCAATATAATATTGATATGCATTGAAGAAATATTCACATATGAATATATTATTTATACAATGATTAATAAATGATTTATATTAGAGTATTTAAGATTATCAAGATATACTACTATTTTAATTTACATATAAATTAAGTTATAGCTTTTATAAATTCAATTATACCAAGTATATTCATTTTAAAAAGCTGCTAATAATTATAGGAACAGCAATAGTTGCTACAAATCATTTATTTTAATACAAAGAAGAAGGAATAAAGAATTATTTTATAGTACCAATCTCCTACTTTTACTAAATTAATTAGATAGCTATAATCAATTTTACTACCTACTTGTATCTTAAATACATACGAAAATTAGAAAGGAAAATAAAAATGTATATTGTTTTAAGAAAGCTAAATACCAATGCTAGATTTACTATTTCTAATTTTAGATTTTTATATATCAAATTAAATTAATGTAATTAATAACTTTTCAAACAACCAAAATTAATAAATTTCAATTAATACATATCTTTAAAGACTTTTTCATATATATTTTACTTATTTATAATTCAGCTATGTAGAACCATTTAAGATGAACCTTAAAAAAATAATTTCACTTACTTAAAATCAGCGAAGCTGAAGTATAGATATAGTTTAAATTGGCGAAAAGAATCTTGATAATGTTACCTGTTATTAGAAATAATAAAAGATATAATTATGAAAATACTTTTAATAAAGTTAAAATAGTAAAATCTTAATCAATCTAATAATAATCTAATATTTAAAATATAAGATATAAAGTATTCTACTAGCAAAATTTAATTAAAGATGCAATTAAAAAGAGATTAATAAACTGTTTATTTTAGAATTAATAAATAGCTTAGAATATTTATTAGTAAATTATAGCAACTTAAAATATACTAAAAAATAGTTATTATCTTTATTTAAAAAAATTATAGATTCAATCAGATATTTTAATTTAACTTAGTTAAAATGATTCAATCCAAATTTAATTTTTCTAAATATTTAAAAAATTCGAATAAATAGAATTCAGATGATTTCTCATGTTAAAATAATCAATAAGAATAAATTTATAGAGAATTATTATAAATACATTATACATAAAGCTACTTATACCATTTAAATGGTTTTCTTAAGAATAAAAATAAAATTGTAAATATGTAATCTGAAAATAAAAATAATAAGATTAAAATTAATTTAGATGTAATACAAATTAAAAAATTTATATGCTTAGAGGTTTCAATCTAATTAAGTTAAATAATTATCTAAATAATTAAATATTCTATCTTAAATTTCTTTGAAAGCAAATGCTAAATAATCTTAATTATATAATACATCAATTCTGTTTCAAAATATTGATATAGTAAAATTAAATAATATTTTCCATAATCTAGTTCTTAAATAAATTTAAATTAGTTGTAATAGAAAAAAAATGGAGCTCTCTGTTCGCCTTTCAAGGAGTTAGTTAAAAAATGCTAAGAAGAAAGCGATGAAGGAACTCATGAAAAAGCAGCAATAAGATTAAAAATCAAGTTCTTCATCCGAAGGAAAAATAATGGTTGGATTAATTGAGATGAACGAATCCAAAACCGAAAGCAATCCAAATATTCAAATTTAACTTAAATCTATGAAAGCTCTCATTTCAAGGTATGAAGAAATAATCTTTAATCAAGGGGAAAAATTAGAGAACTCATGAATAACATAGATGATAAAAATAATGAATTAACGGTACTTAGACGTCGACTAATCAAGCAAAGCCTAGTCACTGAATAATAACTCTATGAATAATCTCAATCGAACTTCAAGCAAGAATAAAATATGATTATAGAAAACATATCTCCTTAAAAGTAAGATCAAGAAAAACAATATGAAGTTATCGACTTAACTTTGTTGAAGAGAATTGATAAACTAGAAAAAAAAAATTCTTAAATAATCTTAGAAATAGTATAAATTTTGATGGTACTGCAACTCTAAATTTCACTTACTACGACAATGCCTAGAATGAAAATAACTTAAACTAAAAGAAGAATAGAGAACATGAAGGGCCCTTAATCAACTATTTATAACATAGACTGGAGTATATAGGTAAAAATTGTTCGTTAGAAAAGATAGAAATTCTCTGTGGTAACCATCCACATACATAAAAGGTCGTGGTATACATCCACGTATAAAAAAATGTCAGTATGTACCTGATTGAAAGCCCAGGGAAAGCAAAACATTTAAAATTCTTAGTTTGCATTATTATTATTATTATTATTTAAATAAGTTGTAATAATTGGAATTATATTAGTATGCTTAAGTCTTAAATATTAAGTAATCTAAAACTATTAATGTAAATATTGTATATATATAAAGTTTTATCTAAATATATTAAAAATCACAAAAGAAATGTTATGCTTTAAAAATTTTAACTACTTAAAAACTTTATTATCATATATTATAATATAAAATGGATGTCGGCCGCATCAGATAAATTAGTAGGTAATCTGGTGCTTTATTTACTGCATTGTGAGTATATCTTGCACTATATATCACCACGGGGAAGGGTGGATAAGCTCCGTTGAGACATACCTAACTTATCCCGAGAGTTCTCTTTAGCAGTATGAAAGTTTGACTGACGGACCTTCTAATTACTGACTTAATAACTAATTCTTATTTGGACCTTATTCAAGAAGACTGAAGCATTTGACTCAAGATTTAAGAATAATTTTTAATAAGAAGATTCTCCATTTGGGAGAAGCAGGCATGACTCATTGGATCTCTAGAATTTTAACAAGAAACATGAGAACATTTTTCTTAATATTAAATATTAATATTGAAAGAGCTTCTCGCCAATGAGGTGGTACGAGCTCTATAATCCTTTTTATTTATTTATAAGATTTTCTTAAAATAAGTATGAGATATATAACTTTTAAATTATAAGATGATCTATTTATTATTGAAAGGTAGCTTTTAAATTTATTCTTGCTTGGATTTTTGAATATTAATTTTCTTCTAAATAAACTTCTAACATTTCTAATTGCTCCACTTTGTTGGTTCTATTATTCCTTATAAAAATAATGCTTCTATTATAATTTAACTCTGTATTATAAACATATTAAAGATATTTTATAAAAAATGGAAATTGAAGGTTTTATTTTCTTTAAATAAACAGTTACTAATTAAATATTCTATATTATTGTAAAATAATTATCTTTATTCCATTCTTTTATTAATGATTGAATAAAAATGTTTAATATATAAAGTTATAAATTTAATATAAAAGAAATTCTTCATACTTTAATAATAAGCTTTAATTAACTTAAAGCTTATTAAATTGGTCTCTTTAATTAAAGAATCTTTGCTTAAAATTATTTTAATGTATTTAGAATATTATTAAATGAATACCTATTTATTTAAATCTAAACAGCCTTATTTTATAGAAATAGCTAAAGGCTTATTAATGCTCTATAAAGAATATTAGCAATGAAGTATAAGATAAACTTAAAAATTAGTATCTATTCTTATTTAGGCAAATAAGCATTATATTAGTAATATTTCTTAAGTTTTAGGATAATTACTTACATTTATACAGATGTATTTCTGAATTTTCCACTGTTTCTATTTAAACTATTTTATTGCTACTTAACATTTATATTTTAGATAGTATGATATAATTAATCAATTAGTAAATTCTTAGTTGCATTAAATAAAGTTATTGAGAAATAATGATTAACTATTTCTAATTAGCTTACTTAAATAATTTAATTTTATGCATAATTTCTATTTAATCCATTATTAATAATAGTTGTACTATCTAAATTACTAAAATGATTCATATCACAGCTAATTACGTAGTAGCAATTTCTATTATTTTATTGCTAATTAAAATAGTAAATACAATATTTTAGAATCTTATTTTTCATCTAATTTTCTCTGAAGTTAAGTAGAGATGAAACTTATAAAATATTTTATGATTATTCAATAAAATAACTAAATTATTAATCCTTTTAACTAAAACCTTTCTTTTTTAATTCTGCAATCTTAGATATTTTACATAACTCTTTTTAAAAATTTTAAATTTATATTATAAAGCATAATTAACATTATAAAAGAATAAATAATAAAAGAAAGAAATTACAACTTTTATTGTAAAAATCCGAAAATTGATAGTAGTACTTTAAAAAATAGATGAATTAGCTATTTTAGTTTGATAATAGATCTAGTTGTTTCTTAAAATTAATCTATTTCTTAATCTATTTTTTTATTCTTTTCTAACTTTAAAATTTTTCTTTATTATTTTTTCTATATTCAAACTGATTTAATCGATTGAAAAATTAGGTATTTCTATTTTAACAAAGATTTATATTGAATATTTAAAAATCATTAATCATTAATTCATTAAAAACTGTTAGTCTTCCGGCTTAATTGAAGTTTTAAATGTAAAAAATCTCCGTTCATGCATATTCTTTCCTTGCATTACTCTTTTCCTTAACTTCTCTTTTTTGAATATCTGAGTTAAAATTTTTTTTCCAGATTTTCCCATTTCCAGATGGGAAGAATTCTGTTCTTCGCTACTTCAGTTGCTATTAGTTAACATTTCTCCATAAATTCATTCTTATTTATTTTTATTGGGGACATTTCCGCCATAAATGTCAAGTGCTGTCTCAAATGTAGCCTTTTTTTCTTGCTCTCGGAAATGTCTTTAATTGCTTCTCTATTTCCATTGGAGTTCCTTATGAAGGTTTCTACAGGTATTTTTCTATTAATTGGCGTCTCGAATCTAATTTTACTCAGTTTTTCTCGTCTTGCTCTTGCATTACTCAAATATCATTCTCTAAACTTGCCATTTGCTCATAAACTCCGACTTTATCTCTTCGGTCTACCATATGGATTTCATCATCATCTTCATGATTTATCAAATCCTTACTTAATACAAACATCTCTTCCTTCTGGGAGTTTAATTTCTCTTCGAGTTTTTTTATGTTTCTAATAAGTTGATGATCAGCTGTTTCATCTACTCAGAGTCCATTTGCTCTACTTTACTATGTTAAATCAAAGGTAATAGGATCTATATTGAATTATCGTACTTTACCTTCTTCTTTTATTTTTTATTTTTTCGTTATTATTTTTATTGATTCAGTTGAGTGGTCTCTTTTTTAAGTTTTCAATGGAGGTGTTGAGAGCTGTTTTAACTTTTCTGTTCGGAATTTTTATCTCAGTTCTTACTTGTTCCTTTATGAAAGAGATCCGCTTTATTTTAATTTGTTGGAGTTAGTATTTTTTATAAGTTCTTCTAATCTATTAAATAGTGCTGATTATTTTTATTAAGAAGAGCGCTAAGTTGAAGAAGACGTAGTGAGAGTATGTGTTTCTGACTTTCTCTCCTGTTCTGAGGAGATGGTAAAAAACCCTTCTTGAAGCCAACCATTTTATATTATATAAATTATTTATATTAATTTAGTTTTTCTTGAGTTTCTTTTAGTTTCTCGTTCATTAATAGTATTTTATCTTTAAACCTTTATTTTCTAATTTCATTTCTTCTTCTTCCTCCTTTCTTATCTATATTGATTCTGTCAGTTTTGTTGTAACTAAGATATCCTGCGTTTGTAAATTTTACTAGAATGACAGTAAAGCTTGCTGGATTTCAGTGGCCTTTAGTGCGTTTCTTCAAAGTTAATTTATATTTGTTGCATTAAAATTTTAAATTAGGTTTTTGCAACATCAACACAATTAATATTCTCTTCTTAAGAATCACTAGTTGCTAAATTTCCATAGGTATTGACGCTTCTATTACTTAAAGTTAATTTATTAATTTACTTTGAAAATTATTCTCTATCTTTTTCCTAATTCATCCATAGTTGCTCGATTTCTTGTATTAGTTCCTAATTTCTTTCCTGTAAAGTTTTAATTTCATCTCTAGGTATTAGAAGTTATGATTCTAATCGTTATAAAAGTTCAACTTCATCAGTAACTTTTAATTTCTCTTGAGGTAAATCCAGAAGGCCTACCTTCGTTACAAAATGGTATAGTTGTTTTTGTCTAGTACTTGGTGCATTGAAAGGAGAAGATTGCTTTTTGTTTTACTCTCTTAATCCTATTATTAAATTTTTCTTGTTCTATTTCTTTTAGAATATATTTGCTTAATTCTGCCATTTTTTATAATCCCCTTTTATTAATTAAATAGCTATAATTATATAATTAATTTCTTACTTTTTAAATTAATAATTATGCATTATACTTAGATTTCTAACTATATGACACACTGTCATAACAATATTTAAAGCTATCACTATAGTAATATAAGACTAAACTAATAGCACCTAAAAAAGAGATTTAATTGGTGAAATAGATACAAGTTAGTTTACGGCTTTGACACTAGACTATAGGATTGAAATATATAACAGATATCATTAGCTACTAGCCTAAATAATATAATAACTTTAATTTAGTTTTAAAAAAGGGGTAAGTAAAAGCAATTAATATGTATAGATTTTATAAAATGTTCTGATAAAGACTAAATATTTCTACATTATTGATAAAACTTAAACCAAATTCTATTCTAGTTTATTTTTACTTAGATCATAAAAATTTCTGATCATTCTGAAATTCTTCTTTTAATTAAAAGTATAAAATGATTATCTAGATTAAACTGATACAATTCTAAAATCATTTGAAGCTAAAATATTTACAAATAAACCAGATATTCTAAACTGGTTAATAATTATAAGATTTATGAATGCAAGCAAAGTAAAAAGAGTTAATGCTTATTTATTTCCTTTTATTAGATATTAAAGATAAATAGGCTATATTAAATAGCCTTAATCTAAAATAAATTAGTAGCTCGCTAAAATTTCTATTGAATTAGATATTTAAGTTTAGTAAGAGAGTTTACTTATAATATGTAGCAGCTTAGTAGCAATATGCACTAACAGAATACTAATTAATCAATTGTCTTTAAAAACCTTAATGAGCTTAAGCAGGAAACACCTTTAATGGTACAAAATATGAGTACTGACTAAATATTTGCCAGAAAATAAATGATCAATTAAGGAGCTAAATTAGAGTTTGAGCCTTAAACTTTACCCAATTAAAATCCACTAAATTATTAATAAAATACATTTCGAAACTAAAATGAGCCTTAGGAATTCTTATTGACTAGTCCTATAAGCTATTAAGTTGGATAATAAGAGAATTATGGGCCACAAATTTAATATAATGAATAAAAGTTTCAATTAGAATTATAGTATGTAAACCAGATTTAAAACAACAACTTAAATTTCTAGTAAGAAAGATAAAATTAACCATTTCCCGTTAATTACTTCTAAAATAATCAACAGAACTTCTAATATACTGGAAGCTTAAATCAAGCTCCTATCCAGAATTAAGAGTTCTAAACAACTTCAGATTTAAATGAAATTAAAAAATAATACAATTTCTAACTAATTAACTAGGCTAATTGTTCCAATCTTCCTTAAGCATCATAAATCCCTCAATAACCTAATTTTATTTACTAATAAAGTTATCCTTCTTAAGAAATTTCAAGCGAGTAGAACTAGAATTAAAATGTAGAAAGCTAGCAGATAAAAAATAACTAAGAGCTATAAAATCCATTTAAAACAACTTAAGAATATTAATTTGGAATGAAAGCTCCAATCAAGTAAAATTAAGTAAGTAATAATTAGGAAACAACTGATTAGAATCAATTTATCAATTTGCCTTCTTAATAATAAAATCAGATCAACTTTTAGCCCTAGTTTTCTAACTTAACTCACGCCTACAATTTTAAGTTAAATTAGTAAGGTTTCCAGCTTCCGTGGGATTAAGATCCAAAATTCAAAAACGAATAAAATACTTAGCAAAATCCCCATTAGGGTCCCCATTAGCCATAATAATTAAACTTTAATTAATTTCCTAAGATGGGTAGTGCAAAAAATAGCTAGGAGCTTACAATCTAGAATTAATAATAAATTTAGTAGCCTGGCCAAATATAATTGAAAGAGGATCATATAAGCATAAGAAAAGATTTACGATACTTGTTGAACGAAGTAAGCAATAATTACTAGAAGTAAAAGAAACTTCATGATATGACAAGAGCTTATGATGCTTACAGAATAGTTTCCAAAGATGGAAATAACTTCTACAGAGCGGTTGGAGTAGCTTATTTAGAACATTTGATTAGATAAACAACTCCTATATAAGAAATAAATTAGTTTATCTATAAAGTACAAAGCAAGCAGTAGTAGTTTATAGATCTAAACTTTGAAATTTTAACTAGAGAAGGCAAATTGTACAGTTCAATTATAATTTAAAAAGTCCAAAGTTATTTGGAAAAGTTAAGACTAATGAAATAGTAGAATAAGATTAAAGAAGCCTTCCAGATATTAGAGAACGATATAAGGAATAATAATGAATAAATAGATACTAATTTAGTCTGGTATTTAAGAATGGTAAATGCTAACTTTATTGATGACAACTGAAACTAAAACTTGAAGTTCTCAGAAAGGACCACTATTAGTATAGGCCGATTGATTAATAAAAATTTAATACAATAAGGAGAAGAAGGTAAAGAAATTTGAACCTCTAGTTTAGCTCATGCTCTTAATATCGTAATATAAATAGAGAATTCGACAGAGGAGAGTTAAGTACTAGGATTAGATAGTAAATAAGGTTTAAACGGATAAAGTCTACCAGCTATCTATATCTTACTAAATTGTGGAGCTTACAAGATACTTTACACAAGAGAGGTTACTTCCATAGACGGATATAACATTTTTGATGAATAATTTCAGGAGGAATTTGTATAAGTCCCTCAATACATGTTATAAAATCCTTATTAGAAGCCTCTTTATTATTGCTAAGAGAGGAACTTAAGATAAACGTAATAAAAGATAGAAATAAAGAATCTTCAGCTTAAAGCCTGCCAAACTAATGCTTTAAAATAAGAAAATGAAGATATAACTTCCTTAAGAAGATAAATAGAAAAGCTAACCTAAGAAAATTAATAATTTAAACTTTTACTACACCAAAAAAATGTACAGGAAAGTAATAACTTGAAGGAAATAAAATAGCTAAAAGAAAAAGTTAATCAATTAACCTAAACAATCTAATAATTTCCTTAGCCATATAAGAAAGTATAAAACCCTAATTAATAAAATATCATATAAGTATAGCCAGCCGGGTAAGAAAATGCTTAATTGTAAAACTAATATCAAATTCAGATAAATTCAGGATATCTCTTGCTAGAATCATAGTACCTAGTATGCTAGAATCTTGGATGCAATCTATAGAGCAACAATACTTATACATTAATAAAATGTAAGCACACTTTTCATAGAGAGTGCATCTAGCATGAGTTAGATTAGAAAAAGCATAGAACTTTTAAATGTTTAAGGCCTGATTGCTTCAGTGATTTTACTCTTTAGGATTATGAAAAGTTCACAGGTTTTTAGGTTTAATAGTAAGAGGCAAGTGTGAAGGAGAAATAAGAAATTTAGCATGAGTGCTAAATATGCTAAGAATAATTATAGGTGAACTAGATGATAACACTTAATTGTAATCATTTATTCTGCTGTAATTGCATCCAAAGCTTTGTCTAAAACTAAATGAATTAAGGAAAATGCTAAATGGAAGATTTAGTATGTCCTTATATAACAAAAGAAGGTTAAAAATGTAATTGGCCTATTGAAAGAGGTTGGGATGGAAAGAGTGAATATGGAATAATTCAGTATGTTACTAACAAAGAATAGCTAGAAAAATTAAACTAATATAGATTGAATAGAATGAAAGGAATCATGTAAGTTACCTAAATATAGACGTTGTCCTAATTCTTAATGTAGTGCGTTGTTTGAAATCCCTGAAGAAGCTGTTTAAGCGTAATGCATTGTATGCAAAACAAGGTTTTGTTCTCGTTGTTTAGAATATCCTCATACTGGTAGCTGTTAATAACAAGCAATTTAGAAGGTAATTTTTGATTATATTAGGCTAGAGAATAAGCTCGTACTGCTGGATTGGATATTAGGAAGTGTCCTTACTGTGGAGATTGTGCGACAAAAGATTCAGGTTGTTAGCATGTTACTTGCGATTAATGCAAAAAAGACTGGGCTTTCTGCTGTGAACAAAAAAGAAGTGTAAGCAATTTAATTTTAGCCTATAATCTCGCACGGTAACCATTATCATGCTCAAGGTTGCTGATGTGGAGCTAATTGGAAAGGTCCAGATCAAATGAAGCAAAATTGTGAAGAATGCTAAAGATTAGGAAAGTTATGTCCAAGACCAGGAAAAATAAATCCTGATTTATTAGTTTTCAATAAAATAGCAGAAGAAGAAAGAAATATAAGAGATAGAGTAAAATGAGCAAACTCTAAGTGTTATTTATAATTAATTAATTCTTAAACAAATACCTAAAATATTTTTTCAAAGAACTGCTAAGTTTATTTATGATAGAAATAGCTAAATGGACCTTTCAGTTCATTTTCTAAACCTATTCATGCATCTTTGTTCTTTATATAAAACCAGCATCTAAATCTAACTAGATAAACTTAAGTTGACTTATTTTAGCTTAAATTACTCTTTTATTATAATATCCCTACACTTAGCTAAAAATAGAAGTTAAATAATTAAATTGGAAATAAAACAAAAATAGGATGTATTAAATAGTGCATATCTATTAGCTAATAACAAATAAGAGAGAATTAAATACCTTTCAAGTTAATTATATTAGCTTTAATTTTAAAATTTAAGGAAATAGTAGGATACTTATTTATATTTTTAAGTCTATTAAAAATATTAAATCGTTTTGCTAAAATCTTATGAATGATCTAGATTTCTTAGAATGATGAAAATTTTTAATGCAATATTCAAATAATATAATTCTCACGTCTAGTACATAAAAGAATGAAACAGTCTTATTTGCAAATATAGAAATGTTTATAAAAAAATCTGGGCTAGCATCCTCAATTACTTTATAAGTAAGCTAAATGTACAGTATTTTAGAAATAATTTCTTAAGTTTTATTATCTAATATAAAAACGCAAAGGATATAAAATTTTATATTAATATAAAAAATTTAAAAATATGTATTTTTAGTTTTTTTATAAGCAGATTTAGTTACGATAATTTAGCATGTATTTAATTCATGCTTTTATTGATAAACTTTATTGATAAACTTTATTGATAAACTTTATTGATAAACTTTATTGAATTTAAAGGATTAAAGGCAAATTTATTATATTTGAATAGATGATACTTATGTTCAGCAATTAAAGAAACATTTATTTAAGTATAAATATTTATTTACTGAAATTTTTTCTAAATTAGTTTATCTTGAAGAAGAAGTAAAAAGTATTTTCATTTACTGTTTGTATTCTATCCAAGTAGCTATTACCCTTTTAGTTGCTTTTAGAAAAATTATGCTCTTCTTTATTTTTCCTTGAGAACAATCTTCACCGTAGAAATAACGATATTTTTATCATTAAATAGAGCTTAGTTGCATATTTATGAACTTAAAGAAATGAAGGTAGAACTTTTTATCTTGCATTTAAATATAAAGCAAATATATCTTGTTTTAAATAAATGAGCGAAAAATCAGATTAAATACTCTTTAGTTAAATCTTTGCTATTTGATATCCTTTTCACTATTTTTTATTTCTTATATAATTTAAGCTTTTATCAACAATAATCTGCTTTAGCTCTTATAAAATTGTTTCTTGATCTTAATATTATCATTTCAGTAAAATTATTAGCAGAGCTTTTATAAATTAAAAATAAAAAAGATATTTAAATAGTAGATAAAAAGTAAAATTTTAAACTTTCTATTTGATTTTTATATTATTTAAATTTATAATTTTTTAAATTCTCTATTTATAATCTAAGCTTTAAAGTCTAATTTTATAAATTTTAATCTAGTGCTATTTTATTGCTTGTATAACTAAACTCTATTTAGATATAAGTTATTATATATTCTGTATTTAATTTTCAGACTATTTAATTTATTATTATAACAGTTCTTCGTCTTTATTTAATTTATTTTTGGAGTTAATTTAATTATTTAAGATATATAAAAGCTATGAAATTTAGAGTATTGACAATTAATTGTTTTATATTAGCATTAAATAGAATTACTACATAAATTTAAAATTCATACTCCTATATTTCTCTTCCAAGCTTTGTTCAAAATATTTATCTAAGTTTTCTACTATACCTTTATAAATTATATACTCACAATAATATTGTTTTCCCAAGTAAATCATTAGCTTTTAAGCATTATGGAAACTAATATCCTTTGAAGCTAGAAACATCATTCAAAATTATTTTCAAGTAAATTAGTTTTGGCTAATAGAAGGAGGGAATTTGTAGTGTGAAAGCAAAAATAAACAAGAGCATGTATACAATAGCAAGAAAGGCTTTACAATCGCCTATCTCTGTTTTTAATTAATCCTGCTATTTAGACTTCAACTGACTTTCATTTAAATTTGATATGGTAAAACGCTTTTCTACTTTAAAATATGAAAAATAGCTATGAATTATCTAGAATCTTCTATAGAAAAACTCTTTAAATGCAATTGGAATTAAAAACTTTTATACTTTTAGCAAGTAAAAAGATGATCTAGTGTTTGGAGTAAGTATTAGCCATCAATCCATGAATTCCAGCTAACTTCCTATTGAGAACTATACTATGAAAACATATAACAACATTTTATTAAGAAGCAACTTAACGTAATAGAGATATTCTGGCTGCACAGGTATTCAAGAGCAACTTGAATTATTTTAAAAATGTACAGAAATAAATTATACTTAACGAGGAAAGCAGTAAAGAAATAATCTCAATGCTTAAGTTGCAAACTAAGTAATTTTATTTTCAGGACGGTTTATGCTTGCATCATTTACCTGAATAAAGTTAACTTAGTATATGTGGAGGAAAAATAAATTAAGAGAATCTTTCTATTATTAGGAATGATTTAGTAATCTTGAGATAAATTTGATGGATTTAAAGGAATTAAATAGTGATAAAATATTTATAGATATTAATTTACTTTTAAATAAGAAATAAAACTACATATTAAAATTAGTAAACAGCAATTTAAAAAGAATAAGATAATATGTGGAAAATATTCAAAATTATTAGAAAAAAATTGTAGAAGCGAAGTAAAGAATAAAGGAAGTAAGGTAAAAAAAGAGATATAACATTTATAAACTTAAATAAATTGAAGTATCTGTTTGAATAAAAAGCTTAATATAATAAATTTTTTATTAAAGGGAATTTTTATTAATGCAATGTTCTTTTATTCCACTTTTATTGACATTTACTTAAATTAATCTGTTATTTATATCTTATACTATTATATTTTATTATATAGTCCTATCTCAGATTTTTCTTATATCTTTTTCTTCAGCTTTCTATTTCTTTACTTTTTCATATTTTGATCTTTTAGTTATAAAACTTTTATTGATTTTTTTAATTGCTAGTTATAGATATTGCATCATTTATGAAATAAGCATTTATATCTAGACAAATTTTTTATAATTAGAAAATGTTTTTCAAAAAATGAGCATTCTTAGTGTCAGTAAATAGATCTTTGGTAAGGATTTATTCACCAGAATTTGAAGAATTTTATACTATTTTTAAGTATTTTATTATTTAGATCTTACTTATTGAAATTTTTAGTCCTTTACTATAAAGTAATAATAATAATTCACCAAAGTTAACTTTTACCTAAACTTAGTTTTAAAGCTTTTTATTTATTTTATTCAAATCTTTCATTGCAATTTTATTTTTAATTTCTTTGTCTAAGCGTTTAATTGATTGTTTAAAGACACTATGAATTTCTCAAATAAACTTTTACTGCTGTAATTCATTTTCTAATGAAGGAATAGACTGCTCTTTTTTAAGCTTTTTAAATTTAAATTTTATCTTAATGTTTAGTCTAATTATATAAATTAGTCTTAAGACTAATCCTTTTTTTATAATCCTACTCTTTTATTACTATAATCAAAAATATACTAAGGGTTAACTAACTGAATCAAAACCTAAATTTGCTTTTTAGTGTCAATTTAAATCTATAAGTGGAAGGTTTAAGCTTATAATTCGAGCTTCAATTTTTGAAAGTGAAATTTTATGCTTTGTACTAGAGATAAATAACTAATGTTTTTCTCTTTATAACTCTTAGAGTAAGGTCTTTATTATTATATATATATAAAGTTGCTTCTAAGAAATAACAGAACTTTGAACAAAACATTTAAACAGCAAATTCTCTAAAAAATAAAAAACCCAAATAATTACAATCAGTGAAAGTGAGAAATATGATTGATATGACGAGCATTAACCACTTGGAAATCCAGAACTAAAACAACTTCCGACACAAACTCAAATAGAAATATTATCATAGTCTTAAAAGAGTTTATGTTCAAAAATAGATACCTCACTGATAAAGTAGAAAAATTAGAAAAACTAATAACGTCTTTACTTGAGAAACAATATTAATCATCATAAGAAATAGAAAACAAACTGGAAAAAAGAATTCTTTAAATTTAATAATAAATTCAGGTAACATTACTTTCGTTTTAACAGAATTAATCAGATCCTATGGAAATAGAAAATGAAGCCTCAAATTAAAATAAACAGTAAAAGTTTATTTAAAATGACTAGTAAATTGAAATTAAGTAAGTGTTGCAGGAATAATAGTTTAAAAGAAGAATAAAACGCTACGAGTGCAATAAATAACACCAATGAAAATACTGCTACTAACTAAGCGATATTTAAAGAAAGAATAAATAAGATATTTTTAGAAAACTATTTAGGATATATCCAACATAAAGCGGAAAAATTTATAGAAAAAAATTCTTTAATTCAAATCTTAATCCTTGGAGAAATAATTAGGAACGCTACATGCAAGATAAAGACTATTCAGAATATTAAAGGATGGTGCGCTAATGAAGTGCTACACCGCCTAACAAAGCCTAGTAGAAATTCAAGACAAACTAATGGAGACAAGCTGATAGAATAGGTCATATGGCTGACTACTAAGGCTTTAACAAAGCTTTTTAACTTTAACTTTTTTATAAGTGATAGATTCTTTTTAATTAATCTTAATATCTTTTTCATACCAGTTTTAACCTCTTATTATTTCCTAGAACCTTCAAAAGTAATGTTGTAATAATTAAAAAATTGCTAAAGCTTTTTTAAGATTAATAGCTTTAATAAAGCAATTTTTTTTTTAAATACTTATAAATTAATTAATTAATTAACATGATGTCGTCGTTATTTTTTTCACAAATTAAGTTTAAAATAATTTTTTCTCTTAATTTTTTTCTTTTTTTGGTTTCTTCTTAAATCTTTCTATAATTACTTTTAAATCAAGCTTCATTTATTTTTTAGGCATTCTTTTTTCTCCAAAAGAAACTGCTATGTAATTTTATATTTTAATTAAAAACATGTTATTAGAAATTTGCAAATCTTCTCTATGTCATCATATCGTCATCTTTATCTTCTATCATATTTTATGACATATATAGCAATGATATTTATATCTTGGTCATAAATGCAATGAACTTTCTATCTATTGTGATCTTAAATGTTGAATAATAGTGGAGTTTAGATAATAAAATTTCTATAGCAAATAATAATTAAAGTGTATGCATTATGTCGCCAAATAAAATTTTTAATCTATTTTAAATATCACTTGATTAAAGTAATTCTGGCCAAATTTAAATTAATAGATAATGTAATAAATCTATTTTCGAATTAAGAAAAGAAATTTGAATTTTATTATTTTTTCGCTCTTATAAATTAAATAAATTTTTCACTTCTGAAATAAATTCTTTGAATCATTTAATCAAAACCAACTTTAAATAATTGACTATGTTACATAAATTTAAATTTACTTTGACTTTTCTATGCAACAACTGACTTCGATAACCAATTTATTTTATTCATATGAAATTGAATTTTCTAAAGAAATTAAATATTTTTTTCAACGGAATTTGAAATGTTTAGTAATGTATATGATGTGGCTATATCCAGTGATTCAGAGTTCATCGTATCGGGAAGTTATGATAAGACGGTGAGACTATGGGACGTCAAGACAGGTACCTGTAAGACCATGAGTGGTAACACTAGTTATGTATATGCTGTGGCTATATCCAGTGATTCAGAGTTCATCGTATCGGGAAGTGCAGATAAGACGGTGAGACTATGGGACGTCAAGACAGGTACCTGTAAGACCATGAGTGGTCACGCGTTTTTTTTAAATATTTTATGCTTAATTCTCTTTAAATTTAGTTTTTTTTATTGACTTTAAAAAATTTTTTGCAATCATTATTAGTTTATAATTTAAAAGATTTTTATTTATTTCTTTTTTTCCGGGCATAATTTTTCCATTGTCTAGTTATTTTTTAATTTGTTTTTTAATTTCAATATTAACTTTTATAGTAAACTTATTTTTCATTAAAATATAAAAAGAAATAGTAAAAAATGAAAAAAAAGTACTCAAAATAAAATTTTAAACTTTATGTTTTATCGAACTGCAAGATATCAAATTTTTCTTATTATTTATGAATATTATTTATTTAAATAGACATGCTATAATATATTATAAATACAAATTACTCAAATTATATATTGAAAACTTAAAACTCTTTCTATACCAAGTAAACTCATGAAAACTTCTGGACAAATTTTATTAAATAGCGCTAATTTAGCCGGATGAAGTCTAATATATATTTAACTGCAAAATATATTTTAATTGTTATTCATTCTTAGAAATACTAAAATAGATTAAAGAATCCTACTTTGTAAAGCTATCAAGAAGCAAACATATATGACCCTTTTAACTATTTCCCATATCACTTAAAAGTCTTCTCTTGAAAATCATAGATCTCTTACTTTTTAATAATTAAATCCTTACTTGTAAAGATGTGAATATGAATTTTAGTTCTGATTTCAAGTAGTTAAATTATGCTCTCAATAAATATTCTATCTAAGAACAATACTTGAATGAATTTCTTATAGCAATCAAGAGACTATCGTCATTTTTATTTATATTTAAAAAGCATTTGATTCAGTAATTTGATCAAATTTATGAAAAATACTGAACAAGATCGAAATACTTAAGGAATAATAAGTTTCCTATCAATCATATATAAAGAGGAGATAATAAGATTAAGAATAAATTATCTTATCTCTGAAGAATTTGAAACTTAAAACGGAGTAAAATAAGGATTTGTCTGCTCCCCGAAGATTATGTAATATAATATTAAATTAGTTATTGAATGAACTAAAAGAAAAAGAAGTTGGTATTAAAATGCAGACTGAAACGGAATTGGGAACAGAAGTAAGATATGTAGGCACCCTAGCATATGTTAATGATATTGTACCATTAGTTCATCCAGATTAACTAGATGATATGACTGATATACCTTAATAATGATCATAACGATATAATTTATAAATTGCGGACTAAACAAAATGAATGTTATGAAATGGTAATGCATGACAAAAATAATAGATAATCACGATAAATGGTATAGTAATAGAGAAAGTGAAGGAATTTAAGTATTTAGGTCATTGGATATAAGAAAATATTTCATATTAAAAACATCTGGATTCAAGAATCTTAGAATGTCGTATAACCCAAGCATGAATTTTGAGCAAATTAACAATTTAGAAAAGAATCACTCCTTGTAATGCGTCTGTGATAATAAAATTCTTTATAATCAAGATTTTGGTTATGGAAGCGACTATATTCCATACATAGAGGAAGCTATAGGAAATAGCTCTTTAAATAAATTGTAAATATAAAAAAATGAATGATTTCTAAATATTGCGTGATTAAAATCTTGACTAATCTTCTTTACCTAAAAATAAAGAACTGCTATCTAATTAAATGAGCATAGGTAGATGCTCGACTACTTTCTAAAAATTCATCCTGATTCATTTCAACTCAATTCCGTAAAGCATATTATAAACTTGTTAAGAGCTTTACTAAATAGTTGTAGTTAATCTCCAGTTAGCAAGATCCTTCGAATTCCGTTAAAATTACTTCGAAATTCCTTAAGAACTTGAAATTAACTAACAAGAATTCTAAAAATTCAAAAATATATTTAAAGTTAAAAATAATAGATTGGTACCTCAGTCTCGACACTCGTATCAAAAGTATCCTCTACATAGTAAGATACTTTTGATAATTCATTCTCTAACCAGTTAAAAGCAGTAAATAATATTATGAATATTTAAGATACTCTTTAAGTTGAAAAATAAAATGAAATACTTCTAAATGAAGTAAAAGAACTCAAGATTAAAATATAAAAATTATCAGATAAATAAACAAATAAATAAAATGATTATAGAGCGCGTAGCACCTCATTGGCGCGCAGTTCTTTCAATATTAATATTTAATATTAAGAAAAATGTTCTCCTGTTTCTTGTTAAAATTCTAGAGGTCCGAAGAATCATGTCAGTTTCTCCAAATGGGGAATCTTCTTATTAAAATTTATTCTAAAATCTTGAGTCAAATGCTTCAGTCTTCTTGAATAAGGTCCAAATAAGAGATAGTTATTAAGTCGGTAATAAGAAGGCCCGTCAGTCAAACTTTCATACTGCTAGAGAGAACCCTCGGGGTAAGTTAGGTATGTCTCAACGGAGCTTATCCACCATTCCCCGTGGTGGCATCTAGTGTGAGATTACTCGCAATGCAATATACACTGCACTAGATTACTTATTAATTTGTCTGACGCGGCCGACATCCATTTTATATTTTTTATATATAATAACAATTCTTTAGAAAAACTAAACACTATTCTTACATAAAATAATCAAAATATTTAAGTCATGAAAAGTTCTTATGAAGCAATCTTTGAATAGTATAAGACTTATATAAATAAAATTACTAAGAAAATCAAGGAAATCAAGGAAATCAAAAATGAAAATTAGATGCTAATGTTAGATCTATAAGAGTAATAATAATTAAAAATACGGTCTAAGCAGTTAAATTTTGCATCAAATTAAATATAATTTTTAGATAAAGAAGTTTAAGCAAATTCCTGAATTTGCCTTATTAATTAAATTGTCTAGACTGGTATAAGTATTTCTGGAAGAAATGAATAATCAATATAAACAAATTATGATAGCTCAAAAGAAAAGTTAATTTAAACAGATGAAATAAAGAAATATATTGAATAAACTCTTAGTAATGAATAATTTACTTAAACAGAACTAGTTAAAAGTCATAAATAAGCACAAAAAAATTTATAATCTAGTGATATACTAACCCATAAAAAAATAAACTTCCTACAAGTTTAAATTGAATTATATAAATAATAAGAATAAGCATTAAAGCATATCTAACAAGAACTTTAAGAAGCTTATTAATAAAAAATAAACACTGAAGCTTAATTATAAAATTATTAATATTTAAATCAATAATCTACTGATTAGTGTTTAATGCTAAAGAATTAAATTTTATATTTGAGTAAAGAATTAGAAAAGCAATATTAAAATGGAAATAAGTAATATATGATGTATAAAACAGATTTACCATGAAAATAAAATATCATTTAAGATATATTAATATAAAAACAAAGAGAACTAGAAAATAATACAATAATTTATACTTATCAGTTAAAAATACAAAAAATAATTCAGTAGAAATGCAAATTTAAACGGAAGTAAATTCACATAAAATTAGCTAAACTTAAACAGACAATATAAGTTAGGATAAAAAAATATAAGTTAAAGTTTAATGTTCAAATGCTTCATCTAGTAAAATAAAAATTGAATAATATAATCAATTTTGCTAGACAAGTTTGATTGATGAGAATTATATAAAACTCCAGTAATTCTTTCATTAGCTAAATATGAACTTCATGTGTAGCAATTAAAAGTTTGAGTAAAACTTAAGAAAATAATAAGAAATTAATAAGTAATTAATGAAAAAATTATTTGATCTAAATACCAAGCCTTGATAAAAAGATTAAATGAGCTAAACAAACATTAATTATATTGAAAACTAGAATCGCACTGTTATTAAATAATCAAATCCTTGCAAAAGAAAACGTGAAAAAGATGGAATTTAAATTCCTCTAGCTAAACGCAATATTAAATGTAAAAATGAAAGAGAAAGTGAACAGATAATACGATAAATAAATTAATTAACGTGGGTCTGCCATTATAGGCTATCCACGGATTAATGTTTTAATAATATAGTCTTGATACTCTTTTCTGCTTGTTTTAATTCACAAATGTGAAACCTTCTTCTCTTATTCTTGTGACTCTGTCTAAGGCCGGAGTTGAAATTCTTAAGGAATTCTCATTCTAGTAAAAAAATCAGTCTTGAGTATCTTCTATAGTAAAAATCTTAGTTTATTTTTGCCTCAGCTATACCTTGCTTTACACCAAGCCCCTATCCAAGTTGACGGCATAGTGAATAGGAGAGCTTTTGAGGCGCGGACTACAGAATAAGACTCGCTTTTTCTGATATCGAGTCTCAAGCTAGAGACTAGCTTAAGACTCACCGTCCATATTTTAAATTATTATAATATATATAATTTAAATAGGGTGAAAAGCCCTTTCCTTCGGATGCTGCTTGGAGGCCCAGCAAGGCAAATAAAAAATAAGCGCAGACGGAGGATAAATCGGAGGAAGAGAAATCAATGACAAGAGAAAAACGATGTAACAAGAGAAGAACTCTGAATGCCAGGAGAAAACTTTCTTCGTTATAGGTCGGGGAAATGTACCCGTAATCGCATATTGCCTCCTATGCTTTGGAAGGAAAAATTACACGTACTGCAGGAAGAGAAAGCAAGGACTGATAGACATTAATTTTTTTTCGACATTAAATAGAATTAATTTAAAGAGCTGCGCACCAACGAGTGTGCTACGTTCTCTATAATCCAATTTATTTATTTATAATAAAATTTTTAATCTCCTCAACTCTAAAACTTTATCAAACAAGGTTCGTGAAGGAGGGACTAATTTTAAATGAGAATGTTCAAGGAAGGTATATAACAATTAAAAAAGAATTAACTCAAGGCACTGTAGATAGTACCTAAAATGCTATTAAAATAGACAATAAACTACTAGAATCTTATTAGATTTAAGTAATTTACATTTTGATCTAATATTTCCACCAGCACCCTGAGTATAAAAAAGAACTGGTACATATTTAATGAGATTCATAAGGGACTAAATATATTTGCATATATTAGGGAGGGTTCCTTGGTGGAGCGCAAAAATCTAAGAAAATAAAAATAGGACATGTAAATATAAGCTCAATAGCTAGTAAACAAACGGCATTATAATAATTCATCCTTGATAATGAGATTGACATTTTTTCAATAAATGAAACATGAACGTAATAAACATATTGCCCAATTGTTATAGAACAATATCGTACCTATTACTAAAACGCAAATACTCATGCAGGTGGAGTATGTCTATTAGTAAAAAAGTAACTTGATTTTTGCTAAAATTAATTAGATTCATCAAATCTTCCTGGACATTTTATAAGCGTGAGAGTTGAAAATTTTATAATTGCATCATGTTATTTGCCTACAAATGAAAAATCAAATATTTATAAGGACATTGCATATGAATGCCTTAATAATATAATAAATAATAGCGACCAGAACCCTATTATACTTTGTGGCGACTTTAATGCCTTACTTCCTAACTATGGTAATAATTCATCACAAATCAATAATAATACTTAAAGATTACTAGACTTTATAGAAGCAAATAAATTAATAATTTTAAATGATTAAGAGTCCAACACATTTATTCATAGAGTGAATAATTAATGCTATTGTAATGACTACTTCTTGGCAACTTAACATTTAAATTCCGATGATTTCGTTGACTTAAAGTAATCCAAGATTCGAGTTTGCATATTGATAATTTTCTACTAAGTATTTTGCATTTAATTATAATTTAAAAAGAAGTGAATAAGATTAACAATAACGATTATTCTTTAAAATTTCTAAATTATAGGATCTGAACATGAGAAACTATTATTAAACTATTTTTGGGATAATTTTATCAATTCTAGTAACTTGATTAAAAAGATGTTCAAAATTAGTACTAATTCATCTGCGATCTTATTAGTTATAATGCTGAGATTGTGCTTGGATCTTAAAATTAAAGAAAAAACTATTATCAATTGCCAAGTTACTTAGCTACGTTATTTGTTCAAGCAAAAAGGATAATATTGCATATTAGAACACATTAGCTTTGTATGGACGTCATAATTAAGAAGTTACTAAATTTTAATAGCTTAAAATTTAATCTTTTAAGCATTATCTTCACAAATTTTGGAAATGAAAAAAATAAAAAGCTAAGGAAAAACATAAAGATCTAAAAAATAATGCTTAAATAATGTTTAAACAAGCTAAGAATCTAATAAACCAAAAAATTCGTAATTAGATGAATTTTAACTTTAACTAACAACAGCAATTTAAAATTGGGAAACTAACGTTTTTGATAAACATTCTAAAATAAGTAAGATAGATTTTAACTTATCAAATAAAAAAAATAGATGAAATATTTAGAAATAAATCTTTTATCTTAAATTAGGAATTAAGTCATTTATAAAATATACCTCTTTTTACGTGATTTGAAATTAAAAACATTATATCTTAGCTTGTAAATAATAAAGCTACAGGTAATGAAGGTCTAAAAGCTGAACTTATTAAATATGGAGGTTAAGATTTACATCAAATTATTACAAGTTTCATTAGTAACATGCTTAGAACATTTAGAATATCTAATGCAATGAAAAAAATAAACATTCTTCCGATTTTCAAAAAGGGAAACAAAAATAATTGATGTAATTGACGACCTATCGCTTTATTGAACTATCTACTTAAAATTTATGATAAAACACTAATATAATCACTTTAAAATTATGTTTATGAACGAAACATTTTGCATCCAGCCTAATTTGGATTTATTCGTAAACGCTCCACTACTTAGCAAATTATAACAATTTAGTAAATTATAGACTTGTATCGTAGATGATCTCATAAAAAGTAATTAATTGCTACTTTAATAGATATAGAAAAAATGTTTGATGCATATCTAGAAAATTACTTTTTGATCATCTTAGAAGACTTAGGTTACCTTTGGACCTAATATTGGCACTAGAATCTTTTTATGATAATGTTGATGCTAAGTTTATAATTGATGGATATCTTACAAGAACAATTAAATATAACAATGGAGTATTATAGGGAAGTAGCCAAGTACCTGTACTTGTAATTTTATACTATGATATTGCTATAAGATATTTAGAAGATAATCAGAAGAAATTAGGATTTCAAATATAATCTAAAACTTTCGTAATACGAGCCTTTGCTGACGACTTAATCCAATTGTCCTCTTCCTAGAAAAATGCCTAAAAAGTATTATAAGCTACATCTACAGTTTTTGATTGAGTAAAACTTACAATTAATGTAGATAAATGTGAAGTAATAGAATTCTTGAAAAAAATCAATGAAAAGAAAGCTAACCTTCTATTACTCTAAAGCTCAATTGAATTCCAATTGCTTAAAAAGATGAAGTTAACTATTTAGGATATTTTTTAGGAATAAAATTAAATTAAAAATTACATTGTATATCAGTAGCTACCAAATACAGAGTAGCTAGTTAAAAGCTACTGCAATACTTTCTAAATATGGATTAATATCCCCTCTCAGCTTCAAAACTTTTAGTAGAACTTTTATTTTGCCTAAAGTTTAATATGGAAGTGATATTACTCCGTGAGTTACTATTTCTGGAATTAAAGGAATAAAAAACAAGATAGTAAACTTGTAAAGACTTATCTCAATATAGGCGTTTAGATCTTAAGAATTCACATTCAATGAGTCATACTTTATTGACCTAAACTGGCTTCCTTTTACACATAAGGTAACTCAAAAGTTAATGCGCTTTTATTAAAAATTGATATAATACAACAAATAAAATCCTAACTCAGAAACTACTTTTTTATTGGAAAAATACACTAAATTTAATTTACCATACTAGAAACATATAAAAAAATGTATCGATTGGTATAATTTTGACATGTCACATGTTTAGAATAATATGAATTTTTATAAACTCACGGAATAAAAAATAAAACATAAATTCTTAATGGAATGTCTCTCTAGAAATACACTTATGACAACAGCAAAAAGAATTATAGACTAAATAGAAAATAATTAAAGTGTATTTCCTGAGATTACTTACACTAAATATAATAAACACTATATTAGAGAGACTATTTCCATCTATAAACTAAGAAATGTTTCTTATAATTTTCAATAAGAACTCAGTAATCTCTACATTAACGTTAGATATAGCATTATTTGCTTATGTGGCTAACATTTTGATGAAACTGATCTTATTTTTTATTGCTAATAAAATGAAGATACTATTGAGGAATTTGAAATTCATAAAGCTCTTAAAGAAAAAGACAAAAAGAAACTAATTCTTTAAACTAAAACTATATAAGCAAACATCTTTCAAAAAATCAAATTCCTAAAATAGACAAATTAATCAAAAATTTTAATTCCAAATTACTCAAAAAGCGTCTTGAAATGTTTAAACTACAAGATGAGTTGTTAGAAGAGTTTCTAGAAGAAAAAAAAGAAAAATTTAATCAAGAAAATAAATAAAAATATATGATAGTGAAAGAGCAAGAAGAAGCTTGATTGACATTTACAAACTTTTATCTTTCAACATATTTTTAATATTTATAGTCTAAGCGATATCTATTGCAACTATGTCTCACTATTCTTAAATATTGAAAATATTATATTTAAATTAATTAATTAATAAATTGGAAATCATGCAGCTTAGATCATTAAGAGTTGTAATAGATGGACCTTTTTGTGCATAAAACGAAATCCTAGAGAATGAACTGATTTTCCTTAAATTACAAAATTATATGTGATAACGTATGATAATGTTCAGAAGAAAATTGCTCCTAAACTAAGAATCAACATTGGATGGATGAATATGTCAATTACAAAGAGGAATAACTATATATTTGAAACATAACTCAAGGAAGGTAATGGAGGCACTACAGCTCAATGACGAAATAATAATACAAGAAAAATGAAAAGGAATAGATGGAAAATTAATGATAAAAAGCGATAAAGTTCCATAATGATGTAAATTCCATTACACGAATGTAGAATATGATCACCTGCAAAAAATTAGACTGAATTAATTGAACAATTCATACAAGGAATACCAAATTATCCAAGATTCAACAAACACAGAAAACAGGAAATATGATATTTATTTAGGCTACGGGCCAAATGCAATGGAGCAGCATAAGCAATGAAAGAAAGAAATCTAATAGAGAGTGAAGCATGCTAATTCTGCAATTATAGAAAGGAAGATGAGATCCCTATAATAGAAGATTGCAGATAATACAAAGAAGAAAGAGAATAGTTAATAGAAAATCTCGAGAACGTAATTATCAGTAATAACTAATAAAAATAAGCCTTCTTAAACCTCAGGCTTAAAGAAATAGTGTGAGGAAATTACAAATTCGAAAATATGATACGAACTCTACAAGTAATCAAAAGAAAAGAAATAGATTATCACATTAAAAATTTTCTGAAATATATATAAGAGAAAAGAAAATGGGGTTTTATTTAAAAAATTCTTCCTTATTAGAAAAAAATGAGTAAAAACTACAGAGCAGGATCCAATGAGCATATTTGAATTTATAATCGGTTATCAAGAGGACAAAAATAAAAATATGATTAAGCAGCTTTATAACAATTCTAAGAAAATGTGGAAAGGAACTTGCGATGCTCTCAGAAAAGACTAACAGATAGCTTAACTATCTAAAGACAAATGAAAGAGTTGGAAAAGTAATTGATAGAAATAGAATTCTACTGTTTTAAAAAAACCTAATGATGGAGATTGAATTTAATTATCCAGATCAGGATATAATGAATCTATTGGAAGAAAAATTTAGAATAAATAAAAGAAAATTTAGAAGATTCTGGTTTGATAAGATAATTTCCAAGAATACTCTTACTTTCGATTTTCTCTTAATTTGTGGTTCAACTATCAATGGTGAAACCATGTAAATTAACTGATTGGTTAATTCATTCATTCATAAACTCTTTCTTCAGCATTTATAGTTTTTGAGATCTTTTTTGATTTTTAGATCTTAATCGGTTGTTCATTTCTAAACTCGGTTCTTTATAGATTACTTTTATACTTCTAGTATTTTTTTTTCGTTTCATTTATAACTTTCTTATGTTGTCGATTTATATGTCTTTATCCTCTAAAACAGATTTAATTTTTTTATTGAGTTTATTTCTTTTTCTTTTAAGATTTCTGATAATTTCTTTTTCAATCATCATTGTTTCAGTTTTTACTCTATTATAGTCATTTGAGTTTATAATTTTTGCTTATTTTCTATTTTTCTTGTGGTCTTATATTAATTTCTATCTGATTTGTTTACATGCTTTAAGTGTTGTTGGTTTGATCTTATGAAGTACTTCAAAAAGCATTTAATTTTCTTTAATGGAAATAAAGTTTTATTGTTATTTTTTTTATTTATTTATTTAAATAAATAAATTGGATTATAGAGCGCGTAGCACACTCGTTGGTGCGCAGCTCTTTAAATTAATTCTATTTAATGTCGAAAAAAAATTAATGTCTCTCAGTCCTTGCTTTCTCTTCCTGCAGTACGTGTAATTTTTCCTTCCAAAGCATAGGAGGCAATATGCGATTACGGGTACATTTCCCCGACCTATAACGAAGAAAGTTTTCTCCTGGCATTCAGAGTTCTTCTCTTGTTACATCGTTTTTCTCTTGTCATTGATTTCTCTTTCTCCGATTTATCCTCCGTCTACGCTTATTTTTTATTTGCCTTGTTGGGCCTCCAAGCAGCATCCGAAGGAAAGGGCTTTTCACCCTATTAATATTTTAATAGTTAATAATTCGATTTTATTTTATTTATTCAGTTTTTATTATTTATAAATTCTTAATTTAGGTTAAACATTACTTTAACTATCTATTTATATTTGTACTTTTTTTTCAGTTGTAATTTTTTCTATTTATTGTGGTTTTTTATTATTTTTTATGTTTTAAGCTTATTCTATAATATTAAAGTTTTGAATATTTAAGAATATTTCATGTTTTTTTTTCTAGTTCATTGGGAAGTTATTGTTAAGTTTAATAAGAATATTATTCTTTTTAAAAGATGACGTGATTATAAATATAGTATTTTCATACTTATTCTTATAATATAGATGTTTTATAAAAGATGTTTTTTATTTTATCCAACATTTTTGTTTAAGTTATATATTTATTTTTTAAATAGTTTTCATCGAATATTTCAAATATTATTTTCATAGATTAATCGATTTATAATATGTTTTTGTTGATAGTTATAATTTGTTAAATTTCTATAATAATCTTTATTTTAAAAAAAGTGAATGTTGGCAATTGTCATGAGAACCATTGAAAATTTAGTGTAGTGTATACTACATAACAAGTAATCTTTCACAATAAATGATACCACAGGAAAGGGTGGACAAGTTAGGAAGAGATAACCCTAACTTTCTTAAAAATTCTCACAAGATGTAAAAACGTTTTACTTAGGTCATACTGACCACTTAATAATTATTTTCTTCCAAATTTTTTTATTTAAGAAGACAAGTTCATCTAAGTTAAGAGTCGAGAATAATCTTTATTAAGAATATTTCCCATTTATTGAAGGTGACATATCTCATTGGATTAATAAAATTATAACAAGAAACATGTAAACATTTTTCTTAATTTTAAATATTAATTACGAAAGTGCTGAGTGATAAAGAGGTGATTCGCAATATATAATAATTTTTATTTATTTTTCTTTCTTTTTTTTATCTCCTTGTACTTAAATTAAATTTAAAATTTTATGGATAATGGAATGTTTCCTTAATAGGTCCATAACTTCCTGCATTACCTTTTACAGGGTCTCGGACTCGCCGGTGTCTCCACCCAAGTTCACTTCCGAGCTTTCCGAATGGTCTTGGAGATATCTTTTTTCTTCAAAGCTAACCATCCGGGGAAGGATAAAAATTTGTAAGTTCTTTCCAAATGTTTTTATTTATTTACCAATTCCTCCTACACTTTTTATCATAAGTGGAATAAACTGCCGCATATATAACATTTTTTCTTGAAAAATTTTTCTGTCGTCATAGGTTATTCTTCTATTACCATTGAATCATTATTTATTTTTAGGTCTTATTACTCTAATTTTCCTAGTCTCTTTTTTTAATTCCGTTATTTATTAAAATGGGTTTTCATACTTTAAGAAATCTGTTCCCATTTATTCATCAATTCTTACTATATCGCATTCTATTTCTTAATATCTGTTGCTAATATCCTCTTTGGTCACAAATTCATTATGAGGTCTCTCGTCCTAGACATGATCTTATAAGTCTTATTGTAAACTCATGACGTAATGTTCGAGGTTTTCTACCTTATCAATGTAATCAAAAATGATTTAAACAAGAGACTTTTTATCTTAATTCATAAATTGTTCGAAGGTGTAACTTTTTTTTGTAATCTTTGAAAGAAATTATTTTTCTTCTGAGATTTTACAATATTATTTCTTTTTTGTCTTTGTTGGAGTTTGTTAGAGCTGGAGTGATTGATCTAAGGAGCTACGAGAAGCCTTTTAGTTGAGAAAGCCTTTGTTTCATTCCGCCATCATTTTATGATCTCTTTGTACTTAAGACATAAAATATTATCATTATATATTGGAATTTTATTTTTTTATGATATCTATTTCTTTATTTTTTTTCTTAATTATAATATTTTTAGAATATTTTATATTATAATTTAGAATTTGACTTTTAATTATTTACATTTTAGTTTTATATATTTTTTTAATTTTTAATTTTTAATTTTTTTTTAATTCATAATACTAAAATATTTCGAGTATCTTATTAAATGTTTAAATTATATCTTTATTTTTTTTTAAAGTTTTAATTTTATTTACGTTTAATCTTTTTTTAAATAATAAAAATAATAATTCAATTTTTATTTCAATATAATTAGTTTCTATATACTAAATTGTTTTTTAATCTTTATAAATGGATAGCAATCAATGTCCAAACTGTAAAGAGCAATTTGATTAAGAAGAGAGATTATACAAATAGTTACCATGTGGTTGTACTTCATGTTTGAATTGTCTTAAAGCAGTTTATTAGCTTATTTAAAAAATTGTATGTACAAAACATAACTAAGTCTTTAACATTAATCCTGAAGAGTTACAAGGACATCAAGTTTAAGAACAAGTTCAGTAAGAAGTACCACAGCAGTAGTAAGAAGAGATAATTGATCAAGTGCAAATCAATGAGTAGTTCAAGTGGTTATAGGACTAATATGATTAGAAATAGAATTAAGTTAATATGATAAAAAAGATAATATACGACAGTGATCAACTTATAAAACATATCTAGTCGTTATCGGTTCAGTAAGTATTTAAGACTTTAATCAATTCAATTTCTCTTAGTAACAGTAAAATAATGAATTTTTTGAATCGTTTAGCTACTCTTCAAGCCACAAATCAAGTGCAATAGTAATAGGTCTTAGCGACGAGTTAGTAGTAATAAAACTAAGGATAAAATGGTAAAGCTCATGAATAATTTTAGCAAATATTGCGAGAGATAGAAAATTTTAAGAGAGAGTAGAACCAACAAATGGACATTTAAACATTAAGAAATAATATCTATGTATGTATGTTCAATCTATTTACATATTTAAGAGAAAATGACAATGGTTAATACTTAACGTTAAATAAGGCAGACTAGTTAGTAGAAAAGTATTTCAAGCAATTCAAGGTGATAAGAGGTTGTTTTTAAGTATCAAAACATGTAGTGCAATAATAAGGATAAACAAGCTCAAAAAATAATGACCGTTAAATTAAATAAGAAACTTCGATTATCCAATATCAATAATAAGATTAAGTAATTGATTTAACATAACGAATCTAATAAGTTCAATTTAAAGATTCTTTAGTTAAATTAGAGATTTCATAAAAAGAAAAATAAATAATATAAACCAGAGAGTTAGTTTAAGCAATAGAGTAAAGAGTAGTGAATATATAGAATGATTTCAAGAATGAAATCCAAGTAATTTAAGTATGTAATGAACAATAGAATTTGATCAAGTATGTAATATAAGATTTCTCAAATTTAACGTTCGAAAATTTAAATAAGTTCCTAAACTAGATAAAGGAAGAGAATTTAAATATATAAAATTTGAAAAACAATCCATTAAACAAGCCAGGTTTGATTAACTAAATATAAATCATATTATAATTACCATAAGTAGCTGACTAATAAATTCATGACAAGTTATATTAGTTAATCTAGTTATGTAGATCTCAACAAGGAATATCGTAAGTAGCTTCAAACGGTGTAACTTTATTGAACTTCATGAACTACAACTTTACGTAATAAGACTTTCAAGACATCGACTTTATTAACTCGGACATCTCTGACACCACCTTCACCTCCTGCAATTTCTCCAATTCTAACCTAACATTAGCCAACCTCCGCAACACTAAATTCATCAACTGTGATCTCTCCAACACAAATCTAACCTCAATCTCATCAGAACACCCGCACATATTCACTGGACACTCCGCATCCGTCACATCTGTGGCCATCTCCTTAGACGCTAATTTAATCCTTTCTGGCTCTGATGACTCTACTCTTAGACTCTACAATATAGCCACAGGTACCTGTAAGACCATGAGTGGTCACACTTATTATGTATTATCTGTGGCTATATCCAGTGATTCAGAGTTCATCGTATCGGGAAGTCATGATGATACGGTGAGACTATGGGACGTCAAGACAGGTACCTGTAAGACCATGAGTGGTCACACTAGTTCTGTATAATCTGTGGCTATATCCAGTGATTCAGAGTTCATCGTATCGGGAAGTGGAGATTAGACGGTGAGACTATGGGACGTCAAGACAGGTACCTGTAAGACCATGAGTGGTCACACTAGTTCTGTATGATCTGTGGCTATATCCAGTGATTCAGAGTTCATCGTATCGGGAAGTGTTGATACTACTCTTAGACTTTACAATATCAAGACAGGTACCTGTAAGACCATGAGTGGTCACACAGATTGAGTATTATCTGTGGCAATATCTAGTGATTCCACTTACATCATATCTGGATCGTGAGACAAAACTATTCGTTTATGGAACTCTCGAACTCTGTCTTGTATAATGGTCTTTTCGGGACACACCTCTTCTGTTTATTCGTTAATATTCTCGAGTAACAACAAGTATATTTTATCTGGATCATATGACAAGACAATAAGAATCTGAAACATCAATAATGGAGAGTGTATCTGTGTACTATTGGGTCATACTGACACAGTGGGTAGTTTATCATTATCTAGTGACAACAATTGGTTGGTATCAAGCAACGGATGCATGTGATCTGGTTACAACTAAGCAAAAGATTACAACATTCGAAGATGGAACATAGGAAGGATATTGAATGGAGAATAAGCAACTAACTAATAACAGGTAAGTTCAAATTTATCACACCACATTTATTTTAGGTTGACTGGAGCAAAATATATGCTGACTATGGCTTATCTTTTAAGAATTGCGTAATGGTTAATACTATAATGAGTATGGAGGACAAGTAGAGATACATCAAGTGATCTATTTGAAGTGAAACTATTAAAGATATTTAATTTTTACATTTAAGAATATAAATTTTCTAAGTCTTTATGCTTATTGAGTAAATTCTTCTTATTATTATTATTATAAGTAAAGTAAAATATATTTTAATTTTGTATTTTTTTCTAAGTCCTTTTTTTTTGAACTTAGTATTTTTTATTGATAAAAGTTGAAGTTTATTTTAGATAATAAGTCGTAGCAATTTTTAAATTTTCCGAGTGTTAGAAAAATTTTCGAAGTACATACTAGAGTAAAAAATCCTAATTTTTTTTAAGTGTTATAAAATTTATAAGGTATGTACTATAGTAAAAAAATATTAAATCTTTTAAGAGTTAAAAATTTTTGAAGTATGTCTTAGCTAAAAATTTTTAAATTTTCCGAGTGTTAGAAAAATTTTCGAAGTATGTATTAGAGCAAAAAGTTTTAATTTTTATGAGTTTGAAAATTTTTTGAAGTACGTACTAGAGCGAAAAAATTTTAAATTTTTAGTATAGCATTAGTTTTTTTTAGAGTTATGTGCTCGTGAATTTCGTTATTTTTAATTTAGTTACGTTTGTTATAATTTTCTTTTATTATTTTTAAAGTTGCATTGTTTATTTTTTTTGTTGCGATAGGAAAAATTTAGAATACTGTATTTAATGTGTGACAGATTAAATTTGAACGAGTTAGAAGCCTGAAAATGGCAAAAAGTGTCAAAGCCTTTTTTTGCTCAGCGTTTTACACTATAGGGCTGAGTTGGGACGGAACAAGCTGGGGGATTTCGGGATAAGTAGAGGGTCAGAAAGGAATAACTTTTTTTAAGAAAAAGTTTTAAAGTATAAAAGGTTTTTGAAAAAAATGTGAATAAAAAAATTTTCGACTATTTTTTTTGATTTTGGTTTTATTTTTTTTGATATTGATTTTGAAAATTTTAGTTTTGAAAATTTTGGATTTGGTTTTAAAAATTTTAGATTTTGGTTTTGAAAACTTTTGATTTGGTACTAAAAATATTAGATTTGGTTTGTGACAAAAATTTTAAGAATTGGGTTTTGGTTTTTTTTGATTTTTAGAGCTAAATAAAAGGCGAATAAGAGTATTTAAAGCATTAAATCGTGAAAAATTTAATTTTGTTTTTTTGCTCAGCTTTTTACACTGCAAGACTTTTTTCGGACGGAATAAACTTAAAAATTTTGAAATTGAGCGTTTGTTTTTTAAATGTAATGGAAATCTATAAGTTATAAAGATGTTTTCAAAATTTGCGAAAAGTGTGAAAGCCTTTTTTTGCTCAGCGTTTCATACTATAGGGAGGATCTAGGACGGAATAAACTGGGGGAAATTGGAAAAGATAAAGGTCAGAAAGGAATAAATTCTCAAAAAAAGTTTCAAAATAAAAAAGGATTTTGAGAAAAAATGGAAAAAAAAAGAGGATAAAATTTTTGATTTTAGCTTCGAAATGCTTTGATTTTGGTTTGTGCTAATTTTTTTTTGATCTGGGATGTGATAATTTTTTTGATTTTGGGTAATTAATAATTTTTATGATTTTTAGAGTTATAAAAAAGGAAAAAAACATAATGCTATGCTTTAATCTGTGAAAAATATAAATTTTTTTTTGCTAAGTCTTTTACACTATAAGACTTTTTTCGGACGGAATAAATTTTAATATTCTTAAACTAAAGCCTTAAAAAAAATTTATAATCGATTAATGTTTATAAAAAAAATCAGATAGAAAAAAAAGGTTATTAAAATGGAAAAAGTGAAAATGCCTCATTGTTGTAAGAGTTTAGCATTTCAGAAGAATTTAAAAGGAACAAAGAAGAAAAGATTTTGGGTTGAAAAATTTAAATACATTTAAAATAAATAGATAATATAAAAAATAAAAACAAAATAAAATAAAAAAAATTTTCCAAAAAAACTTTTATGATTTTCCGCTTTCGAAAGCTAAAAATAAAGATAACAAAATTTATAAAAAGTAAAAAATAAATATAGAAACATTTAAGAAATAAAAAAATACTTATGTGGAGAAAAAGTAATGAAAAAAAAAAGATCATATAATTTTATGTAAAATAAAAAATAAAAAAAAAAAGTTTAA